>JARFIW010001331.1:600000-1037500 GCA_036346225.1 Platerodrilus igneus | reverse complement strand
TTTGTTTAATTCAAAATCAATATTACTTAAATACCGTCTTAGAATCTTTTCATCTAACACTAAGCTTTCCACTTCTGTTGTGTTTAACTTTATTGGTTGAATAAATAGATTTAGTGTGATCATATAATGGTCTGATATTTTGTTTGAATTACTGTTGAGACTATTTTATCATAAATACCGCGTATAAAAGGTGGTCTAGACATGACGATACTAATCTGCCGTTGTAGGTTTCCTGTCGCGTATAGTCCTGAATACATTTATAAAACCGTTACTTGTTAGTAGTATTTCATATTGTTCTTCAGCATTTGTTGTATGTTCTTTTTAAATCAATATTAACGTCTCCCCCAAAAATTAAATTGCTACACTGTTTACTTTGGTCCAGTTGACTATTTAATTCTTCGACAAACCCCTTAATACTAGTTCTTGGAGGTCTGTATACCATGATTAATTTTATACTTTTCCTCGATAATTTACAATTCCTTCTATATTCTCATATGTAATAGAATTAAAATACTTTCGGTAAAAACAATATTACTACGGATATATAAAAATAAGCCACCGCCTTTTTGATGCGTTCGCAGTTTTGAATATAATTTGTATCCATTGATTTTAAAGTTTGAGACTAAATCTTTGTTAGTAGCAACCTCCATCAAAGCTAGGATATCAAATTGTACATTAGCAATATAAATCAATAACTCATCAAAATGACTTTTTATGCCGTTTACATTAAAACATATAACACACAAGGAATTTATACCATTATCAGCTATTATGTTTGCATATTCTGTAATACTACTAATTGTACTAAACCTAATAGTATTGTTAATTTCATTGTACTCTGCCATATTGACTATTTTTTTTTTCTAAATTGAAAACTACCTTAATGACGCTATTGTATTTTTACTAGATCCTTCTCACTCTCAATACGTACTACGCTTGTTGACTCATTACTTTTTTTTGACAATATCTTACCGTTCTTAATCCAGATAAAACGCCACTCCACATCCCTTGTCTTTTGCTTAGCTCGCCATAACAAGAATTTGTTGTACGCCGTTAAATTTTCAGTTAGGAATAATTTTCGATCACTCTTATTTCCAAGAATATCATCATTTTTAACTACCTTTTTTTATTTGTTATTATGGAATCACGAATCAACTGAGAACGGCATCTCACAATTACAGCCGGTATTGCATCGGGGCGTTTTTTTGTCAAACGGTGTACTACCTCAATATCACCTTCCTTTAAATTTACATCTAGGTGTTTGATTAATTTCTCAACATTACCTTGTAGGAAACCACCCCGTTGTTCTTCAGGCACTACTTCCATTCCGTGTATTTCAAAATTCACGCTACGGCTTCTCTGTTCTAGTTGATTTATTTTAATTTCAAGAAGCGAAATTTTTGCATCCTTTTTAATGTTCTCATCCAATAACGTACGTACGCTTTTAACTAAATCATTGTTTGTATTCTTTAGTTCAATTACCTCGCGCTTCAAATCATCATAAAACGCTGATAGTCCCTTTAGGTCATTACACACACAATCCACAACCTGCTTGTACTCATCTAACTTGTTTGATATCACGTTTAACATTTGCTTAACATTGCTTTCCTCAAGGTTCTCTAGCGATACCGACTTTTGCGATGGTTCTTCTTTTCTACATTCCAAACATTTCCAAGCATCTTTTTTTGCGGCCGACATTCTTATGTATGTATTTTCTGCCACCCCAGCGCACGCATAATGTAAACCGCTGTTGCAAAACTTACACGTTATAAAATTTCCGTCTTTTGGAAGTTTGGATGCACACTTTTCACAATTCATTGTTCTTATCTTTTCTATTTTAAATACTTTTGCAGATATTAGATAACGGGAGTTAGAATCATAAAATATAACTTTTTAAAACCACAGAACTATTTAACAACGCGTTTTTCCGTACCAAATGTAATTTAATCGCGGAGCAACTATAACAACGTGTGTATTGCTCGACGGTTGAGCCATAATAATAATAATAATAATAATAATAATAATAATAATAATAATAATAATAATAATAATAATAATCAATTCAATTCAATTCAATTCAATTCAATTCAATAAACTTTTATTCATATTTTATAACACAATTGCATATACATCATAAGCTAACCTATGAGGTTGCTTGACATGATATTGTTCTACTTCTTGGTTCCCGTAATTTAGCGCTATATAATAAATTATCTACAATATTTTGTCTGACGCCTAAAAAATATAAACAATTTTTTTTATAAATATATACTAAACAAATTTTATCACTAAAAACTAAGTATGGCAATATTATGTGTAGGAATTGTATAAACTATATATATATATATTGAATTTTTGTATATTTTTCTATGCTATATGTACATTTATTTACATAGTTAATTTTCAGCGCCCTAAACTTATTACGGGAATTTATAAAGGGAAAATTAATGTGTGATCTATTTAAGTTTCTTTTGGCTCTACTCTCTTTCATTAACGTGTACGTTTTAGTATAACTCTGCATTTATTTCTTTTTGTGCGGTTTTGGTGCTTTAATTAGTTTGTGTGTTTAAATATAATTTTATGTTAGCCTTTAAAGTTTTCATATTAATATATTGTCTGCATTCTTGTGGCAGTTCATTAAACAAGGTTGGTACAGTGTAATTTAGACATTTTTTACCATAATTATTTGCTACAAATGGAACTCTGTATTTAACTTCTCTTAAGTGGTACTTATTTTTGTCAATACTTAGATATTCCTCTTTAAAAAAAATTGTCGATTATCATGTTGTATTTGAATATTCCTTTTACTGTTAACAGATTGTTGTTGATTAATTTTTCTTGGAAAGTAGAATTCCAGTTTTCTTTATCCAGCAGCTTTAAGAATTTTTTTTGGATTATTTTGATTTTATTCAAGTGAATATCATTTGCATTTCCCCAAGCTGTCAATCCATATCTTATCACAGATTCTACTAACGCCGTGTATATTATTTTCTCATACGAGGTGGTAACATGTCAGATAGATAATAAAACTTTACCAAGATGGCCAATAGCCTATTACATACCCTTTTAATGTGAATATCCCACCGAAAGTAATTGTCCACGGTAATACCCAAATACTTATATTCCGTACAGTTCATCACCACCTTACATAATGATTGGCACATTTCCAGTCCCTTTTCTTTTGCTTGAAAGCATCTGCAGGAGTGTATTTTTATTACTGGGTCTTTTTTTGTATCTCTATAAGGGGTTGAAATGTATAGTGTTTTGGTTTTATCGGGATTTATAATTAGTGAATTATCGTGCAACCATTTAGCAAGTTGATTGGTGTCCTCTTGTAACATTTGTTCCGCTATAGTAAATGATTTATGATGCGACATTAAGAGAATATCGTCTGCAAACATAAATACAGTGCAATTTTTAATTACATTAGGTAAATCATTTATGTATAATGTAAATAATAAAGGACCAAGGACTGAACCTTGTGGCACGCCTACATTTAAAGATTTTTCTTGGCTTACTGTATTATTTATCTTTACTACAAATTTTCGTCTCTCGAGGTAATTCTTGAATAGTTCCAATGGTGGTCCATGAAACCCTAAGTCATTCATTTTGGCTATTAGGTTTTCATGATTAATTGTTTCAAAAGCTTTGGTGAAATCAACAAACAAACATATTACGTGAATGTTGTGTGCTAAATATTGGTATACTATGTTCGAAAACTTTGTCAGCAGGTTATTTATGCCTCGTCCCTTTATAAATCCATATTGCACATTATTTATTATACTATTTTCTTGAATAAAGTTGTACAATTTTTCCGAATCATGTTTTTCAAATATTTTTTCAATTACTGGTAGTATAATAATAATAATAATAATAATAATAATAATACAATACAATACAATACAATACCTTTATTCATATTTTTTTTAATACATTTTCATACACCATAAGCTAACTTCAGTTGCTTGACATGGCGTATTTTTTTTTACATACTTCTTTCCTGTTGCATTTCTTGTTTTTCTATAATATTTACAATATTTATTAAACCAAAATAATTTCTTAAACAAAAAACAAATAACAAAAACAAAAAAAAATTATAGCTGTGTACTTATATACAGCAAAAGTATAACACAGGAATATTCTTAAGGTAACTACATATAAATTAATACAATTGTTATTGGCTTTACTCTCTTAATCAGTTACTTAATTTGTGTCTGCATTTAGATTTAATTTCTTATTAATGAAGTTGCAATTGGTTGGTTTAAGTGACTAGTTTCAGAGATCTGTTTTATCTTATTTTATTTTATTCTATTTAAATTAGTTTTTTTTTATTATAATTATTAATAATAATAATAATAATAATATAGCTCTGCAGCTAAGGCACTATCTGAAGCATCCGTCCTGACGATAAATTTCTTGGAAAAATCTGGATGTTTTAAAACAATATTGTCATGAAATTGTCTGATCAAACTTAAGTAGGCTTCTTCTTAATTCTGCCCCCAAACATTTTACGCTCTTTTCAATAGATTGAATAACGGAACTGGTTTTTTGGAAAATGACAGAAAATTTTTTTTATAAAAATTCATAATACCCAAAAATCCTCTTAGAGTACGAATATTCTTTGGTCTAGAATATTTAAAAATTTCAGACAACTTTTCTTTATCAATATAAATACCCATCTCGCTTATTTGATGCCCTAGAAACTTAAAATTGTCCTGGAAAAATTTACACTTTCTTAAATTCAATCTTAATCCCGCCAAATTCAACTCCAATAAATTCTTTCTAAATGTACCAAGTGTTGTGAATAATCATTACTAAAAATCAAGATATCATCAACATACTGAATGCAGAATTCCTTGTACGCACCTAAAATACATTACATTGCTTTCACAAGTGCTGCTGTACTTGTGGAAAGTCCAAAAGGAACCACCCTGAATTGATAGATTCTCCCTTCAACTGAAAAGCCTGTATATTTCCTGGAGTCTTTCTTAAGTGGAATTAACCAAAAAGAGTTACGGAGATCTACTTTTGAAAATACCTTTTTACCACCTAGCCTTGCTAAAATACTATCCATCGTTGGAGGACTATGAAACTGGGGTTTAGTTCTTTCATTAATTTTTCTCGCATCCATACATAATCTTATGGTTCCATCATTTTTCTTAACTACCACTAACGGATTCACAAAATGTGTGTTTGATGTTTCAATAATTCCATCCTTTAACATCCTTTTAATCTCTCCATTCACCCTTTCATGATATGCAACTGGTATTGGATATACTTTACAATTAAATGGTTCGGTATTCATCATTTCCAACTTATGCTCATACCCCACGGCAACTCTCGATTCTTCTCCTATTAATTCTGCATACTTCCTTAACACTTCAACTACCTCCTTTTCCACTATTTTTGGACACTTTACAATTGATCCTTTTTCCACCACCTCTTCATATTCTTTCTCTAATTGATTTACATTGATATCCATAACTCCCTTATCTATATCCCTTTCATCAATCTCTTTTCTTTTTCTACTCTTCCAATTCCTCCTCAAATCTGCATAGTTTAGTATATGTTTCGACAAATCACACGCCACTCCTCCATACTTGTACATACGCCAGCTCACAATACCATTCAATTCCCCTATAAAAATCATACCAAACAAATTATTTAACTCCACCTTCCAAATTATCTTATTAATACCTAACATATTACTACTCTCATTTACATCATCTATAATCTCCTTATTAACCCCTGCAGTCATGCTATTTTCATCTACCTCATCAATTGTTTCAATCTCTTCATTATTTTCCTTTAAACTTTTCAATTTAGTACCTAATAGTTCTGACCTTTTTTCTAAAAATAACGCCATCTCTATTATAACTTCCTCAGGGCACCTAATATTCAAATTCTTAACTCCTTTATTTTTCAATTCCCTTTCAAATTGATTTAAATTTACACAATCCCCTCCCATTTCTATTTGTACTTCATCCCATTTAACACTTTCATCCCCCATAATCATTACTCTTTTCTCTGCATCTATTATTACATTCCTTTTCCTAATAAAATCTATTCCTAAAATGGCGTCAACCCTTAATCTTGGTACAACTAAAAATTCTTGTTCCATCTCAATTCTTCCTAACTTAACCTTCAGAATTATCATGCTATTCACTACTGCAAATTTCCAATTAATTGGTGATACTAAATTATTTCTTTTGATAGGTATTATTTTCTGCATTAATTCTTCCAAATTATCTTTCACAAAACCTTCACTCACTAACGTTGCTTCTGCTCCAGTATCCAAAAGTTTTACATAGGTAATAAATTATTATTACAATTAATCTATGAATTATTTTCCCAATCAAGTTTTATGAATTCTCGTGCATATTCATATTTGTTAATTTTTATTCTTTTATCGTCTGGTTTGTCTCCTCTTAAAAATCCCCTCCACTAGATTTCCTGGTTGATTCAATATATCCTCGTACGTCCTCCTATTATTTTTATTTGTCCTTATTTCACTCCGTCTCCCGTCCTGTTCAGTCCTATTTTCAGATTCCCTAATATTCATCCTTGCATTATTTCCCCTAACATTCGTGTTAACTCGTGAGATAATTCTACGCATATTTCGCGTATTGTCTGGTTCCTGATTATTGTTTCTATTATTTCATGTTCCTCGGTATCTGTTGTAACTCATCCTATCCCTAGAATTCTCGTTATTTTCCCCCCATTAAACCTTCCTTGTGTCCTGCTTGTTTGAAATCTCATTTGATTGATCTGTGGTGATTCTGGCCTAATTTCTGTCCTTTGCTGTCCCAAGTCATCGTACCTTTGTAAATATTCCAAAAATATGTCCCTGTCATTGATATTTTGTAATGCTATTCCCTGTCTTACATCAATTTCAAAATGATTTGCTAAATATTTTATTATGTGTTTGTTTTATAAAGGAGGGTCTAACTGTCTTGCAATGCTGAACTTTTTAATTGCATATAGTTTCCTTGTCATTCCCATATCCGAGTTATACTTGCCCATTATCAAATTATCTCTAACTTTATGTTGAGCAGTCTCATTCCAGTAATATCTCAAAAATCTACATTCAAAATCATTAAAATCAGCAAGTTTACTTTCAATTAAATTATACCAAATATCTGCATTTCCTTTTAAAAAAGCTCTCGTTATATTTAATTTTCGTTCATCATATATCCCCCCAAGTTTTTAAATTATTCAAAAAAATTTTTGGATATAATTTATTATCTCCATAAAATTTGCTTACTTGTTTTAAAGAAATATAGTTTGGATTAATCCTAAATTGTTCTCCCATTTGAATTCCCTTTCTAAAATCTGCTAGTACACCTTCTAAATATTTGTACCTATTTCCTACATCTATTGTTAAATTATTAAAGTCACTATGTATCGTTTTGAATTCTACCTGACTACTCATGTCCATCTTCTCTAATGTTGCCCCTAAATTTTTATTTTACTGTGTATTTCTTTCTCCGTTACTTTACAATTTTCTCTTATTTGCTCTACTTCATCCTTAATAGTATCCATATCTTCCTCTATTTGCACTACTTTACCTTTAATTTCTGATTTCATCTCTATCATCATATCATTAGTTTCGTTTAGTTCAAAACTCAATTTCTTTACCTCTAATTCTACCTTTTTTCCTAATAATTGTATATTTCTATCCGACCTATCAGACCTCTTCCATTTTCTCCATTAATTTGTTAAACATTGCCATTTTATCTAGCTCCTGCCTTACTTTAACTTCTATATCCTCACCTTCACTCTGTTGTCCTAAATTCCTTTCTATACCTAACGTTTCCAAATTCACATTCTCGTTTCCTCCTTTTTCTCTATTTCTTCAGGCAAATATACACTTTCATACGACTCTATCTACACACCATAATTTCTTATTACCTCTCTTTGATTTCTTATTCGTTCCATTCTCTCTATTTCAATATCTAAATTTTTTTAAATTATTAATTTTTATCCCTCTAATCAATAATATTACTCAAAAACTCCTTAATTACAATCTCCAATGCACCAAAGTAAAACTCGCAATCTCACCATCAACTCTTAATTTTACAATGTACTTGAACTCGTTAGTTGTGTTGCTAATCCTACTGTGATACAATTAACTCCTAATTTCAGTCGGTATACTCGAGTCCCTAAGTTGGGTCGCCGTGTATGCTGTGATATCGGGGTTCTCGTTGGGTCTTGGCTTCTGCCGTGATATCGGGGCTCTCGTAGGGTCGCCTTTTTTGCTGTGATTTTGTGCCCTACTCCTTACTTCGCAATTAGATTTTTGTTTTCTTTCCCTAAAATCTTTTTAATACACCTTACCAATTATCCTCTTGTGGATTGTTAAATGTCCTGCTAAATGTGCCTCGATTATATATGCCTCGACTAAATGTATGCCTCAATTATATATGCCTCGACTTAATTTATGCCTCGACTAAACATATGCTTCGATTATATATGCCTTGACTAAATGTATGCCTCGGCTAACTCAGCTTTTGGAAACCTAGTGGTATAATTACAATGTAACACAACTATAAACTTGATAGTACTTCTCAAGTTTCTGTATTAGTATATAGAAACCTTTTTTTAAGATATGAAGAAATAAGACTATAAGTAAAATATAAATTTATCTTCTCTTGGGTTTCTTTTTAAATAGTTACAAATATTTACAGCAAGTTATGAGATTAAAGTCTCCATAAATTATCAATCATGGTGTTTTACTGCACCAAACAAAATTAATGAATTTGTTTAATGTTTATCAAATATTTGATAAATTATTTCACATTAAATGGTCTTTACTTCGTTTACAGTACTGTCAGCGAATTTACAATAGCAACTATTACAAGTGATTTGAAATTGTCTTTACTTTAAATTATATTCAGAATGAATTCCAACTTTTAAATAATATCCTGGTACATAGTACAAATTAAACACATTGACTTTTGTTATCTCAACATGTGGTCAAACAACAAGTTATTTTGTTACCTTCACATAAAATTTTTCTTGTATTTAAATTACAGTTAAAAAA
Source organism: Platerodrilus igneus (assembly GCA_036346225.1). Lineage (NCBI taxonomy): Eukaryota > Metazoa > Arthropoda > Insecta > Coleoptera > Lycidae > Platerodrilus > Platerodrilus igneus. The sequence continues at coordinate 1,028,457 of JARFIW010001331.1, read as the reverse complement.
ATGGATTTCAAATTGAAATTAATTATACTTGTTACAAAAATAATAAGTTCTTTCCAATGTTTAAATTCATGATGCACAAAATTCTTTCAACTTCGACTAACTTCAATTTATAGAGCGACTAAATAAATATGGAATGTAATATAAGTTTAATCAACATGATCAGCGATGCCCATCTAATTTGCTCCTCAAACCAGATTTAAAACTGAACTACAGCTGAACTCCAAATTTCAAATAACAGCATGTCCTTGCCTGAACTTTATTTTCTTTAAAAGACTACTTTTCAAATCGAATACATCACAATCTGAATAATTTTTATTTTAACCAAAATATAATTTCTTCTTTTTCAAACAAAATATGATTTCTTCCCCTGGATACACCTACTGCATGCTACTCTTAAATTCCATCCTCTTAAATTTTCTGTTCCTTTACGAGTGCATGCTTTTGAAGTTCTAGTGCCACGCGATCATTCTAAAGAATCTCGCCTGACAAAACCATCTGTATCCTTTTTTCAGCCCCACGCCCTTTTTAATTTTATCATATCCGTTGTTGTCGTACATTTTTAACATTAAACCAGTTTTTCTTCTTCTCTGCCAGGCCTCTCTGGCCATGTTTATCTAGTGATTAACCCACTTAACGACCTTTACTCTAACGAAATTAAAATAAAAGTGACAAGTCTTGTCACTTGACAAACGCTTGCAAATTATTATTGTACACACTTAGACGTAGAGAACCCTACATCCTAACCTAATAATGATGTCACCATGCTATATTATGTCACCTAAATATAAAACCATTCTTCCTTCACAGTTGCACACCATTCAATAAAATCACCAAATAATACAACAATCATACAATCTTTTATTTACCGCTATTTACAGACAAATTATTCACATGTATAAAAACAGTTTGGTACACTAATTACAAACTCAAAATGTGTTATGTTTTTAAAGTCCTTGCTTTTTAATTATTTGAAAACAAATTTAATAAAATATGAGTAGATGGGCCCCACATATTACCCTAAATTGATTGTACACTGGAGTATGGTGAGCTCATAATAACCCAGTTTATTTAATATATGCCTTTTACCTTGCATAAATTAATACAAAATTAATAGACACGTTTACCCTTTACAATCCAATTTATATTCAGAATAAAATTTTATAAGTTTTAAATACACCCCTTTTCAATATTTAAATAACCCCAATAAATTGTCCAGTGCATGTATCCTTTCCAATAAGTTTATATAACCATGAATAAACCCTAATATTCACTCACACATCACCAAATAATACAAAAGTTGATCAGACAACAGAAATTTCAAATAAATTACCTAGAGAATGCTTTAGGCTTCCATTCCTTCGACGATGATCACCAGAACACCTTGGCTTCGTGACCATGCGCTGTGATACTCCGCGTATTCATAGACGATAACCGCAATTATTTGCCAAGCGCCTTGTTTCAAAGTACCATTCCATAACAACATACAATCCTGGTTGTTTGTGATGCTTACCCACGTATATTATGCTTCTATTTATTGCTTTTCTAGCTTGGTATAGTAGTAGCCAGACCTCTATTAATTTAATTTACACTACACGTATCTCGCGTTAGTAAATAGAAGGCCACTGCTACTGAGTTACACGTGCTAGCACTACATTTACTGTATTATGAACATATCTAATACTCACATAACAAAAACTCTACTATAATGTTGGTCTATCGTAGTAAAGTAGTATAAAAGCGATGAGAAGACAAAGAGAGCTTTACTAATTTAGCTAGAGTATTTATATTATTTCAAATGCTACCCCCGGCCACACTTCACACGAAAAGCTTATTTTTAAATTAAAATTCTGCAAATTTTTATACAACCGCCTTGAACATTCCTGAAATTTACTTCGTCCTACGTGCCGTACGTATCTGAAATCGCTCCCACCTGTCGCGTTTGTCTACGTTTGGAAAACTGTCTGTTCCTAACCAACGATAATATTCTGTGTCGTCATAAAACCCCGCCTGTAATATTTTTATCTCTGTCTGATGCATGTTTGCTGTCGCGTTCAAAACCCCACTTGAGTCATAGAAAATCGATATTGCTGACAGCTCATCTCCACTCCACGTGTATTAGTACGTGCGTTTTCAATATCAACGCTTTTTTCTCTGTCTTTATCTGTAGTATATTACCGATAGTGCATTTCCCTTGCTCTTTAAGAACTTTGTTAGCTTGTTATTCAAACCAACTGACGGTTGAAAATATTTTCTATGAAGTCCTGTCTTATTATGCTCATAATTTCGACAAATGTAACCTTTTAAAAATGCAGGTGTTCGTTAAATATAGACCGTTTAGCACAACAATTTTTAGATTTTATATTTCGCCGTATCAGATAAACTGACGTTTGCTTGTTACAATGAAACCTTTTGCCTTGGAATTATTGATTTTCCTTACCCTAGTGGGTTTTCTAATGCTTATACGTGCCGAATTAAAATAAATTAAAATTAATTATGCGTATTCTATTTGTTTTAAAACTGTTTTTCTTTATGCACTTTTAACCTTTCAATCATTAATTATAAAAATACGTCAATACTTGTCTCCGTTCTCTCTAAATGAATTAAATAAATTGTGCGCTTAAATAATTTGTTCTTTTCTCTATACAGGGTAGTTGAAATTGCATTGTTTACACCAAATTTAACCCTTTGAATCCATAACAATATATATATATATATATATATATATATATATTATATATATATAAATAAATATTTTAGGTAGTTTTTTACACAAGGTAAATTGATAAATACTAACGTATTACAATTAATAAGCTGAAATAATAACTTAGACTTTTATGTAAAGCCCAAATGATCATTTCAAATCGAGCTAGAAATTGAAAGAAGGAAAATATAAGGTCTTGGACAGGATTTGAACCTGCATCTTAGTCTTTCCGGGACTATGCGATTACTAATTATGCCACCAAGACCGATGACTATAGTTAGGAAATTTACAAATCTAAATCGTGTATACAACTATACATAAACCTAACTTTCAACTACGTTTAGCATTTTTGTCAATCATATATGACATTGTCAAGTTTTTCACTTATGTCAGCTATAGACAGGAAGCAATGCTCAAAATTACGGCTATAAGCCACATATTAAATATATAAATATTTTAGGTAGTTGTTTTACACAAGGTAAGTTGATAAATACTAACGTATTACAATTAATAAGATGAAATAATAATTTAGACTTTTATGCAAAGCCCAAATGATTATATATACATCATATATATATATATATATACATAAGAACAGTGCAATTAAAATAATTAAAATTTATGGCAATTTTTGGTCACCAAAGGAAAACCTTCACATGCGTTTAAGGGCCGTAATTCAAAGTTAAAACTAACACTAACTATGTACATATAGGATTACACATTTGTAGAATAAATACATGAAACTTTTATTGATAATATAATGTCCCTATTGGTAATATTTTACCAATACTAATGGAAAGTTGAACGAAGAAGATAACCGCTGAGTTGGCAAGTATCACTAGAATGAACGATATAAAATTTGTTCAAATACAGAACCCACACACTAAAATTTGTCGACCAATCCTAGATAAGCTACTACTCGTTTCGTGGCGTTGTGCGATAAGACGATTTCCTTGAAGTAGGTTTAATTATATTTATGAGGTAGCAAGATAAATAAATTCTCCCTGCAGTGACTATAAATAGGCGTAAGCCTGTCGCGTAGACTACAAAGTTAATATAAAAGCGGTAATTTTGGTAGGACTTACCAGATAGACATTATAAAGTGGCTTCTCTGCACGCATCGATACGACAGACAGCTGGACCATGACGTACAAGGAATTCGCTTTTATAGAAGCATGAATATTGTTCGTTATATTTAGTAACAGAATGGAGAATGTTCTTTCATTACAAGCAAAGTCTAATTCAACATGTTAGCAAAACAGGTATGTGTAGAATTCTTAGCAAATTTTTATCAATTGATAAAGCCAATCAACATTTCGAAGAGCTGATTGCAATCACGTAACATAAGTAAACCAATGCAAAGTTTATTGATACAGTCTTTTATTAAACAAGATACGGACTACAACCAATTATAACAAACTTTCAAATTCGCGGCAAAGCTGGTTTAAATAACTTGTTGAAGTACACAATCTCTATAGTAACGTATCACATACGAGCTTGTATTTGAATATACAGAGCGAAATCTATACAAACAGATATTTGAATAAAGTAGTGAACTAACGACTACGCTTTTGGCGGCGACACGTAACACATTTCTAAGATTTTTGATAATTGTTTTGGAGAATGTATGTTGTTTCTTGTAATTCTTCATTCAAATAAGCACACGTTACATCTAATTGATGCATATGCATTTCACAATGAGCTACTAAGGCAGTAACTAGCCTTACTGAACTCAAGCGAGCTACAGGAGCAAAAGTTTGATTGAAGTGTATGCCTGGTTGCTGATAGTATCCCTGCGCAACCAATCTTGCCTTCCTTCGATCAATATTCCCGTCGCTTTTTAGTTTATTTCGTGAAACCATTCAACTCCCTATAATTTCTTTATCACAGGGCCTATCGAATAATGACCCAGTATTGTTCTTTAATATAGAAACCATCTTATCTCTATCTTTGTACCATTCGTTATCTGCAGCTGAATTTAAAGCTTGTTTCATTGGCACTTCAGACAAAAATGAATGTTCTGTCATTTCAGAGTTTATATTTGCTTATAGCACCATACAATATAATTTTGCAAAACGACCCCTGAGTCCAGTTCGATTGATTCTAGGCCTTCCCGGTCCTGTAACCAAACTGATTTTTTTCGTTACAGTTAGCTCCGAGTTATCAACTTCAGCGGCCTCAGACAAAACAAGAGAGTAGTACATTATCAGGAAAATCAGACCCTCATTTCCACCAGCATCCTCATTTCCACACACATCTGGACCAAATAGTTTTCTTCGACTAACCATTTTTCATCTTTCGAGATAAACCTATCTTGTTTGGTATCAATTAATATTAGAATTTTCTCAGCTACCCGAATTTTTAGGAATTTTTCAGATAGCATCACCCTCCAGAGAGCTACCCCAATTTTAAGATTTCTTACCTGTAGCGACTTTTGAGCGTTCTTATAAATTTTCTTTATACATGCGATACATCTTGTTAGTCTAGAATTTTATGCAGAATCCGAATCTGCAAACAGATTTAAAATAGGACTACTTCTTACAAAGTTACACTTTAAAGCTCTCAAACCTCTTTAAAACCTTTTCGCTACCCAAGACATATGCTTTAACCAATACAAAGAAATAAGCACGCAAAATTTTAATAATTTATTTTATCTAATTTACAGTTTAATAAACTTATAGAATACAATTTTACAAAGTATAACATTATTTCCTGTGTGTAGTCGAATCCAAGTAGTTTAACCTGTAACAAAAAAAGAGATTAATGTGTTGTTTAAATAGACCTATAACAAAAAAGATTAATGTAAAAAAAGAAGAAACGTGTTTTCGGTCAATAAAACATATTGTTAGATTAACAACAATATGTTTTACCGTCCAGCGACACCACGTGGAGGTAAACACATGCCGCCGGGAGCGAAGGAAATTTTAAGGATGGGGATGGTAGGTATGTCTTATAACTAACTTATATACTACTATATACACAATAAAATATATACAAATATAAACAACTATCTTATATCCTTATGCCCCCATGCGTAGGTTGATATGCTTCCGGGGATGACGTAACGCTTGTCATCTGCTCCCGATAGACTGATTTTATTTATTAATTGGGTGTAAAGTTGGTGTTTTTTACTCCGGATTGATACCATCGTATGCATGAGGGCATCATCATTGTTAACCACCACCCCCTAAAACTATCTACACTAATCCCCGCCACCACAATACGACTAACACCCTTAATTTTTTTAACAATATCCTTTTCACTAATAATGCAGTAGGACTTAGCCCTACTACCTACAAATTCTAACACCAAATCGCGACAAAACTCGTCTTTAAATTTCCCCACAACTTTTTTGTTCACAAGCGGTATATTGTACTTCTTATTGTTTGGAGGGTAATCACTTGTATCGAAATGCTCAATGTTTGCACTAATATCACTATATAAGTCTTCAGTTTGCACACTATACACTAAGGAGTCTGTATCTGTATAAAGCAGAGACAATCTGGGACCATACAGAGGAACCATGGTACTGTGGTGAAAGTCATACATTAGCGTTTTGGATAGGTCTAAAATTGACAATCCTGCATAAATCGGCTTGTCGTACTTCACTTTTACACGATTCATCTGTATAATCGCCAGATTTTCCCCCAACACTAAGCAACTGTTAAAGTTAGGTCGAGCAATTAGCTTGTTCGCGCACAACCATTTACCAGAAGCATCCCACCGGGTCACGATTTTCACATCTACACGTTTGTCCACGTTCTCCATAGTCTTCCCGAACACCGCATTATTCATTAATTTATAAAAGTCTTTCTCAAATGCGTTTTTCGCCGACATCCTCAACCCGGTGTTAAGGTCGATATACGCCTTCAACCATGGAGACTGAGTAAACTCTAAAACCCGGTGGATTGCTTTTAGTTTTAGACCGTATCGCATACACTGTTGCAAATTCCGATAATGAATAATATAGTTTTTCTTTTCCGACAGAGTTGCTAACAATTTAGGTGTCTTTGATTTGGGTGATGGAGGTACCATGTTTTCAGGACAGAATGGTAGATCGTTGTGGGAATGGTGTAGATGTCCGGGATACTCCAGATCTACTTCTAGAATATAACCTTTCTCATTGGTTTCAGGTATATTCAAAATTAGTTCTTTCAGGAGAGCAATCTTTTTAGCATCCATCCATATAAAATCACCAATGGGCAGGTGCTGTCTCATTGCCCACCCATAAAGATTATTAGCATCCAGATATGCTAGGTACTTGGATGGCTCGTCAGGGTTGTAATCCCCCATATACCTATTATTCGCTCTAGCATATCGTTGGCTGCATTGAGTCAAGCCTCCCCTGATTCCAGCCTTAATAAAATTATGCATGCTAATGTCCATCAACAGCTCCAGTTTTACACCAGTATGCTTAAGCATTGCATCCCAGCTCAAACTTGGAGCTGTCAGGTACTGGCATGGATCCAGATCATACGTCTGCTTGCATACAGAGCGGAAGTTTTCAAAAATATCTGCAAGTAGTAGCACATCAGTTTTCAGGTATAAATCGCTATACTCCCCAAGCGTGCAAATGCCAAACGTATTCCACACCTTCTGTGCGTACTCGTAGTCCGCATCGCTGATATTCGTAGATGTTAAATTATTAAAAAAGGCTTCTTTCGGTGGTAATGATGTCTCGTTCAGTACTACAGCATCGGTGATATAGTTGTATGGAAAAACACCTTTCCGCGTCAACAACCCAAACTCTTGCTCATCGGGGTAGTATTTGCGAGTCTCCACAAACTGAGTAGTATCAAGATTCTGACTCAACTTGTCCAACGATGAAGCCATGAATCTTAACGAATCTATAAACCTGAGCTGCACCGCTGTATTGTCAGATTCTTCAGGCTCGCTATCACACTCCTCTGGTTGTTCACCATATAACCTCACATTTTTAGTGAACGATACGAAGCGCTCCTTATTATTAGGGATTACAGTGACCCTCTCTTTATCATACCCCAACTCCTTCACAATGAAATGGCTGTCGTACCCACTTAAATTGTGGAAAATCACTGGGATAAATGTCGGCACTTCATAATGCAAGTTACAGTGACTATGAGCCGCAAAGCAGAATTTCCCCGTAAGATGGCAGTGATCCCTCACTCGATCATCTCCTAATGGTTTTTTGCAGATACCGCAATCATCAACCATGTGGAATAACAATTCGTCTAACGGTTCAAGCGGTGCCATCGAAACGTTGGTTTTAAGGATTTTACCCAATCGTCGGGCTTCCTCCTTCAACTTCTGCATAAACACCTTTGCAGCATCGGGTCCTCTGTATATTTCAAATTTTGAAAGATTATCATCGTATTCACACTTAATATAATAAGCGAAACTATAAGGTGTGTGCTCCTGCACATTATTGGTGAATGAAGAAGATGTATCTGGAGTAGCAGTACTAATAGGTTTTAGCACCGACTCGAAATCAGCGTATATCACAAACGGTACGGTCATTTGTTTGTGAATATTAACAAATTCCAGCACACATTTAGCTGCAGTTGGCATTGTAGTCACAATATGGTTGCATTCATGCTCTGTATGTCGGTGTAACTCCTCCTCCGAACGAAAGTATATCAAGCATCCATCGCATAACTGTCTGTATATGTTTTCTTTAGATAGCTGAGTTTTAACCAATTCGTTTAAATTGTTGATCAAACAAAAATGATTTGTATCTCCTTCCTGGATGTACAAAAGATTGACATGTCGATCCCTCTTGCGTGCTGTAAAGTGAAGCGGTTCCACAATCGACTTGCCTTCTATACCAAAAACATTAATGCTTATAGCATTCTGCTCCTCAAACCGGGGTATATCCTTTATGGGCATCGGGAACTCAATGTCGACAAAGTTGAGTATCGTACCGTAATGGGGATAGCTCGATACACGATTAGAGTGCTTATTAACGGGGTACAATGCGGCCACTACACACCAGGCGAAGCATGCGTTGTCGTCATTTTGTATATTAATAACAGCTCTGGTGTTTCGAACCCTTTTGGGGAGCTCGATGTATGAGGATCCACGCAAAGGGTTGTACTTGTTTACATTAATCTCCAAGTACAACGCCTGTTTAAGACTCCATCCTAAAACTTACAAATTAGAAAAAAAATCAATAATTGTAGAAACTAACCAGAATCACGCTCCTGGAACTCCTCAGACTTTGCCGACATTCTTTTCACAAAGGAATTGTAGATCTCCCCTAGGTTACTGGAGCAGGTGACCACAACATTTCGAGTGTTGAAAGATTTAACATCTTCAACACTGTCCATCTTGGTGTAACCACCAAACACCTCCAAGTTAACCTTGAGGGATAGGTGATCTTTTAATTTCTCACCAACTAATGCAATGAACCTCTCTTTCTGCTGACGCAAAAATTCTGAGATGTCTAGAAATAATTAGGTTAAACACTCATTCAATGTTTTAAAAGTATACATATCACTACTATTAGCATTTTTAATTCTGTATGTAGCTACTCTTGTTTTAAAAGCGGTAGCTACAACCTCTACGCCCCCTTTCAAGACGCGACTAGCAGCAGTCTTGTGCACGTTGGATCGCTGGTGTGCTGCCAAGTTGGTGACGTCCACATCACACTCAATACACCTCCGCGACTTCTTGGGGGCAGGTCCCTCAACCGTCGGCGCAGCAGGTCGCTTGACCCCGGATGGACCTGCAACTGGTACCACTGCACCATGCTTGGCATCCTTGTGCCGTTTCAAGTTGTCCCTCCGCGAGAAGAATGCCGGGCACACATCGCAAACAAAAAGGCCGGTGGATTTCGATGCTACGTCATGCTGCTGGATCTGATGCCTCTTCAAACTATCGCTTCTCGAGAAGGAAGCCCCACAGACATCACACACGAATGAAGACATTTTTCTATAAGAAAATTAAAAACTGGTTAAAGACTTTTTAGCTGTTGTAACTAGTCAAAGACTAAACAGAAACTAAATCATAATGCATTGTACGGTGCTTTTATACCCGGTTGGTATAATTAGGTAGTTTACTTTTAAATTAGGAGAAACGCAGCGTCGTTTAACCTTGAGTAACATTCCAAACCAGTCTATTCACGTCGGTAAAAATCAATTAGCTAGTTTACTTTTAAATTAGGTGAAACCCAGCGTCGTTTAACCTTGAGTAACATTCGAAACTAGTCTAATCACACCAGTAAAACCTAATATTCTTAACTAACCTTGAATTGGATTACAAACTAGTTCATGTCTGTCTGTAAAATACTGCAAATGATAATGAGGAGCATGCGCAACAACAACCCTGAAACATTTAAAAGGACGAGCTGCATAGCATCCCTCTCAGTCATCTCGGTGAAATCAGTGCAAAGCAATGGAGTCTGTATATGTTAATGATGCACAAGTTTCGTATACCGAAAATCTGATTAATAAGTTTACGTATAGTTTAAGTGAATTGGGTGAACACCCTCATAATATGGAAATTGGGTTTGTTATAAACCAGAGAATAAAACCCGTATTACGATTGGTGTGTAGCAAGAAATATTGTGGCAACCATGTTCTGGAATTGACATACGAAAATTGGTTGGCATTTACAAATTTTCAAGTGGAATTTCAAATCAACGTATTTTCTCGTGACGTGCTAAACACTCGATTAAATGGTGCACCTGAAATGGAAGATCTACACATAGAACTAGGAGCTCCGTTCTTTATCACTTTGTCACCAGTGTCTAGATCAACCGAGGACGAAACGTTCCAGTTAAAAATAATAATGGGTAATAGCTCGATAGTTGTAAACGAATTGGAGTGCCGTAAACTATTCCATATGCGAGAGTTGTTTGAGTATCAACTTAAGCAGTTGAAAGGTCGTGACTTCCCAGCATTATACAGCGAATTAGTAGGGTTTGTTGCTAATTCTAATTTAAATGATTGCGATCGGTTTAATACTCTGACTGAAGGGGAGAAACGAATTAAAATCTTGATTGAAGGGGAAGTTCGAATTGGTGATATTTTATTCTACAACGAATTGAATCAGAGCGCACTAAATGCGTTGGAGCTGGTTATATGTTTTCCGGATATATTTGTGCAAGACGTGATACGTACAAGAACATTAGTGGAAATGTTTAGACGTTTAAATTTGTTGGAATCTGAAGATTCTGGTTATGGTAATAACTAGAAAGAGTATTTTATAAAAGACAGCCCAAGAGACGTGGATGTAAATGTATTGCAAATATATTGTTTAAGTAGTTTGTGAAACTATAATATCTTGTAAATTTTTTGAAAAAGTATAAATAGACTCGTTGTTGTTTATTTATTTAGTATAGTTTGAGATTTTTTTGAGTAAACACATGATTATCTGTTCTGGAGAGGGTTTAATCAACAGCGCTATAAACAGGTTACCGTTTGATCTGCATATTCCAGGTTATCAGTACTGCGGTCCTGGTACAAAGTTGGATGAGCGCTTAGCAAGAGGTGATCCTGGAATAAACGAATTAGATAAATTGTGTAAAGACCACGACATTGCATACTCCAAGTACCCCGACGATCTTCCAGCCAGACACCGAGCAGATAAAATTTTAGAAGAAGAAGCCTGGGGTAGAGTTAAGTCTAAAAACGCAAAGTTTGGGGAAAAAGCCGCAGCTTTGTTGTGACAAACGCTATGAAAGCGAAGAGAAAAATGGGGATGGGCTTAAAGAAGAAAATAAGTTTCAAAGGTGGATTTTTGAAGAAAATACGCTCCGCAGTAGACCGAGTTGGTTCCGACAACTTGAAAAAGCTGTTAGATGTTGGTATTCTAATTGGTAAAAAAATCATAAAAGGAGCCGGTGGGAAAAGCAAAATTAAAGTCCCACGTATTATACCCGTTCCACAGAAAGGAGGTTTTCTGCCATTGATTCCGATATTTGCGGGACTAAGTGCCCTAGGGGCACTAACAGGTGGTGCTGCGGGGGTAGCTAAAGCAGTAAATGATGTCAAGACGGCCAACGAACAGCTTAAGGATAGCGAACGACATAACAGATCTATGGAAGCCATTGCCGTTGGGAAAAAAGGAAATGGAATGTTTCTAAAACCATACAAAAAAGGCACAGCATTATTCTTGAAACCGTACAAACAGGGGCGTGGCATTTGTAAAAAAGTATCAAAAAACTAAGCAAGTTACCTCGAAGAGCTCTCACCGATGTAGATATAAGGAAACACGCATCTAACACTCCTCATTTTCGCAACGTCTTTTCTAGAGATCAGTTACAGAAGATTAGACCGCATGTCAACGAATCGGGTGTGATTAATTTGGATACCACCAAAGGTTCGGGTACACATTGGGTGGGGTACCGAAAACGTGGAAATAGCGTGTATTACTACGATTCGTTTGGAGACTTGAGACCGCATGAAGAAGTGGAGAGATATTTTCGAGGATGTAAAATTTACTACAACAGTGCACCGGAGCAGACTTACAACACATATAATTGTGGACATTTAGTGTTAAAGTTTCTTAGTGATAATGGCTAAAACAGTGAGTGTGTTCGGGTATGGTAATGTCACATCGACAGGATCCATTTACCCACCAATTAAATTGAAACAGGACGGTGAATATGCTTTGGGTCTAGTGGGACTGTACACTTGTAACACTGTGCAAACATACATCCAGGAAACAATAACTTATACTTTAACGATCCAGAGCATCGCAGAATAATCATTGAACCTGGATCATACGAATTAGAAGAAATAAATGCATATATACAGGACGTCTTCAAAAAATGGTTCAGTCAGAAGCCGGACATCAACGAGAACATTGAAAAATATTTTAAACCGAGTGCCAACAATAATACATTAAAGTGTTCTATACGAAGCAGTATACCGATAGATTTTGGGGCAAACCGTAAAAACAATATTGGGAGCATCTTGGGGTTTACCAACCGCAAATTGGCTGCAGATATCGTACATATCGCTAATCAGCAAGTGAACATAATATCGGTCTCAAACATTTTTGTGGAAACCAATATCACCAGCGGATCGCTCAGAAACAATTTTCTTACCCACAGCATATTCGAATTCAGTCTATTTGTACCACCCGGGTATAATCTGGAAAAAGAACCTAACCACGTCATATATTATCCGCTGAGCGTGACAGAAATTGATAATATTACAATCAGACTAGTCGATCATTTGGGTGAATTGGTAAACTTTTCCCCGGAAACATACACCTGTGTGAGACTGGAAATAAAAAGTAGCTGAAAATGCCTATCGATTTTGTATATAAAGCACGCTACAACACCCCCAGACGATTAGAAGTGAGTACGACGTCAAAGCGTCAAGTTGTCGAGAGACTTACAGCAGAAGAAATACGTTTCTTAAAATCTTTGGGGTTAGAAGTTATAAATGATGGGAGGCAGAAGTAAACGCAGCTTAGATCTCCACGGTGATGAAAACGTTAAACTTGGAAGGCTTAAATATGAGGACGTGCCCAAATTGGATGTGTTTGGAGGTTATAAATTAGACGAAACCATAATAAAGGAAGATTATTATACATATCTTCCCTTTACATTGAATGCAGAAAACAACGATCGAATTTCAATTGAAATCCAGAGCAGTGATAACATCACATACCCCCATGAAAGTTTCATATTTATAAGGGGTACCTATAAGCCTACGGAAACATTAAGGGAAGCGTCAACAACTGTAGACCCGATTAGAGCAGCAGAACCAGACCCTAAAGCTTACGAGTTTACTAGAAATGCACCATATTTTCTGTTTGAGGAGATTCAATACAAATTGGGTAATAATCAAATAATAGATGTCTGCCGAATCGATGGAATTACAAGAACTATTAAAGGTTTATTATGCATGGAAGAATCAGAAACAAAATCTATTATACATACCGGGTGGAAGCCCGATACCATATTCCAAGATGGACGGTTTAGTTGTGCTATACCGCTAAAAACCATTTTTGGGTTTTTTGAAGATTACAAGAAAACTATCGTCAACATGCCTCAAGAGCTGATTTTAATCAGATCCAAGTCGGACGTAAATTGCTACAAGTCGATTGGAAATACAGTAACGTTCAAAATACGACGTATTTCATGGGAGGTTCCACATATAACATTAAGCGACTTTGCCAAGGCGTCGCTGCTTTCGGAAATGCAAAATCAATCATCTATAATGGCTGCATTCAGAAAATGGGAACTACACGAATTACCGTCTCTAACACAATCAAAGTCGCAAGTATGGAGAATTAAAGTATCGAACTAAACAGAGAAGGCTCGGTGCAGTTGCAATCGATCACCGAAAAAATTCCCACACCTACAACAAAGGTTAAAGTCGAAAACATGGACGTACCTATAAAGAAAATTAAACAACTCGTTCCAGAAGAACCGTTCCATCTTTACTATGCGGATGTGTTAGCTAGAGACAAAGACGAAAATATTGACAAATCAATTTATGGAGTAAAGTATAATGTGGAAGCCGATACATGGAGTTTGTGGAAAAGTGTATTGATAATTAACCCGGAAACTAGCGATATAACATTAAACAATGTGATATATCCAGGTACGAGGGGTTTATACAATCTGCTGGTTTACAAAGACATCAGCCCCGAAGATGGCGATTTCAATTTGCATGAAGATTTGCCGAATTACTTGGAAATGATCAAATCTGCGTCGATTTTGAGAAGAAAGTTTAACCCATTTGCGGTGCACGATTTAAGCGGATTCCCAACAAATAACAAAAAGTTTAACAAATATGTGCAAAAATATCTCACCGAATTTCAGAGGAATCCCGAAAGAAAACAGCCAAAGAGAAGAAAACAGTCTAAGGGATCGGGTTTAAGCTTTTCTAATCGGTTTTACAAAAGTTTAAATTCAAAGCCGGTGCAATATGTCTACTGGAATAATGTACGTGAACTTGTGGATCGACTGAGATTGTTGAACGCATCCAACCGAGCTGGGAATACAAGCGAGGAAAAGATTAACGAGATGGTGTCCATAATAGAAGAGTTGAGAGAAGAAGGTATAATACAGTGAGCTCAGTAAATAATTACACAGTTTTAAAATGCCTATCGACCGCTTCGGACGTTTAGAGCGTAAAGATGCTGATATTCGGCGCGGTCCTCCAGGTCGAGGATTTGTGCTAACGTTGAATGGTGATAGGTACGATATGCAGCAAAGAAGGTTAGTGAATTCATCAGACCTGAAAGAAGATAGTGATTGTGTTAATCAGAGAAGCACTATAGTATTCAAGTCTGGAAAAGAAACAATTAGTTTTCGTAAAAGAAGGTTAGTCGATGTAATGGATCCTAAAGACGATAGTGATTGTGTTAATAAGAAATCTGTAATCAAGCTCGTGAATCAAGCCTTTTCATACTGTCTAAAAAGTTCTGATGATATACAGCGTAAAGATTAAAGCCTTCAATGCAAGAAACCAGCGTATCGCAATGCTTGCTCAACCAGTTGAGCCATCTGATGCAGTTAATAAACAATATGTAAATGAAAAATTGGATAAGCTTGTATCTGACTTTAAAACGTTTATACAGTTTTTTATTAATTTGACTGCAACTTCTGAGACAAATGAGAAGGAGCTCGGTCTTGCAATAGCATCGATTTACGAGGCGTCACCAGCAGCTATAAAAAACAAATACTACAAACCAAAGCTTCAGTTTATGTCAAAGGTGCAATTGGATAAAGATAACCCTATTGGTTTAGCAACAGTGTTAAGCAAAAATGAGTAAAGAAATCATCGTTAAGGAATTATTTAAACCTGCAAGAAAAAATTTTCAACGTCGTCATACAAATCTGAAACATGTGAAACGTGATCTTATCCAATCGGACTTGTGCGAAATGCAGCCTTACTCGCGTGTGAACAATGGGCACAGATATATTATAATAGCAGTGGACTGTTTCACAAAATATGCTTTAGCTGAACCTTTATAAAATAAAACCGGATCAGAAGTTACAAATGCTATGAAAAAAATATTGGACAAAATGTTGCAAGGAGAAAATAACTTAAAAATCAATCTACAAACGGATTTTGGGAAAGAGTACTACAACCGCTGGTTTAAAAATTTTATGCAAAAATATAAGATAAACCATTACTCTACGTATTCCGCAATCAAAGCTAGCATGGTTGAGCGGTTGATTAGAACAATCAAAAACAAATTGTACAGAAAATTTTACTTGCAAGGCAGTCATAAATGGATGAATATTTTGCCTAAGGTTATGGAAGAATACAATAATACACCGCATCGGGCTATTAACATGACGCCTATGAAGGCAGAAGAACATCCGGAAAGAATAAAACTTTACACCGCTAACAGCGTTTCTAAAAGTCACAAGAAGTTGTATAAGGTTGGAGACATTGTGCGTATATCAAAATATAAAGCAGTATTCGATCGAGGATTTCACCCAAACTGGAGTACAGAACTATTCAAAATTATTAAAGTACAACAAACGAGACCGACAACCTATCTGCTACAAGATTTGGAAGGTTGGCCAATTCTATGTGCTTTTTACGACGATGAAATTCAGCTCACAGCAGCACCCGACACGTACTTAGTGGAAAAAGTTTTACGGAAACGAAAGCACGGGCGCGAATTATTAGTGTCGTGGTTGGGGGATGGTAAAAGTTGGATTAATAAAACAGACTTGCTTTAGCATCATCTTGATAATTACCTGGTTGAAAAAATCATAAAGGGAGGAGGTAAAGTCCCTTAACTGGATATATAGGAGAGATTTGCTTAGAACCCCATTCCCATCCGTGATTTGAAGCAGGAAGCATGTGTTTCATAATCGATTTACAAGGATATCAATACAAAACTAGTGATTTCTATTGCAAGGAGATTGCCATTTTGGATGTAGCGAATAATGTAATATGGCATGAGATACTGGACATGGCTGTGGAGTATAACACCTTAAGTGATGATTTCAAAAAGCAAGTTCGGTGGTTAAAGCAAAGAATCCATGGGCTCAGCTGGGATGGGCAGTCCACAAGTGGATATACAAATGTAGGCGATTTGCTGAAAGAAGTCATACCTCCCGATGCTACTGTCTATGTTAAAGGCGAACAGAAAAGACAGTTACTATCAAAATATTTATCAAACAACATTTTAAACATGGAAAGTGTATTTTCACTTCCAAGGCTCAAAGAATTAAGAAGATTCGGTGATAGGTACAATCACTGTTTAAACCATTGTTTGAATAATTTAAGCTGTTCTAAAGAAAATGTATTGCTATTGAGGCCTTTTTGTTAATGTATTTAATTTTTAATAAAATATTTTGTGAGAATTGTCTTTTATTTATCTTAGCTAACAGCATACCTTTAAAATTTGAAAAAATATATCTGTAAAACAGCGCATTACTTTGGAAAAATTAATGTTTTACAATACAAATAAGAACCAATAACAGAATACATAATAATTGGTGTTTGCAAATAAATTCAGTTCTACTTTAATAATATTTTAATAATACTTACCCCTAAACCTTCAAAACTTTTCACAAAAATAACTACACGAAACGACGGTTTAAAATTTCAACGGGTTTTACACAAAAGCATGCGAAACTAATAGAATTTTTTCTAATTACACCGCGTTATATACGTTTTGAAAACCGTTAATTATATTACTAAATGACGTTTGTATTTTCCCTAAATACGTGCTGGTTACCTTGTGTTATTAGTAATCTACAAGCAATTATATTTCGATTTCAATGTACGTCATTGAAACATATTCTCAAACATAATTAATAGAAAGTCCAAAAAAAGAAATTATATACAGCTTTCACATGTGATTCACATGATCTTTAAGAATCTAGAATATTTGCTGGATTACAAATAATTACAAATGAATTAATGCTACATTGGAAGTTTCCGGAATTTGCATTATAATGCTTCTACAGCGTGACGTAAGGTAATTTAGGTAATTGATGTAGGATATCAATATGTAATAAGACCCATTTACTTTCACTCTAATATTGTTTTATGATTATTGAACAGCACTTAATGTGGTTTATTACATTTTGATAATTCTAAAATTTAGGTAGTTAATGATGTCATACACTAAATTTCTAATTATTAGAATCTAAATCGGTACTGAATCATGAATTCACTAATTAACATGGTTGGTATCTAGCAAAAGTTGTAGAATCATTTTAAATTAAGACTGCATTTTTCCGTTTATTATAGAAACATTATCTAGATTTTACAAACGAAAGTTTTCCGATGCTTAGGTAATTCTATTGATTGCATTCCTATACTTTCATGCTAAGATATATCAGATCTATAACTGTTTAAGGTATTGAAAAGGTTATATACAGGGCGTGTTGTTCAACCGTAAAATATCGATTTGAATGTAAATAGATTTAAATATATAGGTGTTTGTTAACAAATTTGTACAAGTGTTGTATATTTTTCAAATCTTTTTAAAAGGAAAAGGCAGTATCCGCGGAAGCATTATCTGTAATTGCTACCGTCACCCCAATCGAGATCCTGATAGAAGAGGCGGTAATGTGTAAAGGACTTATTTCTAAAATCCCCACGGTTTTAGATTTTTGGTTAAAGCATATACCTTGGGTAGCGAAAAAGGTTTAAAAAATCGAGTTAAATATATAGATGAGCGAAAATTTTTAAAGAGGTTTGATAGTTTTAAAGTGTAACTTTGCAGGGCGTGGTCCTATTTCAAATCTGTTTGCAGATTCGGATTCTGCATAAAATTTTAGACTAACAAGATGTATCGCATGTATAAAGAAAATTTATAAGAACGCTCAAAAGTCGCTACAGGTAAGAAATCTTAAAATTGGGGCAGCTCTCTGGAGGGTGATGCTATCTGAAAAATTCCTAAAAATTCGGGTAGCTGAGAAAATTCTAATATTAATTGATACCAAACAAGATAAGTTTATCTCGAAAGATGAAAAATGGTTAGTCGAAGAAAACTATTTGGTCCAGATGTGTGTGGAAATGAGGATGCTGGTGGAAATGAGGGTCTGATTTTCCTGATAATGTACTACTCAAGAGTATTAGGGGATTCGTACTTGATTTCAGATTCTAATTGGTAAACTTTAGTTTGAGAAAAAAACGCCAGAAGGTTGCTCTAAATTTTGCTTGTTATTAGATTCAACAAATTTTACATCACGTGTTACTTCAGTTTTTCGCTCTTCAGGCACCATAGCCTGAATGCTTTCGATTTTTCGGAATAACCCAAAAATATACCTTCTTTTGTTCTTTCATCAAATTTTTCTTTGCTCGGATCTCTGTTCTAACAGAAAATTTTGCAACCTAATTGTATGGAGATTTCCCATTTAGACTTTTGGTAGGTACACGATTACGAATATAATTTGCGGTATTAATGGCTTCAGCCCAAAAGGAATCTAATAAATCGAATTTTAAGAGTAGACAGCTAGCAGTATCGAGTAATGTACCATTTTTTCTCTCGGCTACCCCATTCTGTTTTAGATTGTACATCTATTTCTTTCCAATTCTTTACTAAGTTTAAATATTCTTCGGTAATTTTTGTAATTTCGGATTTAGAACAAATAAATCATACTTCGCACCAACACGAGTGAACGTCTATGAATAGAACATATTTAGCCATTGCGTTCGACTGAACGTGCATAGGACCACAAAGGTCTGTAGAATAATGTCTAGTAAATTTATTTTTCTGACTGATTTATTTGGAAATGGCATTGTCGACATTTTGCACTTTGCATATATATCACAATTGAGATTGAAATTTTTCGGATAACTCAAAGTCTATACCTGTTACAACACTTTTATGTATAGGACGATTAGATCCTTAAAATTCAAGTGTCCTAAACGGCGATGCTAAAGTAAAAGTTGTTGCGAATTATCCAACCATCTGAGATTTATAACAATGTTAGAAATGTTCATACTTTCATGCGCGTAATAAAGATCACCAATTCGATCTGCGATTAATTTAACAGTTCCATCTCTACTGAGAACTAACTCACGGTCTTGTTTAAATGACTTCAATACTGCCTTTAGTAATCTTACTAACTGATAAAAATTTGTACACAAATCCGGGACATGAAGAGTGCCGTTTAAAATAATATTTTTGTACTCACGTCGTATATAGTCGAAACCATAAAAGAAGTCGTCTGCATCATCACTTGTATTCGTACGAATTAAGTTGAAAATTTTAAGTCAATATAGCATCTAGTTCATAAACACCCAATAAATATTCCGATTCGGAAGTTTCCATCAAGCTTCGCGCATCTGCAAATCGTAATGAAGCATGGTTGCCAATAATATTTTATTTTCATAGAGATAGTTGCTTTAACTATTTTTAAATCGGCGTCCTCTTGTTTTACGAGTTTAATGAATTCAGTTAAAATAAAATGCATTTACATAAATTGAGTTACATATATTGATCTGAATAGAAACATACGATAACTGCAATATAAACTATTTACGGCAGCTGCATTGAAATCTTTCTCGGTACAATAACTTTGGCAACCGTGCTTTATGGAAACATTAACATTTAGTTTTGTTTACGATCTAATAAAATGACTAATGACATCTTTACATCAAACACTTAATTTTCATTAATTAGTGTAAAACTTTAAAAAGTTTATTCCATTTACAAAAAAAAACCAAGAAAGATATCATATTTTAAAGAAAAGGCATAATTTTACCAAATGTTAGCCTGTTAAGTATATAAAGTTCAAAACATACGGACATACACTAATTCTTGTCTGTCGTTTTCCTAAGTGAACATATTCACGTATATCTTTATTTAGAACACCTACAAATCGTATTACTATCTTTTTCATATATATTAGTTAAGCTTTTAAATAATCTTAAACGTATGTTTGGAATTGAGTTAGACACCTATGACGTAGAGGACTTCTTTTGTGGTTCCAACTATATCCATTGTGAACGTTACAATACCTTTCGCTACGACATCTGTTGAACTGTTTTTAGCTAAATTTAAGCTGCCATATGTGCAATTTTCAAATTCTCGCAAACTTTCAATATTCCTACACAAATACGAAGTGGCTCCACTATCCAGGCACCATCTGATATCTTGATTTCTAAAACCGATTGGTACACTTGCGAAATAACATAACTTACATTATCACTTGCACTTTGGAAACAACTTGCTGAAGATTGCATGTTTGCACTTTTGTGTTTGTAACGCTTGAAGCTTTATGACCGACCTTTCTGCATTTACGACAACGAAATTTAAAACATTGTATCACGTTGCCCCCTTTATTCGCGGTTACACCACCATTAGTTTTTGCGGGTTTTTTATTTCCACGCTGCCCGAGTGGATTTTTTGTTTACAAGCAAGGCATTCTGAGAAGTATTTCGATTGTGGCTTTTTCTAGCATCACTTTCTTCTAAGATTTTAATTCCTAACGTATCTGAACGTATCTGAAATTTTAAAAACTTGGCGGTAAACTATATAATAACATTATTGCGGGTAAATCTAAATTTATTTCAATATCCATTTGTTTACATGTTGACGTATATCAGAACCTTCTATGCGTTGTAAAGTTAGTTGCTTCAATAAATTTGCTTTTTTTGCTGGTCCTTTAGATTGACAAGTATTTTCCAGTTTCAACCAAACATCCCGTGAAGTTGTACATCCTTTAATTTGTTTTAATTCAGAGGGACAAATTGAAAGAATGAATTCTGATTTGGCTTTACTCCCTTTTT
Organism: Platerodrilus igneus; assembly: GCA_036346225.1. Classification (NCBI taxonomy): domain Eukaryota; kingdom Metazoa; phylum Arthropoda; class Insecta; order Coleoptera; family Lycidae; genus Platerodrilus; species Platerodrilus igneus. Next base: position 1,007,100 of record JARFIW010001331.1, on the reverse strand, counting down.
AAACCATTTTTAACTTCTTTCTTGTAATTTGCGTCCTATTCTCTTTTAAATCTGGTTTAGCACAACTTCCTCTTTAACCATTTTTCAACTTCTTCCTTGGCATTTACGTCCTCATCTTTTAAATCTGGTTTCACTCAAGTTTCGTTCACATAACCCCAAGATTCATGTTTTATTAATAGTGCTTCCATTTGTATTTTTTAAATATCGAAATTTTTTTTATTTAACATTTCAAGACGCGAAACATTCGCACTATTCATCTTGAAAGAAAAAAAATAATATACAAAATCAGACATGCCAATATGCAAAAACGTAACAGTTACTACTAAAAAAACACCCGAACATGTGCTTATAGTTTATTTCCTTATCGCTTGTTTCTGCACTTGCTGTCGTCATTAGAGCTATTCTGGGCCTATAACCTGATGGATGTGATGGAACAAAGCAATATAACAGGTTATGAAAGCAGCAAGGTTCATGGATATAAAGCAATTTAATAAGAAAATGAACCTGATTAATACACGAATCAATCAGTATAACCATGAATACAATAGTTAAATGTAATACACAGCACTAAAACCCGTAAACGTCTATTGTATGTCATAGTTGCGATGTAACTGCCCAACAGTTGCGCATTGGTGAGTCATAGAGCGAGCTGGGCACTTCAGTGGCGTATCTAACACATGGGATATCACTACCACTAATGCTATTACTAACAATCTGTAATCATTATATATTTTCGGATAGACATCTGGATATGACATCTGGATATGGCATTAAAGCTTGACTGTAATGTTTTTCAAAAATGTTAATATCCTGTAGCAACAAATCTAATTCGTCCTCAAAAGCCATTTCATGATGTTTCCATATCTCAACTGTATTGGATAAAAATGAATTTGCTTTCTGCACTTCGTCTAGCGCAACTGATATTAGTTTTAAAATGTTCAAAAAATCTTCAGTAGATTGTTTCAAGCCAATGTTGAATAGTTTTTTAAATACTTCCGAATCAATTTCTTTTCTATGTTCATTGCATATTTTCAAAGGCTAAAGTATTTCACCCGATTTTCTTAGGAGGGACAAGTAAATTTAGAGTTTGTGCTGTGCAGCCATATGTTATTACATTAAAATCAATAAAATGTTAAACATTTAATATATTTTCATGCATTCAGGCTGTTTGCAACATTATCCGTAATAAAACTTAAGACGGTACAATTATGTTTTGTTTTAAATGAAAGAAACAAAATCTTGTGTTATTGAAATCAATTAATCTACTATGTGCGGTTGTCCAGAAGTATCAATTGTGTCATAGAGGATAGAATGACTCTCTTCAGATATTACTGCTACACATATATTGAGTTCATTGCGAATATTGGACCACCCATTAATGAGACATGTTAGCATATTGCCCTTTTAAAAATTTTAAAACATTTTTCGTGCTGTTTTGCATAAATCGCATCTAATAAGGTAGTTGAAATACTTTTTCTTAATGCAGGCATATAATCAGATCTTAATAACTAATGCTTGTTTACATCTTTATTTGCGATGTACCTGAAACTCCTATTGGTGGCAAAAATTGTTTTTGCCATTTGTTTATCAATTATGTACTTATTCCCTACAGATGTGAGAATTACAAAAGATGGTAATGATCTTTCCTTACATATCACTTAGAACGTGTGAAATCAGTATTCGGTGTTGGTTCTGTCAAAATTTCTGAACAGCGACTTGCGCTTCAAAGATGCAGTTGCAGAACCAGATGATGTCGATGCAATGCAGTCACGTGTACTGTTATTTATATCGACATCTACAACAAAGCAAAAAATGAAATTAGTAATAAAACAAAAAATAGCACTATCATAAATGATTTTTATTTTTTCACTGTTAAAAAAATGCTATAATTAACTGACTAACCGATAATAATAAACGATATATTTTGTATGTTGCGTGATACGTCCGGCAGGGACTTTGTACAATAACCATCTAATAACTGATAATGATTACATTATCTGTGATTACAATAAATGATGTCTACTGTGCTAAATAAAACAAACTCAGTTTATGTTTACTTGCAGAAGGCAGAAGGCAGAAACAACTTGTTTGCAGATGGTATGATGAATTTTTAAACGTTGTACCAGTCTTTGCAATTTCTTGTTACAATTCTTGCTAACTGCCGTTCCACCTGATTTAGCTTTGTAATTTTTTCAATGTAATGTCTTCAAATAAGATATTTTTTCTGCCAATCATATTTAACATGTAACAGATTAAACTTTTGCAGTTGCAGAAGATATGTTAATACAAAATAAAGTAATAAACTGTATAAATATTTAGATCATGTGTGTATTTTTGAATGTTTTACTTTTGGAATTACACGATTATAGTTTTCTAGATGTAGAAAATTTAAGAACGTTATTAAATTACAATATAACAATTTCTATTAATAACTTTAGCTGGTTTTTACTTTCAGAGGATTTTATTTCCATTTAATTACGAATACCCAAAGAAATTTTTAATAAATCAATTTTTTCCCATCCTGCTTCCATCACAAGACTTTATCTAATTTTAATATTTCTTTTAAGGTCAATTAATGTTTCTAATGAAATGGGCTGGTATTGATGAAGCTGACTTAGTGCCTGCCAAACAAGCAAATGTAAAATGTCCACAAATTGTCATTAAGTTTTATGAAGAGCGTCTCACTTGGAATTCACCATCACTTTAAGAAGAAAAGGACAAAGCTTATATCTTTTATTTTTGAGTAACTGCAAATATTTAGGTTAGCGATTAGGATTTTTAACAGTAATTGGTACTTAGATTTAAAACAGTTCTTGGATAAAATCGAAATTTGTAAAGCTTGTGAAAATATATTATAATGTCCTTAATGATGTAATTGTTTCTCGTATTTCACAATTAAGTAAGTATAGAACTTTTTTTTTATAATGTAGTATAACTTTAAATTAGAAGCTAGAGCATTTGTGTACAAGTTGAAATCTATTAATTATCATCTCCATTTTGACTTTAAAGGATGCTTAGAAGAATAGTCTTAAGTGAATTAAAAGCAGGTGGCCTTTTTTTCAATACTTTGTTCATCCTTCTCATAATATGACCCTGGTATTGTTTTTTAATTTCTTAATTAAATAATAAGAATATGCAGTATCTCTTTTTAAATAATAAGAATATACAGTATTTCAGTTAATATGTTGTATTTTTTAACCATGGCTAAAAAATGGCTAACATTATGTGTGAAAAAATTTTAATGATGTCAAGTAGTAAGTTAAGCAAATAAAGCTATGAAACCGTTAAAACAGAGATTATATATGCAAGAGCACATGCAATGATATCACTTGAAAATAAACAAGAACCAGGCTCACGATCGTTTACTGGCAACAAAAGAAAAAAACCTCGGTTTACGATTATTAAGATATGGTATAGCATTTCTTTACAATGTTGGTATATTTGACAGAACAAAAACCAATAGGTATTGTCGTGTATCCCTTATTCCTGCAACTATTCTATTAAATGAGTGATGTGGGGGGCAGTGGGGTTCCTGCTTGGCAACGAGAGATGGTACACAACATGCAGACTGAGGAGTACTGCAGAATCGATGTAGAGTTACTTGCTAATACATAGAAACACCACTCCACAATTACATATTTTTAATAAGCATATATATATATATATATATATATATATATATATTGCTGTGATAAGGAGTTGTTTAGGGGTGTATTGAGTAGCAAGGGTCGTGTAGTAACCATAAATTGCGATAGGAAGCAGAAAACTGCATATATTTAGCAGAAAATTAAAGTGATTTGGATATTGTGTAAATAGCAAACATTTAACACCCTGTATATAGACCATAATTAGCTTTAAACAATGCGAATAAGCATATCTTACAACAATAGTACTCTTATTTAGCAGGAAAATAGGTAATTCATACATTAGGTAAATAACAAGTATTCAACACTCTGTATATAGACCATTGTTACGTGTAGCTTTCCAGTTTTGAAGTTATTCTGTGTTTTCTGTAAAATCTTATCCGGTTCTCGAGGTTAATTTCCAACTCGTTTTAATTCTTTGTCTATTTCTATTTCTGAATGGGTCGATTATCTTATCTAGCAGGTGTAGTGTGCATGATGTAAATATTCATTGTTTGTTTGAAGCTTGTAAAAGAGTAAAGTGAACGCTCTTGGTTTTGTTGTATAATTTTATAAGTGCGTATTGAGCATTTGTTTTAGCATCTCCTTGGGGAGGACCTGTAATTATACGACAGAAGTTAGTGGCGTTTGTCCACTTCCGTTTGTGGAATTTATTTGCGTCTCCGACTCTTCGCTTTTGCGATAAGGCCGTCCAACGTACGTAATTATTTAGGTACAGTATTGGTATTCTAATTATTTTTCTCTCATTTTAGTGGCCTTTCCTTTTTTGTACCATCTTTTAGTACTACCTGCTTTAGACTGCCGTCGGTACTACTTTTAGTAGTACCTTTTGTTTTTGCGTTCGATCACCGTTCCTGCTTGTTCCTGGCTTTTGTTTACAAATTTAAATTGGCTGTTCTGGAAGGAAGCAATAGTCGCCCCGCCGATTATCGAGCCCAGAGCTGTGTTGCTACTACTAAGAGTACTCAGGACACCTGGATCTCGAAGGTCGTATACCTATTTACTTTAATACCTGTTTTTTTTGGTATCGCCTCAACAACCAATTTAAACTACGTTATCAGCTAAATTTATTTACGCTTTAATTATTACAAAATCCAGTTTTATCACAACGAAAGTTATATTTTTACATTTTTGGAAATTAGAAGTAACGTTTGATAAATTCTTTTGCTTTTCCCTCGGTGTTTACATGTTTAATCACTATTCAGGCGAACTATTGTGTGTACTTTTTCTTTAGATACCGAAGTTTTGTAGTAACAATTGTGACCTACAGTGTGTTTATACTTTTTTTGTGATCTGCTTTACTATTAATTTCACCAGATTTATATGCTATGTATTTTGCCTTATTTTTCAGGTTTATTTTTATACTACGATATTTTGTTTTGTAAAAGATCCACCAACGAACGCGATATTTATAAATTTTAGAGATTATTTATCTCCGCGCCTTTATATAACGGATGAGCGGCATGCCTTTCGTCGCGTTTTAACTTGCGTTAGTTACAACTTATTCATTCGCCTATTTTGCGGTACCCCGTGTATGTACCGAACCGTTTGTGGGTCTCCACGCATCACTTTACTGTCTCTTTTTTTTGTGCATTGTGTCACCTGTATTTGTGCCAAGTAAATATTATACGTGTTCCTTGATTATTATTTTTATTATTGTTTTGAGTTAGCGCGTGACGATTGTGCCGCTTTGTGCTGCTTGGATATGGTATTTGGGAACTTGTGTATGAGTTGGAACCTTTGAGTCAAGGTTCTATATTTTCTTTGTGGAAAGACTCTGGCGCCCTTACTCTTTGAGCTTCGCCATTCTGGTCCTTAGTCGAAGCCTCAGCCCACGACCTCCTGGCTGAGCAAGCCACCCTTCTGCCATCGTTACAACAGGGACCAATTACCTATCGTTCTATTTCTGGTTTACCATCAGCGGTGACAAGAAGTTTTGGCGCCCAACGTGGGCCCGACAGTTGTATTGTTTCTAGCACGTGTGTAAATTTTGTTTGTTTTGTTCTTGGAAGTGCAAGTTTGTACCTGGGTGTTTCGGATTTGGTGATTGATTGGAGTCTGTTAGAGATTTGGGTGATTTTGTTTCTGTTTTTTTTTGTTATATATATATATTTTTTTGTGTACTTTTGTTTTACATTTTGTCAATATGGAAGTCAATCGCTTGTTGAGTGTTGAGCTTACTGTTGAGTGTTTGCTTCGAAATCTTTCCTGCAGTGGTACCGTTGAAGAAAAAAGAGCTCGTTTGTCAAGCATCTTTCGTCAAGAAAATGCTGGTGTTAGACCTCTGCCAGTTGATTATGGTAATTACCGACCTGACCCGTCCAGAGAAGTTATGCTATGCCAAGTTAAGGCTACGGACCTTGATGTGCATATTAAAAATTTTAGCGCCGCGAATAAAGACAATGATTTTGCGCGCATTAATGCTCGTTTAATCCATTTGAGCCGACGTGTTCAATTATTAAACACTTGCCACCCCGAGTTATCCCCTACTGTGTCCGAATTAGACCGGTTTGTTGAAGAACTAAAATTTCTATTAGACGCCCGCTATGCGACTGTTGATAATACTGTTCAGGTACATTATAGTAACCCTGAAAACAACTTAGAAAATATGTCACCCACCGAAATACAAACACCTGTTAAACCAAGACAATTTTTCTCGCTTCTTGACCTACCTAATACTGAATTATCCACTATAGTGCGTCACAATACTGCACCCCCTAGGTTACAGAACGTGCCAGTAGATAGTCTAATTGATTTTGAAGATGAAATACCCCCTACTACCGGTGCTGCTTCAATGATTAATAACCCGCCTTCTATCGGTGTTATAGGTAATACCGCGTTAAATTTTGAAAAGAATTTACGAAATATAAAATTTTCCCCCGATTTAAGAAGTTCACCACCATGTCCTATCTCAAGTCCCAACTCGAAACCATGTGCTCAAATATATAAATGGGGCATATGTTATGATGGAGACTCCAGTTTACCAAATTTCCTTGAACGTGTTGAGAAACTACGCGAGTGTCGCGGTGTAACTAAAACTCAGCTATTTAATGCCGCTACTAAACTTTTTAAGGGTAACGCATTACTATGGTATCGTTCAATCAAACATACTATTACTAATTGGGAAATGTTAGTTCACAGTCTTAAACAAACATTTCTACCGTGTGATTACGAACTTTCTATACAGGAAGAAATCAGACGTCGTACCTAAGGTACGGATGAACGAGTAGTCGTGTATATATCGGCTATGGAAAATTTGTTTAACCGTCTTGAAAATAAACCTGCGGAACCTACCCGTGTAGCTATGATTATGAGAAATCTACAACTATATTTGCAAGAACATTTGTCTTTGCAATCCATTTTTTTGATCTCGGAATTAACTCGCATCTGCCGGTCAGTTGAGGATGTTCGTTGTCGTGCCTCCCAATTCAGACCTCCCCCCAGCATAAGCCAATCTGTAGAACCTGAATTGGCATATCATCGTACAAAAATCCCGTCTCGGTTAGCAACTATTGCGCCGATAGACATACCACAAACCGAAGAAATTAACGTTGGTGCTCTTGGCACTTCTCGACCTATTATTTGTTGGAACTGTCGACAGGAAAATCACTTGTCGATTAATTGTCCAGCATCTCGTAAGATTCATTGTTTTGGTTGCGGAAAAGCCGATGTTATTCGCCGCAACTGCCCATCGTGTTCAAAAAACTTGCTTTCGAGGCGCTAACGGACCGTGTAGCTGCCTCGTCTGATAATCAACGGTCAAATGTATTTGAAAACTACTACGAAAAATCTCCAACAACAAGCTTTGCTAGATTAAATTTTGTGTCAAGCTAATAAAGACGAACGACCTTATCTGTTGGTCAATATACTTGGGATTGAATTTAAAGGCCTTCTTGATTCTGGTGCTTCTAGAACGGTAATAGGCGATCGTGCCTGGAAACAGTTAAAAGAAATTTGTAAACTTAATACAACAAATGCCCAACCATGTACTGTGGCAAATGGCAAAACCTGTGACAGCATTGGGTCCATTTGTGTCCCGATTGTACTTAAAGACCGCGTAAAAATTTTTGATATTTTGGTAATTTCCTCGCTATCCAATTCGCTAATATTTGGAACCGATTTTTGGAAAAAAATGGAAATCGTGCCGAATCTTCGTGACGGAAGTTGGATTTTTGCGACTTCCGAAAATGATTTGTGTCCTTCAATTGCAAGCTTACAAACGGTTGACCATCTTACTCGCGAACAAGAAATCGAACTTGACGAATTAATTAAAAACAATTTTGCTAGTAGGGATGAGGCAATAGGTTGCACGCACCTAGTCGAACACGAAATAAATACCAACTCCCCACCTATTAAACAGCGGTATTAGAAGGTATTTAGGGCCGGTCCTAATTCAAAACGCGACAGACGTATTTTCCATGTGTAAAATACGTCTGTCACGTTTTGAATTAGGATCAACCTATATAATTTCAATGTAAAATAGTTGTGAAAACATTTCAATGTAAAATAGTTGTGAAAACATAAATTCTTATATACTTTCAATGTAAAATACTTGTGGGCACGTTTTGAATTAGGATCGGCTTTATATTACTTTCAATGAAACACACGTATGTTAAAAAATGTAAGTGCAGAGAAGAATGTGTGTAGCTGTTTTGAATTCGGTTTTCTAGCGAGAAGTTACACGTGCACCGTTTTGAATTAGGATCGGCGTTATATACTTTTAATGTAAAATGTGAAAACCTGAATTCTTTTCAAATGTAAAATACTTGTGCACACGTTTTGAATTAGGATCGGCTTTATATTACTTTCAATGGAACATATTTCAAAACACACGTATGTTGAAAAATGTAAGTGCAGAGAAAATGTGTTTAGATGTTTTGAATTTGGTTTTCTAGCGAGACAGTTTGACAGATGCAAAATATCGCATTCAAGTCAATTGTGTTTTAATTAAAGTGGATTCTGATTTATGTTTAGAGGCTGCAAATACACATGGGCCGGTTTCAATTCAAAATGAGTTCACTCTTGCGATAGGTTGAAAAGTGGGTTGGCAAAGTACGCAGATGGTGGTAATCTGCTATATAAGGAGATTGCTCCTAATATTAATTTAATTAGTCGAAGTTTACTGCATATATTTACATACAAACATGTATATAATTGATATTCAGGGATTTAAATACAAGAAAAACGAGTTTATGTGTAAAGAAATTGCGGTTTTGGACTTGTTGAAAGGTGATGTTTGGCATCAAATTTTTAAACTGCCAATGCAGTCCAGTTGTTTGAGTCAAGATCATATAAAACATAACGACTGGGTGACAAGGAATATTCATGGTATTTCTTAGGATGAATCTTCAACGGCTGGAATGGTGTCATAATATATAGCGCTTTATTTGAAGCAAATTATCCGACACGGTAAAGAAGTATTTGTGAAGGGTCTAGAAAAGAAGAAATTGATTGAAACATATATAATGCAAAACTTTGTAACTGATATGCTTGCACTAGGTTGTCCTAAGCTATCGGAGTTAAAAATCAACAATCGTTTAAAATATAACATCCATTGTTGTAGACACAGCAATAATAATTTGCAATGTGCAAAACAAAATATCTTTTTATTAAAAGAATGGCTTGATAATAATAAAAACAATAGAAAGATTTTGTCTGTATTATTTATTTTAATATAATTTTACAATGTTAGCCTTATTAACTATTATTATAACAACTTCTAGCAAACATTATTTTTATCGATCCAGCTATTGTGTACGTTAGAGAAGCCTAACCATTTTACAAATACTTTATTTCCACTTTTTCTTAGGACTTTTTCTACCAGGTAAATTCCTGGATGTTTAACCTTTTGCAACTCCATTTCATAAAATGCACCTTTGATTTCTTTCTCATCTTGATCTTCTAATATATATGTTGTTGGATTGGTTACGTTTACCTTTTTAATCTTAAAAATTTCATTTGACCAGTTTGGCGTGTAACCTTTCGTAAATGCTTCCCTGTGTTTACTAATCCGCACACTGTCTTTAATTGAATATTTTGGTATTTTGATTGCAAGTTTGATGTGGGTAAATGATGATTTAAGAATAGTTTTTTCATTTGATTTATCAACTTTTACAGGTTTGGCTCCGATAGTATTGTGAACTGTATTGTTGTATTGTTTCACAATATCGCTAAAATTTTTTATCCAATTGTAAGAACCGTTCAGGTTAAACAAGCGCCACATTTTTCCCTTTAAAGTTCTAATTACACGTTCCACAATGCATGCTTTCTTTGTAGAAAAACACTATAATGGTTTATGCCATATGTCTGCATTAAGGATTGAAAGTGTTTGTTATAATATTCTTTACCAAAATCAGACTGCAAATTTCTTGGCGGATTTTAAATTTATTTAAAATTGTTTTCATTGCAGCAGTAACATCAATACCCGTTTTACTTTTAAGTGGTACAGCCCATACGTATTTGGAGAAACAATCAATAACTACTAAAATGTATTTAAATCCTTTGTTTGTTTGCGAATATGGTAGCATTTCAATCAAATCGGTCTGAAGAAGGTCATTTAAACCTTTTACTATCACTTTGCGTCTCTTGAAATTTATTCTTGCTGGTTTATGAAGTTCATTTACTATATCCTCTTTCACTTTTGATTGAGCAACTATCATAATACTTTTTCTAATCAGGATTTATTAAATACAATTAATGAAATACTTCTATGTTTGAATGTCGTGGGCTCCACTTGCTTTGAAAGGAACTTTTAATATAAAATCAAGAAACATTGTGGTATTGTTTATGATAGCACCGCTGTCACGAAAGCTGATTACATCCATACGTTTAAGCAAAAATCCTTGTAACTGTGCAATTACATAACTTTTTCGTTTATAAGAATTTCAATGTCTTGCGGGTATCCTTTAATATTCTCAATGACTGCTTCCTCATAAGGAAATTCATAATTATGTTTAATGTTGAAAATAAGGAATGTCTTGTCACCGTCGAGGAATGTATTAGAGTAAAACGTTGCTACTACCGTGTAATGTAGCATATGTAACTTGTACTCAATCAAGGTTTCAAAACCTTCACTTTTGTTTTCATATTCCTGTTCACTTATATCTATTTTACGGTTATGTAAGTGCCTTCCAAATTTATCAATTGTCATATCATCTAATTACTTTCGCCTCACGCAATTCTTCAATGATCGAATTTATTTCGTTGCCGTGACCTGTGTGTCCAGCAGTCTGAGATGAAACTAAAAGTCGTAATCTATCAACAAGTTCATTGGGATCATTCCAATATAAATAATCTATAGCGCTATTTGATACTTCCATTGTCATACCGTCTCCAAGACGCTTTCTATAGGGTAATGTTCTAGGTCTACGGGGTGTTTGGGGAAGTATGTTTAATGTAGATATTATATTTTTGTACTTATATGAAGTATTACCCTGAATTTGTTCTGTTTCAGAATAATATCTTCTATTAGCATTTGTTCTTTTTACAATATCAAGATACGACTTTAGATCTTGATGACTGTACCCGACAGGATATTTTTTAAACAGTAGTTCGTATAATCCAGGAGTACCTTTATATTTCAAATCATTTATTAGAACATTTTCATCATCCAACGCGAAATTGAATTGCCTATCATAAGACCATTTGAATCAGGGTTAAACCTAATACCATATTTATGATCAAATTCGTTCTTAACATCTTTAAACATATTGTAAATATATTCTCGAGGTAGCGGATGTAGCTGTTCGAGATAATGTGTCATACCAGGTGAATCGGCAAAGCTTTGAATATATTCCTGGGCTTCTTGTGCATTTCGATTAATTTCTGCTTCGTATTCATTCTCAACATCGTCATCATCATCATCATCTACCTCTATGGCATCATTTTTATATTTGGTATATGCTGAGCAATAACCGGGGAATCAATATAGTCAACGTTCCTTTCTAGCAATTTAGGTTTAATTTTTTTTACACTGCTATGAGGCAGTTCTTCTTCTTCTTTAAATTTTTCTTTCTTTACCGCACTTTCTCCATCCAGTTTATTAGCAATAGTTTCTAATCGTGATGTTATGGGTAAGATTGATTCCACTTGGACGACTTCATTATCTTTTAACTGACGCAATTTGTTTTTTACAATGTTTCTTTTCTTAATTAAAATTCTTTTAAGTTTTGTCGCCTCCCTGTTCATTGCGTAAAAGTTTATTGTAGTAAAAATAAATTCTTCGATACTAACGATACTTGCGTCTCTCAAGGTTTAAATATGTATGAAGTGATCAAAACCTATTCGGTACCTTCCTTGATCTGGATCACTATTTTTGTCTACAACTAAGAAACCGTATTTGTCTTGCCAACAAGCAGCACATATTTCACGGAATTTATCATACTTCATGTCAGTATTGACGTGATCGTCATATATGTGTTTTAAGTTTAAATCATCTTGTTTAAATAAAACTAAAAGATTAGCATTATCACGTAGTAAGTGCTTAGGTATACGAGTATAACTTTGACAAAGGTAAAAACGGTCTACTTGTTTATGACGCCCCATACTAAAGTATTCCCTAATGATACCTTGTTTATGCAAGCTACATCATCAAAAACAAATATAGAATTATTTCGAGCATTAGATGGTGATATAATATTATCAGAACTGGAAAATGTATAATATTTGATCCGTTTTATTGGTTGCAGTAGACTTTCAAGGTATTGATACTTTGGTTGATAAAGTGATTTAGAATAAACATATACGTTTTCAAACTTTAAACCATTAGGATGTTCTATCAGCCCAATCATAACGTTGGTTTTACCGCAATTTGATGGACCAACAACTAGACATCGAATAGATGAAGGCAGAAGAACGCTATGTTTTTTCTTTTTAGCTAAGGATTGCACGCCAATGTCATTATTGTTTATGGTTAAAGGTGTTGATTGTTTCACAACACGCATGTTTGCAAGTACTAAATTCGATTTGTAAAAAAGTGGAATTATATATATATATATATATATATATATATATAAGAAACGGCGAGTATATAAAGAATCATTAATTCATAATATTTTATTTATTTACTGCACAGCTTGAGAGGATAGTTGTCCGCTAATGATTACATATAATAATTCTAAAACTACTGCGAACGGACTATTAAATACTGTAATTAACAATTTACCATTTGAAGCGCATATTCCGGGTTACAAATTTTGCGGTCCGGGTACAAAACTAATCGAACGGTTAGCTCGGGGAGACAAGGGAATAAACAAGTTAGACGAGGCTTGTAAGGAGCACGATATTGCATACTCCAAAGAAAAGGATCTATCTAAACGCCATCAAGCAGATTCGAAGTTAGCTCAGTTAGCTACAGAAAGACTAAATTCTGGTGACTCGTCTTTAGGTGAAAAAGCAGCAGCATTTGAAGTAGCTACCGCAATGAAAGCTAAAGTAGAACTTGGTATGGGTGCCTGTGCATCACTGAGAACAAAAAATATCAATAAAATAAGAAAACTGATAAAGAAACGTAAAATAAGAAGTACGCTAGGTATTAAAAGTATTATCAAACAAGACTATATATATATATATATATATATATATATATATATATTATCAAAAAGACTAAAGGATCTAATATTATGGATGCAATCAACATAGCAATTAAGGCAGCCAATACAGCAAAACAAAAGAAGCATATTAAATCAGCTCGTATTATATCAATTCCTAAAACAGGAGGTTTTCTACCACTAATACCAATTTTTGCAGGCCTAAGCGCTCTTGGTACTCTTACTGGAGGTGCAGCTGCTGTTGCAAAAGCAGTTTCAGATACTAAAATAGCTAAGGAACAACTAGCGGAAAAACAACGTCATAACAAGGCAATGGAAGACATTGCAGTCGGAAACGGCATGTACATCAAACCTTATAAAAAAGGTTTTGGTCTTTTTTTAGCCCCTGCAAAACCTCAAAGGAATTCAACTTGATTTTACCTAATCGAGCACTAAGCAATGTAGAATTAATAGAGTTTGTTAAGCAATTAGAAGTACCATATTTCCGTGGAGTGTTCATGAGAAACAATCTTCCCAAGAAAGTTAATTTAAAAAATGTGGTATAATTAATTTAGATGGAATAGAAGGTTTAGGCACGCATTGGACCTCTTACAAAAGTACGGTAGTAGCGCTATTTACTATGACAGCTACGGAAACCTGCGACCGCCAACAGAGTTGATAAGTTATTTGAATAGCGGGGTAAATGTAAAATTCTTTATAACATTAACCAAGAACAATCGTACGGTACTGTGTTTTGCGGTCATTTATGCTTACAATTTCTAAGTAGTGCATAGAACTGCGTACGAAGTTGTTATGTCGTACACTTTTACTCTAACGGAAACACTTCAGTTTTAACAAGCAATTTTAATCCGCCTATAAACTTGGATAATGATTCGGAGTACGTATTAGGATTAACAAATTTTGAGTCTTATAACACAATTCCAAACATAGAAAAAGGAATAAATAATAAATTTTATTATGGATCTAACGGAGAATTCATAGAAATACCTGAAGGTGCTTATGAGATTAGAGAAATTAATAAATATCTTCAAAAGCTTTAGGTGATAAAAGATGGCGTGGTTGTATGGATCAATCACGAAGCGCTAGAAAGACGCCAGTGTATATAGAAATTACAGCTGACAATAATACACTTAAATGTAGTATTAAATGTAGTCTAGATGTGGATTTTACCAAAAGGATTCAATTGGTTCTCTACTTGGTTTCAATCCGCGAAAATAGCTAGCATTTGTCACGCATCAAGCAGACTACGCGATCAACATTTGTAAAGTGAATGCAGTTTTAATCGATTGTAATATTGCAAGTGGATCCTATTTAAATAGTAAACCAGCCCATGTAATACACGAATTTTTTCCTCAAGTACCTGCAGGTTTTAAAATTGTCGAGTGTCCACCTACGATTATATATCTACCAATCAGGTCACGTATAATAAATGAAATAATAGTTAGTGTTAGATCAAGATGGAAATTTAGTTAATTTCAGAGGAGAACTGCTAACTGTAAGGTTGCATTTAAAAAAAATCTGCAATAGCCATGGGTATTAAGTATAATGCACGCAACATGTCAAGAATTGATATAAATGCTGGAAATTTCAAAGCAATCGACACTCGATTGATTGTTTCAAGACCGCTAACAACACAAAACCGGCAGTTTCTACAATCGTTAGGACTGCATTTAATTAAAGAAAAGTAGAATGAATAGTGAAATACTGAACGTGCGTGAAAAAGTTTACTTCGACAATGCAATTGTTAATATTGAAAAACATACTCATCAACCTTATGCTAACACATCTTTAAACAATAATGATGAAATTTGAATCCCTATACAACAACAAGATATATACAACTTACCATCGAAGAGCATGCTGTACATAGAAGGCAAATTAATTAGAACAGATGGAACGCCGTCTCCAACAGCAAAGTTTGTAAATAATGGAATTTTGCTGCTTTTTGATGAAATTAGATATGAGATTGGTGGTATCATTGTAGATCGTGTTCGGAATCCTGGATTAACGTCTATAATGAAGGGATATGTTTCATATAATAGCAATCAAAGTAAACATTTACAAAACGCTGGGTGGTTTCCTATGGATGATTCGCAAATAGTTGATGCCAATGGGAATTTTAATGTTGCAATAAACCTTTCAATGGTTCTCGGATTATGCGAAGATTTTAAAAAATTATTTTAAACCTCCGTCATGAGTTAGTCTTACTACGTTCTAGTTTTGATACTAATTCTATAATTAATCCTACACCCGATGAAGAAATAAAAGTTGTTTTAAACAAAGTTTTATGGAAAATGCCGCATGTAGCCGTTGATGATACTCAACGAATTAATTTAATAGAATGCGTTGCACAAAATCAGGATTTGCATATTCCGTTTAGAGGATGGGAGTTGCATGAATATCAACTTCTACAAAAACGCAACGTCATACATGGAACATTAAAACAACAACACAATTAGAAAAACTAAGATTTGTGATTGTTGGTTTCAAACCAACCGAAAAAATAGATACATGAGCAACTACAGTCGTTTTGATCATTGCTATTTAACCAACATGAAACTATATTTAAATTCAGAAATTTTCCCGTACGATAACTTAAATTTGAGGTTCGAGAATAAACAGACTGCGTTGTTATATGAGATGTATGCTCAGTTTCAGCAATCATACTACGAAAAGGAAAATGAGCCACTTTTAATCCTGAAGATTTACGAAGTATTGCACCATTAGTAGTCATAGATTGTTCTAGACAAAACGAAGCGTTAAAATCTGGTACTGTCGATATTAGATTAGAATTTGAAACTAGCAGAAACGTTTTGCCAAATACATCTTGTCATTGCCTTATACTTCATGATAAGATAGTCAAATACAATCCACTCTCAAACAGCATAAGAATATTATAATTACTTTATTATTATTATTACTGTACCTTTACAAATTATGAAAAAACAATAAATCATTTAGCAATCACAGTCTATTTATTAATATTTTTACATGTTTTTACAATATCTTTTACATGTTTGAATTATTAAGTGATATAGTAAACAGCCATAAAAGTTTTGTTATACATTTCTCAAATAAACTAACTGGTATGTTATTAACAAACTGGATTTTTTTAAACAGAACGGTTACTACTACTACTACTATTTTTCTCTACAATACATTTATACTAATATATAGTTCAAACTCGGGCAGATTGAAAGGTATTCTATTTTTAGATACATCCAAAAACGAAAATCGGCGTACTTGTGCAGGTATAAACATAACACTGAGGTTTTATAACTAAAAAATATTATATGTTAATCTAGATAAAATAAATTGCATTCTTTATTTGAGCCAGTGGTTGAAGCTTTACAAGTCATTTCTGTATGTATAGTTATACTCCCAAGGTTTAGTATCAGTGGTTAAGGTACTAAGAATTCTTTTATCATCACTTGGATTAAGAACAATTTTGTTTTGTTTAATAGTACAGACATCATGTTTGACTGATCTAATTAAACATTGCTGTTTCTGTACAGTCTGTTTATAAAACAAAGCATTCTTATAATCATCAGAAGAAATTTGCTTAATACTTGCTAAGGAAGATCCCTTTGACTTTTTTATTATCCTATCCTGAACCCTGTAAGTGTACATTTTAGATCTAAGTCCTACAAACTCTAGCATGATGTCACCATTGTTTTCATCTTTCATAATACCAGGAACTTTTTTATTTGATAATGGAATATGATATTTGTTATGAGGGTCGTAATCGGAGGTATCAAATCTATGAATATCTTGTTTGATATAAGAGTAAATATCTTCAACGCTAAACTCGTATATCAAACTATCCGTATCTGTGTACAGCAGCTTTGCTTTGTTAGCAAATTGCGATTTTATATAACTATAGTGAAATTTATATAAATAGGTTTTTGAAATATCTAGAATAGAGAAACCTACATAAATGGGTTTGTTTAAGTAAACCTCTAATTTATTCATTTCTATTAAGACTAGATCTTTGTCTAACACAGTGCAACTATGAAAATTAGGCTTCGCTATGTAACTACGAGCTCCAAACCGTCCTTCCCATTTGGTAACTAATTTCACATCTTTCCTTTTCCGTACGTTTTCCATCATCTTTCCATAAACCGAATTTATCATATTTTTATAAAAGCATATATCGAAACTGTTTTTTGACTGTTGTCTTAATTTCGTATTCAAATCAATGTATTCTTTTAACCAAGGAGCTTGTTTAAACCGAAGAACCTTATGAATCTTTTTCAGTTCTAAACCGTAGCTTAAATACATTTTAAATTCTTGTAGTGAATAATATAGCTGAGTTTTGGATATAAAGTTGTAAGTAATTTCTTTAAGTTTGATTTATTAGAAGGTACTGGTGGTATCATATGTTCAGGCGCCAAAGGTAAGTCACTGTGAATTTCATGTAAAGAGACTGGGTAGTGTAAATCGCATTCAAAAATATATCCTACATCAGAATCATCGGGAATATTAAGTATGTCTAAGCGTACTATATCTGGACTGGTACCATCTAAAATTCAAATTCTCCATATGGAAGATATTCAGACATTGCAGCCCCATATAAATTATTAACATCAAAAACATTAAATATTTAGAATCGAAATTTGGATCATAATCTGCATTCATATATTTGTTATTTGCTTTAGCATATCTATTCGAACATTGAGAAACACCGCCACGAATTCCCCGTTCTAAAAACATTATTTTTTCAATATCAGTAAGCAGCTCGAGTTTAACGTTCGTCGTTTTTAACATCGCATCTAGAGCTAAACCAGGAGCCGTAAAGTAGTGAAGCGGATCTAACTTATACGTGAACATACAAGTTTTTCTAAAGTTTTCAAATATATCAGTCAAGAGCAGTACATCTGTTTTTAAATATAGGTCTGAATAGTCCCCTAGTGTTTTTATATTAAATGTTTGCCAAACGTGTTTAGCATAATTGTAGTCTTCATCTGAGATTTCCTCATTGCGCAAACGATTAAAGAATGCTGTTTTACAGGGTAAATCGGTTTCATTGAGCCTATCCCAAGAGTTAATGTAATCATATGGAAATATACATTTACGCGTAAGTAACTGAAACTCATTATCGGTGTTACAATTTTCCCTGGTGATGGATTTTTTATTATCATCTAAGTATGAAGCTAATTTTTCGATACTAGATGCCATAAACCTGAATGAATCGATAAATCTAAAAGTAACTTTCGTACCATTTACATATTTTGTAAAAGATATGTATTTTTCCTTATTTATTGGTAGAATTCTTACCAAACCTGAAAACCCTAACGCAATTTTTTTAATAATGAAATGCGAATCGTAGCCTGATAAGTTATGAAAAACTACCGGTATCATATATTATATAATATATATATATTATACAATATTATATAATCATATATTACATAATTATGATAATTGATGTTGCAATCTTGATGAGCCGCTCCTCGAAATTCACCTGTAAAGTGGCAGTGATCGCGAACTCTAATATCATCTATACTAAAAGGTTTATTGCAAATGTGACAGTGAAGGGCAAATTTAAATGCTAACTTTTGTTCTTCTGTTAAAGGATTCATAGGTTTTGGGTTACAGAAAATTTTATTAGTCGTTTCTGAAATCAGTTTCAATTGAGCAACAAACCATTCTATACAATCCTTTCCGCGATACAATTGAAATTTGGAATATTTATTATCATACGAGCATTTCAAATAATACGCTACACTAAAGGGTATATGCCTTTGGTAAGAGACTGTGTTTAGTATTACCTCCGACTCATTGCATGGTTTTAATATACATTCGAGATCTGCATAAACTACAAATGATACTTTTTCTCGATAGTGGAAATGTTTAAACGTTAGATACTTTTCGGATTCTTCGGGTAATCTTATTGAGAAAGTATTCTGTTTTTCGCAATAATTCGAATGACGCTTAGGTAATGCTGCTGTACTAAAATTATTTAAACATCTATAACAAAAAAATTTTCTATGTTCATGTGAAGACAACTGTTTTGCAAATAATTTTGACATATCCTTAATCCAAGTAAAATGAAAGTGATTCTCATTAGCATTTGTCGGACGAGAATATTGTAAGGAATCATTATTTAAAACTAACAGATAAATAGGTTCAATTTTTTTAAAATTTTCACTTAAACAAAATGGCAGTATTTTAGTATTTTCTATACAGTATAGGTTAATTGCGAGATTGTTAAGCTTCTCAATTTCTTTTATGTCTTTTAATGCGATTGGAAACTGAATTGAATTGTAGCGTAATACTGTATCAAAATGTGGATAGCTAGATATTCTCTGACTATTTTGTTTAGCAGGATATAAAGCGGAAACCAAGCTCCAAAAAATGCAATGTCGATCGTTATTTATTACATTTACCACAGCTTTTTTTTTTATAAAGTCCGGAACCGGTACAAACGTTGAACACCCTCCTTTAAGTGGATCATGATTGTTTATACTTACCTTCAAGTGTAAAACTTCTTGGATTGCCCAACCAGAATCTTTCTCGCAAAATTCTTCTAATCGCTTCGAAATCTTGTTCAATACGTTCTCCTTATACCACAGCTTGAGATTGGTATTTATATCGATGTGACGATTTGCAGTAGGAAAAGTTTTCAAATCTATTTCGCCAGTTGTGGGCTTAACAAAGTTAGCGGCAAATATTACATTAACTTTCAACATTGACTTTTTTAAGCAAGCAACAATCTTGCGTTTAAAACTAGCGAACGCCTTGTCTAAGAACACTAGAGGATCTCTATAATTTAAATTGGTAATAAGTCCCGTAATTATTCGACTTCCAAAACATGATTGTACATCATGCCAAATCAAATTTTTTCGAGTATGACCTCTAGAAAGCGTTGCGTCAACACCTTTACCACGATATTCCAAAGAGCGTTTCAAGTGCCTCAATCGTACAAGGTAGCTTTTAAGATGTGCTAAATTAGATTCCAGCCTACTAGGATTTTCTTGTTGATTGTCTTCGTATACCTTATTTCTAATAGCAAGCTTCAATATACTAATATTTGCTTTGATAATTAAAATGTGTTTCGTTATTTCATTCACTGATTTAATTAGATTCACGCATTTTACAGTTAATCTCAAAATTGCGCTACTAATCTCGGATACGGTTTCAGCATTCATGATTCTATAGAAAATCAAAATACACTACTTAATAATATACGTATTTTCTCTATTTACTATTTATATAAAATATCATCTGACGTAAGCAAAACAACTGCAAAAAGGTTCATTCATCTGAGTTTACGGAAAACGCGTAAGCAAAACAACTGTAAAAGAAAATAGCATACAAATCGAAATAATTGCATAGCGAATTGCTTTGAATGCAATTGTTAAAAAAATCGCCTTTATTTACGTTTTTATTCAAGAAGATTTTCAAGCTTGAATCGTGCATGCGGTCTAAAAAATTGCAGAGTTGCCTTCAGTACGTGACTATTACAAATAATTCGCTATGCAAGCATTTCCAATATTTACATACTGAATGCAACTCTGAGCAAAACAACTGCAAAAGGAATGTATTCAACATCATTTTTCATTCCGTATGCGTTTACTACAAAAAATGTTTTTATACGACCTTTGATTTATTATGTGTACAGAAAATACATTATCATTACAGCGCTATTTTTTATGATTACATTGATATATTTTTAAATAAAAACAAAGCAAATTTGAAAAAAAAATGTCTCAGATTAAACCGTCTTGTTTAATAATTTACACGCACTCATGGTTTTTAAAAAACCCAGTATTAAAAGAACATTCTGCAGTTTTATTATATAACAGTACCTTTAAAGAATTTTCACACAAATTACCTATATATATGCATGTAAATTGTGTCAGCGGTAATCTAAAAAAAACTTATTCTATAAATATTACTACTTAAAGGGATTTATTTGCATTGCATTATTTTTAAACGAAAAATTAATCTGAAGAAAAATATCATAATTTACACGCACTCATGGTTTTTTTAAAAACCCGTTATTAAGAAAAAACATTTTCCAGTACGTTGATAGTACTAAAGAATTTTTCTTATTCAGCATGACTAGCGTAAAGATACAACCCGCACAAATTACTATATCCCTATATATGCATATAAAGTCAATTTTTGTTAATTTTTTATGGAAAATAAATTATGCTAGCAGTAATATAAAACAAAATTAATCTAATTTAGGTTTTATTATGCGCCTTCTTGCAATTTCTGTTTCAGTCAATGAATGTAATTCATTATTTCTGCTGAGTAGTACCTTTAAAAAAATTTCTTATACAGCATAAAATCGCATAAACACACAATTACCTATATATTTGCATATAAATTATGTCAGCGGTAATCTAAACGAAATTAATCTAATTTAGGTTTTTTATTATGTGCATTCATTGCAATTTCTTTTTCAGACAATGAATCTAATTCATTATTTCTGCTGAGCAGTACCTTTAACAAAATTTCTTATACAGCATAAAATCGCTTAAACACACAATTACCTATATATTTGCATATAAATTATGTCAGCGGTAATCTAAAACGAAATTAATCTAATTTAGGGTTTTATTATGTGCATTAATTTCAATTTCTTTTTCAGACAATGAAACTAATTCATTATTTCTGCTGAGGTATAATTATATTCGCTTACATACTGTTTTGTTCATTAGAATAGATTACAGAGTTGAGTTTTTTCAGAAAACGATGCAAATTTTTAATTTTTTCTAACAGTTCAGTTTATTATTTAATATAAATACTTCACGTAGATTTTACCAACAGTATTCAATCAGATCTCTTGTATAATTATTAGTTACTATTAATAGCAACTTTTAAAAAATGAGTAACTTGTCATCAATCAAAAATTGTAATAGTACCAACGTAAAAGTTCTAGAGCAATTTATATTACATTCTGACGAAGACGTGATTAAAGAAGTTTTTGGTTGTTCTTCGCCTCAATTCAACACTGCTGCTATTTTTGATAGTGACGTAATAGATATATCACGGTAAGTGCTTTTTTCACATTTATACATGTGTTTTTAAAACAGTACTAATTTATAAGTTACATTAGATCAAAAAACCATTCTGGAAATTCTGAGGCTATCGTAGAATCGTTGACACACTCTGATCCTCTCAGAAACATCAGGTAGTATACAAATGAAAAGGTGAACCTACAATAATCTTTTATGTTATGCTCACAGATCAGGCAAAAACATGTCGACTATGAAAAAGTTATGTACAGAATCTAATATGGCTGTTTGCTGTGAAGATGACAAATCCTACGAAGATGACACAGTAGAGTTGCTTAACGCATTTAAAAAGCGTCGTATAGATTTGGAACTAGAAATAATAAAGCAAAAAAGAGAGGAACTAACAGCGAGGGAGCAGCAGATACTTCAAGAACGGGAGTTAATAAATACTTTTTCATTTATAAATAGTTAGATCAAAATATTCAACAATTTGTAAAATAAAAAAGTATTTTATAAAAGTTTCTCTTTTGAAACAAGACTTTCTCTAAACAAGGTAGTAAACTCAAAGTAAAACGCACATAAATCAGAACCCACTTTAATTTGATACATCATTCTTTATACAATCGACTTAGATGTGTTATAATAATAAACTAATTTCTTAAATTAGTGACATATTATTCTGAAAATTCTATGTTGACAGTTAGACCGATCGATCCCTTACTAGTTATGTATACGTGTTTGTTCGAGCCAATACTTTCATTTAATTGTTTCACTCCATGTGCTTGAAGGTATTCAAAATATCTCAATGGCAATATACTCTTGAACTCTTCTGTTTCCACTAATACTCTTTCTCCATATTTTGTCTTGATTGTTTCCACTTTTAAAACGTCAAACCTCTTATTCACTACAAGATCTTTTGAATTTACATAAGGTTTGCGATATGTGGTTTTATTAAAAGTATTAAAATCCATATTGCTTTTCTTTGACTAATTAAATTAATATTAGGAGCAATCTCCTTATATAGCAGATTACCACCATCTGCGGACTTTGCCAACCCACTTTTCAACCTATCACAAGAGTGAACCCATTTTGAATTGAAACCGGCCCATGTGTATTTGCAGTCTCTAAACATAAATCGGAATCCACTTTAATTAAAACACAATTGACTTGAATGCGATATTTTGCATCTGTCATACTGTCTCGCTAGAAAACCAAATTCAAAACATCTACACACATTTTCTCTGCACTTACATTTTTCAACATACGTGTGTTTTGAAATATGTTCCATTGAAAGTAATATAAAGCCGATCCTAATTCAAAACGTGCCCACAAGTATTTTACATTGAAAGTATATAAGAATTCATGTTTTCACAACTATTTTACATTGAAATGTTTTCACAACTATTTTACATTGAAATTATATAGGGCCGATCCTAATTCAAAACGTGACAGACGTATTTTACACATGGAAAATACGTCTGTCGCGTTTTGAATTAGGACCGGCCCTAAATACCTACTGGTATTATCTTATTTCCCCCGCACTTCAACGCCATGTCGATATTGAACTCGATAAAATGTTAAGTGATGGTATCGTAGAACCATCATCATCTGCTTGGGCTAGCCCTATTGAAATGATTAAAAAAAAAGAACAATCCTACCGATTCTGTGTAGACTTCAGAAAATTGAACAAAGTTAGTAAACCCGACGCGTACCCACTTCCATACGTTAGTAGTACGTTAGATAAACTTAGGGATGCCCGCTTCCTGACCACTTTAGATATAAAATCAGCTTACTGGCAAATCCCTATGTCTGAATCATCCCGTCAATACACAGCATTTACCGTCCCCTACCAGGGACTCTTCCAATTTCGGCGAATGCCTTTTGGCCTACATAATGCCCCGGCTACATGGCGGAGATTAATTGACAGGGTCATCGGTGCCGACCTCGAACCCTTTGTGTTCACATAATGACGTCATCATAACTACCCCTACTTTTGAAAAACATCTTGAAGTGTTAACAGAAGTTTTTGATCGTATTACAAAAGCTGGCTTAAGGCTCAGCAAGGAAAAGTGTAATTTCTGTAAACCAGAACTCCGCTACCTCGGATATATTGTTAATTCCCACGGACTACAAGTAGACCCGGAAAAAGTTGCCGCCATTATGGAACTCCCTACACCTGCGAATGTGACCGCAGTACGCCGAATTATTGGAATGGCTTCGTGGTACCGACGTTTCGTGCCAAATTTTTCCTCCATTATCACACCACTTACTACATTGTTGAAAAAGAACCGAACGTTTGTATGGACTGAAGAATGTGAACATTCGTTGCATATTATTAAAGATTTTCTTATTTCTGCCCCGGTGCTTACGTGTCCGAACTTTGATTTACCCTTTGTCGTCCAAACCGATGCTTCTGGTTACGGTCTGGGCGCCGTCCTTACTCAATCGTATCCTGATGGTGAAAAAGTGATCTGTTATATTAGTCGGTCACTTACTAAAAATGAAAAGAAATATAGCACTACCGAAAAGGAATGCTTAGCGGTGCTATTCGCTATTGAAAAATTAAGACCGTATATTGAAGGGTCACACTTTACAGTCGTGACTGACCACTACAGCTTAAAGTGGCTTAACAATATCAAAGATCCTATTGGCCGCATCGCGCGTTGGGCTGTGCGATTGCAACAGTACGATTTCGAAATAATACATCGGAAAGGCAAAGACCATTTAGTACCGGATGCCTTGTCGCGTGCCGTGCCTGATATAGGAGCAATTGAATTCCCAGCTATTAACAATGTGGCCGATTCTTGGTATCGCCGTATGTATACCCAAATTAGTGACAATCCGCAAAATTTTTCGGCCTGGCGTATTTATAATGAACAGCTATATAAACACCTTCAACCTCGTTATAGCGAACTATGCGCCGACGATGATCAATGGAAACTCGTCGTGCCCAAAGAAAAACGTATTGAGGTTATTTCCCAATGCCATGACATACCCACCAGTGGTCATGCTGGTGTATACAAAACATTCAATCGGGTTAACCAGACTTACTACTGGCCCAAAATGCATCAAGATATTGCCAAATATGTTCGCCGCTGTGAGATGTGTGCCCGCACTAAACCGCTCCAGCAGGCTCCGATCGGTTTAATGGGAGGACATTCCCAAATATCTCGCCCTTGGAAAGTTATTTGTGTGGATGTTATCGGTCCGTTACCGCGCTCCACGCGAGGGTACGTCTATGCTTTAGTTATTGCCGATTGTTTTAGTAAATTCCCTGTAGTGTTTCCCCTCCGCAATGCTACTGCCGTTTCCATTACCAGATTAATTGACGAAAATGTATTTTTACTCTTTGGAATACCCCTACGTGTCATTTGCGACAATGGCACACAATTACGTAGTCACCAGTTTGTTAATATGATTAAAGGTTATGGTTGTAAACTTTCTTACACCGCCAACTACCACGCGCAGGCTAATCCTACGGAAAGGGTGAACCGCGTTTTAAAGACTATGCTTACCGCTTATGTGTCAGACAACCAGAAAGAATGGGACCGTTATTTACCGCAAGTTGCTTGCGCCATACGTACCGCTAAACATGAAGTTACGGGCATGACTCCCTACTTTATAAACTTTGGCAGGGAAATGTCAATTAATTCTACCAAACCGTTAACCGTTGAGACTGAAGGAGACAAAGACCGCTATTTAGAATTTAGACGAGACGAAGACCTGCATGAACGTTCGAAATTATTAAAAAAGGTTTACGTGCACGTGAAGAAACGTCTTGGTACGGCATATGAAAAAGCTAAGAAATATTATGATTTACGTAGACGGCCAGTGGAATTCCAAGTGAACCAATCTGTGTGGCGTCGCAACTATGTCCTCTCTGATGCTGCTCGCCACTTTTCTGCTAAGTTAGCGCATAAATTTATTGGTCCATTTACCATACATAAAAAATTATCGCGCTGGGTGTATCAACTCAAAGACCCAGATGGGCGTATTGTTGGAAATTAGCATGCGAAAGATTTAAAGCCGACTGTAGGTGGGGATGAAGATGAGGTCATTGAATAGTGGTACACTTCCTTATTGCTACTGTGTGAATATCTTTATGTTGTTTTTTCTGTTTTGTCTTTGTATATGTGTTTTGTGTGACAGTTGGTATGTCAGCGGACGTTAGTTTCTGAGCGTGTTTTCTGACGTGGAAAGTCTCCTTTTGAGGGATCTGGAGCTATACGCTTTGTTTGAATTTCGGGAGTGTTCTGTGGTTATGAGAAGCTCCTATCTTTATTGGCTTTTTCTGGCTCTGGTAGGTGGACTGAGTGTTGAGTTTGTGACTTGTTTTGTTTTGGCCTTCGTCTGGAGAAAATTTTTGTGTGAAAAATTTTCTTTTGGTGGAAGGGGGATTTGTTACGTGTAGCTTTCCAGTTTTGAAGTTATTCTGTGTTTTCTGTAAAATCTTATCCGGTTCTCGAGGTTAATTTCCAACTCGTTTTAATTCTTTGTCTATTTCTATTTCTGAATGGGTCGATTATCTTATCTAGCAGGTGTAGTGTGCATGATGTTGATATTCATTGTTTGTTTGAAGCTTGTAAAAGAGTAAAGTGAACGCTCTTGGTTTTGTTGTATAATTTTATAAGTGCGTATTGAGCATTTGTTTTAGCATCTCCTTGGGGAGGACCTGTAATTATACGACAGAAGTTAGTGGCGTTTGTCCACTTCCGTTTGTGGAATTTATTTGCGTCTCCGACTCTTCGCTTTTGCGATAAGGCCGTCCAACGTACGTAATTATTTAGGTACAGTATTGGTATTCTAATTATTTTTCTCTCATTTTAGTGGCCTTTCCTTTTTTGTACCATCTTTTAGTACTACCTGCTTTAGACTGCCGTCGGTACTACTTTTAGTAGTACCTTTTGTTTTTGCGTTCGATCACCGTTCCTGCTTGTTCCTGGCTTTTGTTTACAAATTTAAATTGGCTGTTCTGGAAGGAAGCAATAGTCGCCCCGCCGATTATCGAGCCCAGAGCTATGTTGCTACTACTAAGAGTACTCAGGACACCTGGATCTCGAAGGTCGTATACCTATTTACTTTAATACCTGTTTTTTGGTATCGCCTCAACAACCAATTTAAACTACGTTATCAGCTAAATTTATTTACGCTTTAATTATTACAAAATCCAGTTTTATCACAACGAAAGTTATATTTTTACATTTTTGGAAATTAGAAGTAACGTTTGATAAATTCTTTTGCTTTTCCCTCGGTGTTTACATGTTTAATCACTATTCAGGCGAACTATTGTGTGTACTTTTTCTTTAGATACCGAAGTTTTCTAGTAACAATTGTGACCTACAGTGTGTTTATACTTTTTTTGTGATCTGCTTTACTATTAATTTCACCAGATTTATATGCTATGTATTTTGCCTTATTTTTCAGGTTTATTTTTATGCTACGATATTTTGTTTTGTAAAAGATCCACCAACGAACGCGATATATTTATAAATTTTAGAGATTATTTATCTCCGCGCCTTTATATAACGAATGAACGGCATGCCTTTCGTCGCGTTTTAATTTGCGTTAGTTACAACTTATTCATTCGCCTATTTTGCGGTACCCCGTGTATGTACCGAACCGTTTGTGGGTCTCCACGCATCACTTTACTGTCTCTTTTTTTGTGCATTGTGTCACCTGTATTTGTGCCAAGTAAATATTATACGTGTTCCTTGATTATTATTTTTATTATTGTTTTGAGTTAGCGCGTGACGATTGTGCCGCTTTGTGCTGCTTAGATATGGTATTTGGGAACTTGTGTATGAGTTGGAACCTTTGAGTCACGGTTCTATATTTTCTTTGTGGCAAGACTCTGGCGCCCTTACTCTTTGAGCTTCGCCATTCTGGTCCTTAGTCGAAGCCGTCAGCCCACGACCTCCTGGCTGAGCAAGCCACCCTTCCCTTCTGCCATCGTTACAACAGTGACCAATTACCTATCGTTCTATTTCTGGTTTACCATCAGCGGTGACACCATGATTGATTTTAAGTAATGCAAGTGAGAATATCTTTCAGTAAAAGAACGCGTATTCAAGAGAACTGATAGTACATGTGATTAAACACGCGTTGAGAAGTGTTCTAATTAGTTATAAAACAAATACGAAGATAGGAGATAAAACTTAACAAAGCTTTATGTAAGTAAGCGGAAACAATAAACAATTTTGATAAGAAAACGCAGTTCAAATACGCGTAAAATAAACGAAAATTGAAGTAAGGTTACATAATTTATTTTGTACAATATGGAAAAGGCGATATCTAAACAAAATAACGTATGGTCAAGATAGCGAACAATATGGTATCAAGCAAACACCATTACATGGGAAACCGATATATTACATCAGAAACCACTTCAAGATGCAGAAAATACAAAGACCTTATTGGTTAAGATATCTATTAGACTTGTTGAAAACACAGCCCACATGCAAGTGGAAACAGCCTATATTTAACACCGAGCAATGATAAGACGAGGCAGTTTAAACTCAAGCAGGGCAAAGCTGCGTCATTGCTAATCAGAAGTCACGCGTGATTATAATAAAATATCAAGTACGTTATAGTGACAATAAAGTGCAACAATTATGAAGACTTCTTTTGCCGTTTAACGGCTTCAAATGTATGGATAGATACTACATTTCAAATGTGTGGACCGATATAATACTTCTAATTGATGGTATAACACTTCAAATTTGAAACCGAGTTAAAAGAAAACTCCAAATACTTCCCAAGAATATGGTTAAGGTACGTGGATGATATTTTTGCAGTTTTTGACACTTCTAAATCAAATGTTGATGATGTTCTTAAAGAAATGAATTCAAAATTTCAAAGCATAAAATTTACGTATGAACTAGAGAATAATGGACAATTACCCTTTTTAGATACATTAGTAATTAGAAATGGTAATAAATTAGAATTTGACATTTATAGAAAAGAAACCAATGTAAATCGCTTTATTTTGTCTTCCTCTAATCATAGCATACAACATAAGTTGGCTTTATTTAACTTTTAATTAATAGATTATTGAATTTCCTTTAAATAAAAACAGATTTAATAAGGAATTTGCTCTTATTAAACAAATAGCGAATTACAATGGTTTCTCTTCTGATATTATAGATAATATTTTAGAAAGTGTAAAAATAGAATCAACATCCGTAAATCAACGACTTTGCAATCAACCACCTCTAACGATAATGTTAAATATGTTAAACTTCCGTTTCACAAAACCACAAAGGGTCTTGATAAAATATTCAAACAGTGTAATTTCAAAATTGCTTTCACTAATACTAATAAAATTAAAGATTTGCTAGGTAATCCAAAAGACAAGGGGGAAAAATTGCAAAAGTCGGGGATTTATGAAATTAGTTGTGCAGGGCCAGGGTGTTTTCAAAAATATATTGGTCAGACCAAGAGGAATATAACAACAAGATTTAAAGAACACATTGCTCACTTCAAATATGGTAAATATGAAAGGTCTCAGGTCGCCAAACATATATTTGAAACCAGCCACCCCGTTAAACTAGAAAATGTTAAATTGTTAAAAGCGGTACCAACGTCTTCCTCCTTAAATGCCTATGAATCAATTAAAATTGTTAAACATAAACATAAACATAAACATAAACATTAAACACCGATAAAGGGCCAATAGAGTCATCTGCTTTGCTTTCCCTATTAGTCAACAACCAATGAGAAAGCAAGATTAAATTGGTTCCGCTTCAGTAGATTTAGAATTAGTATAAATTAAGTAGATTTAAGTTATAATGTCACAATTCACTTGTTTGTTGTTGAGAACACCAGCCTGCGGGTGAGGAGAATATCCTCGATAGTGTTTAAAGCAACAATATAGTAAATTATAGGTTGGGAAGGTTCACTTCAGCCTAAGTGGTGAGGAGAATATCCTCTGAAGTGTTCCAGAACAACAGCTATTTTTTTTCTACTTATGATGACCACATAGTGGTCGAAATACGTATTTAGTAATTTAAATATTTTTTGTGGTTAAGGGTTTTTATTTAATTTTATTTGAATGTTGATGATAAGAATTCTAATTGATGGTATAACATTTCAAATGTGTGGATAGAAACAATATTTCAAGTGTTGATGATAATTCTAATTGATGATACAATATTTCAAATGTATGGATAGATATAACATTTCGAATGCATGGATAATTCGAATGTTGATGATAAGAATTCTAATGGATGGTACATTTTTTTTATAATTCAAATGTGTGGATAAATTCAAATTCAAATGGTTGATGAGAAGAATAATTCAAATTCGAGGGGATAGATATTATAATTGAATTGTGTTGATGATAATTCGAATGTGGGGATATTTTAAATGGATTAATATAATATTTCAAATCAGTGTCGACGATTTTGGTACAATTCTGGTACAATTTTGAGTTGCGAGATTCAATACAAATAAAATAAAGAAGCACGAAGTAACTTATGGAAAACGAGGGGTTCAACTAAATAGAGCAGTGATAGACGAATGAAGACAACAAAGGGCTGTTAATCCACAACCTGAACAACCAGTAGCAGGTCAGATCTATTTAGTTTTAAGATATTTTTTCTATTTAAATTTCAATACTGAATTTATTCAATTTATATATAAGTGTAACGAAGTCAGCAACAAACATTGCATACGTTAAAAGTACGTAATATATTATAAAGGGGTCCAGAACGTTCCAGGTCTCTTTGGTAAAAAGCGGTAGTTTTTGGTGACTTTAGATTGATTTCAGAGTATATAAAGTTTGGGATAAATGATACACATGATATTGATTAATTGAGTGTATTTTAATATTTTTCAAAACTTGTAAATAATATTTCTTTCCATTATATGAAATTAATCGACTTCGTTTTGTAAATTCAAACAGATAGGTAATCGAAAAGAGGTGGAGAAGAGAAAAATTGATCATTGTGACGTTGTGCACTCTGTGTAGATTGAAGAGGGCTAGCCGTGGCATAATAATAAAATTAGTAAGAGTAAATTTGATTTGAGAACACAGAGCGGTGGAGTTAAGTAAAAACGTCATTACACCGAGTACAGCGTTATCATATCAATATATATATATATATATATATATATATATATATATATATATATATATAGTATATAACTTTATGGGTTTTAGGTCAGCAGAATTGAAGAATTCTCTTTTTTATAAACTCAAGCTTTCGGAAATTTATTTTTCCATTATCAAGAGTACTACAAATAAATACATTAGGTTAGTTATGTGAACAAGATTTGACTAATAGCTACAAATTATATAAATAGTACTTAATACTAAAGTGAGATAATAGTCAATTGGATGATTAATAATAGTAAATAGGATGGTGTTGGTGTGTAGTATTATTAAATATAAAGATAAAAAAATTTTAAAAATGTATAAAATGTGTTTTAGAATTCTAAACAGTAATATTTTTTTTGATGTTGATGTATACTGTCTTGGTTTTTTAATTTTAGTAAAGCAGTTGTTTGTATGTTGATTTTTGTTGGTATTTTAAAAATGATTTTGTGTATATAGCTTTGAGTAATTAAGATAATATATTAGTACGTAGATATGTTATATATTATTTTGATTATTGTTGAATTTGTAAGCATGTATGCAGATGTTTTTGTTTAATTTATTTAGTTGTGTTATTAGTTTGTGTGTATGAATGTGAGAAGATGTTATGTGTAAATTAGTTATTTGTTATTGGTTTATTTAGGTTTAAAATAAATTTCCGAAAGCTTGAGTTTATAAAAAAGAGAATTCTTCAATTCTGCTGACCTAAAACCCATAAAGTTATATACTATTAAAGAAGCAAGGTCGTTACCAATTCTACTATATATATATATATATATATATATATATATATATATATATATATATACATATATATAGTGTTTTTTCGATAAAATGTTACTGTAAAATTGGGATATTTTAGTCCAAAAAATTAAAACGAAATAATATTTTGCATATATTTA
The DNA here is from genome assembly GCA_036346225.1 of Platerodrilus igneus. Classification (NCBI taxonomy): domain Eukaryota; kingdom Metazoa; phylum Arthropoda; class Insecta; order Coleoptera; family Lycidae; genus Platerodrilus; species Platerodrilus igneus. The sequence goes on along the minus strand of JARFIW010001331.1, from coordinate 974,943 downwards.
ATTATAAATCGACGTTTCGGCAAGGGTTGTTGCCTTTATCAAGATTCTAAAAAAGGAAAACCAATTATTACAATCATCAAAAGATGTTATTTTTAAAAAATTACTTACTTAATTGTTAATGCATAAATATTAAAATTATAAACACAACCCTACACATCAGGGTTGTTGTTAGTCACAACTGGTTAAATACAAATATTGGAGTACCCAAAAGGGGATTATTTAAATTTAATTAATAAAATTACATGTTTATAGAGTAATCGACCAACTACGAATGAATCAATATAAAATCAGTCTGATAAGAGTGAGAGCGTGTTCCACATTTTGTACGATTATTAGGTAAATAAGATGCGCTCTGGCCTTCACATCATTGTTGAAAATTAAAATTTGACCTTGCAATTCTGTACAGATTAGAATATATGGGAAGCAAATTTTGGGTGTCCTGTTTAAAATTTAACGAATTGACTTCATTTCTTATATAATACGCCTCCAAAAAAAGCCTAAGCTTATAATTAGATGAGTCTATTTTTCAACCTCTGACTAGAATTACCCACATATGTTTTTTTGCAGAAACACGTTGTTAAGGCTGTTAAGACTTCCCTTCAGGAATCCTTAGCCCCACTTATATATACCGAATTCCAAAATAGACAAGCAATTGCCTATAATAAATTATTCAAAAGAAACAAACAGATTCTGGTCAAAAAATTTCAGTCATTGAAGAATTCCAATGATGAGAATAAAAAACTGTTTCATGATAATAGTAAATGGGTTGTGAATTTGAGTAAAAAAGTGATACCTAATGACATTTGTAACTTTTTATCTTTGGGACCTAAATTTAGTTTAAGTGTGAACTCTAGTGATATCAAAATGGGGAAGTTATTAGGTAACGTTGAAAATATTCTGGACAATAATGAACTCTCACAGGAAGAAAAAGACAATCTTAGAGCTAGGGCTACTAATTGCATTACGAATTTTGTTACTAATCCTAAAAATAAAGTAACTAAAAGTGTATAATCTACTATGTTTTGTAAAGTAAAAAAGTTTCTTAAAATTAACTCAGATATTGTTGTTACTAAAGCCGATAAGGGAGCGGTCACCGTTATTTTGAATAAGAACGAGTACATAGAGAAGTCTTTGCATTTACTTAGGGATGACAATACTTACCAAAAACTTAAAAAGGATCCTACTTTCATGATGCAGAAAAAATGCAACAACCACATCAAAGTTTTGCATTCTAAACAATTAATATCAGATTCCCAAAAAAAGCAATTATCTAACACTAGTTCTGTACCTGGAATATACTATGGTCTTCCTAAAATTCACAAACAAAATGTTCCGCTACGTCCTATCATCAGTACTTTGAATACACCCACTTATCAATTAGCAGTTTTTTGTGCAAAAATTTTGCAACTATCCTTTCCTTTAGAGAATTATAGCACCAAAGACACTTTCACCTTTGTGAATCAATTCCGAAATTTTCAATTACCGCAAGACCATGTTCTACTTTCATTGGATTTATCATCGTTATTCACTAACATTCCTCTGGATTTGGCCCTTGAAATAATTAAGGATAAATGGGATAACATTAAACCACATACCACCCTTACAAAATCATTGTTCATGGCATCTATTACACTGATTTTCAAGAACACATATTTCGTTTTTCAAGGTGTATACTATTTGCAAAAATTTGGAACCCCAATGAGCTCTCCTTTATCACCGGTTATAGCCCAAATAGTTATGGACCATCTACTTGAAGTTGTTATACCTAAGTTGGATTTTAACCTGTTTTTTTTTGGTAAAGTACGTTGACGATATCATTTGTTCCGCTCCAATTAATAAAATTGAACATCTCTTAGAGTGCTGCAATGCTTTCAACCACAGTAAACTACAGTTTTCCCATAAAAAGGAAACTGAAAAAAATTCCATTTTTGGACACTTTAGTCATTAGAGACTCCAGTAATAAGCTGATCTTCGAATGTTATAAAAAACCTACGAGCTCTGACAGGTATGTCAATTATTTTTCTAATCACTCGTTTATTCACAAGATTAATACAGCTTTGGCGTTGAAACACCGGATACAATTGATATCGGAACCAGAATTTAAGAAAAATAACCTAATGCTACTTGAAACTACTTTGTGTAATAATGGTTATCCTAAGCAATTAGTAAAGAAGTTGCTCTACACTACTCTTTGTCTGAACAATCCTGAACGACCTAATAACGTTTCGTTTAGGTAGTTACCTTATATTCAAACTTTAACGACCCTTTTGGCAATAATTTTGAGACAACCAGACATTAAAATAGCGTTTAGTTATGAAAAATCTGTAGGAAACTTTTTCACTAAGCTGAAAGATAAAACGGAAAAAATGTTATGTAGCAACACTATTTATAAAATAACGTGTTCCTGCAAAAAAACATATGTGGCTAATTCTAGTCAGTGGTTGAAAAATAGACTCATTCAACATAAGTCAGATGTAAGATTGGGGAAGAACAGCTGTGCCCTCTCACAACATATAAATATGACTCATCATACCCCAAATTATGATGAAGTTCGAATTTTAGTTTCTGAAACTAAGTACAGAATTGCAAAGTCAAATTATAATTTTCAACAATGATGTGAAGGCCAGAGCGCATCTTATTTACCTATAATCGTACAAAATGTGGAACACGCTCTCACTCTTATCAGACTGATTTTATATTGATTCATTCGTAGTTGGTCGATTACTCTATAAACATGTAATTTTATTAATTAAATTTAAATAATCCCCTTTTGGGTACTCCAATATTTGTATTTTAACAAGTTGTGACTAACAACAACCCTGATGTGTAGGGTTGTGTTTATAATTTTAATATTTATGCATTAACAATTAAGTAAGTAATTTTTTAAAAATAACATCTTTTGATGATTGTAATGATTGGTTTTCCTTTTTTAGAATCTTGATATAGACAACAACCCTTGCCGAAACGTCGCTTTATAATTAAATATATGCAAAATATTATTTCGTTTTAATTTTTTGGACTAAAATATCCCAATTGTACAGTAACATTTTATCGAAAAAACACTATTATACTAAACTAGTCCATTGACTATAAGTGGAGTTTTATATATATATATATATATATATATATATATATATATATATATATATATTTATACAGGGTTTTTCACGACGACCGTGCATTAGACATTTCTCAGAAAGTACAGGAGATAGAAGTATGAAATTTTATATGTAGTAATTGTTCGATATGCCCAGTCGATCTAAAATATTTTCGTTTTGATAACACTTCCGGTTGTACGGGAAGTTGATATTATCTTTGTCATTTTAAATAGAACACCCTGTATATTTTTGCATTTTTAGATTCTACACAAAATTTTAAGTTAAATTCCTTTAATAAGTAATATCTCAATATTTTACCGTTTTCGAGATATTTACCTTTATGTTTTTTTTTTGTAAAAAACTGATATACTTTCTTGACAATAATGTACATTTAAATTTACAGTTTAGAAACCGATTATTAGCAGATATACTATTCAAATGTTTGATAAACATTTAAATGTATTTGTTTCCATTCAACACCATACGAGGTGTACGACATTTTTACTTAAAGTTTCTTACATAAAAAATCTGAAAAGTCAATTTTTCTAAATTGAACACCCCGTATATTTTGATATTTTCAAATTGGTCAATCATTTTTAAGGTAACTATGTAACAAGTCCTATTCTGAAGTTCAACTGTTTTTAAGTTATTTGATTTTAGTGACATTAAGTGGTTCTACTACGGGGTTCATATCCCGACACGGTCGACTGCTTCAAAAATGACAGGTGAGCATTTTTCACAGAAATTACGCCCTCGTTCGGATGAGAGGTTAAATGGAGGTCCCGTGTGTGAGTGTTGTCACGCACGTTAAATATCCCTACCTTGCCTGGAACGGCAAGGGTTCGGCAAAATTCTAAAATTTCCAGGCAACAAAAAACTCGCCTCCTGGCCAATGTAGTACCTTCTGGTGGAGCATTGGAAATATAAATGCACGGTTCTACTACGATAATAAAAATAAATATCAGCATAATGTTCGTAGGAGACTTTAATGAAGGTTGAAAAAAATAAAAGAATAATTAATTTTTATACTATAACATATGCTCAAAAATGTCACCATTTCTTTCCAAACATGCATTTATTCCTTTAATAAGGTTATCGTGTGTTGCTTTTCTTATTGCTTGTGGTGTTAATGAATTTATAGCAGCTCTAACTCTATCTTTCATATTGACTTTGGTTGTTATAGGATCTGAATAGATGATGTTCTTTAAGTAACCCCAAAAGAAAAAATTTAGTGGATTACCATCTGGAGTTCTCGGGGGCCATCGAAATGGACCATTATTTGCAATCCATCGGTTTTCAAAAATTCCTGTTAAAAAATCGCCAACCAGTCGGTAATTGTGACATGGAGCACCGTCCATTTGATACCATAAGTAATCTCTTTGTGGATGGTTTTGTATTATTGACTGCACCCTATTTCTTAACATATGAACATACATTTCTCCAGTTTTCATCCTAAAATTCGAAATAAAGGATTAAATCACAATTAATGGCATACAATACATTAAATTGCCATTCGTCTTGAAAATTTCTTTCACGGACTACGTGTGGATTTTGCGGAGCCCAATAATTGCTGTTGTGCCTATTAAAGACTTCATTTTTGGTAAACTTTGCTTCGTCTCTCCAAATAATGTTTTTTAAAAAGTTTTCGTCCTCTTGACTTTTAGTTAGCAACCACTTAAAAAACTTAACTTTCCGAGGCAAATCAATGTCTTTTAAATGTTGGATGCAGTAAAATTTATACGGGCGCCATTTGTGTTGGTTAAGTATACGTTAAATGGTCACATACGGTATACCTATTTCTCTTTCGGCTTGGTGTAATGAAGCAGTTGGGTAAGCAGAGAAAAATCCTAAAACTGATTTCATTGTTTTGATTTTCAACTTGCGGATTTCTGCGTTTAATGTGTGGAAGAAATGCTCCAATCGTTCTACAGTTTTGAAGTAGACGACTAACTGTATTCTTATGGGTTTTTAGAGATGCGGGTATCTATCTGCAAATAATCGACAAGTTCGACTAATTATTCTATTACATTCACCGTAAGTAATTATTAAATTTAAGAAATCTTCATTACTATAACCTAAGCTTGACATTTTTATTATTTTATAACACACACAATCTAACACGTAATCTAATAAAGTAATAATGACAGTTCGATGATTCTGTATCACTGTTCGATTATTTGTCAAAACCTCCTACGAACATAATGCTGATATTTATTTTTATTATCGTAGTAGAACCACTTAATGTCACTAAAATTAAATAACTTAAAAACAGTTGCACTTCAGAATAGGACTTGTTACATAGTTACCTTAAAAATGATTGACCAATTTGAAAATATCAAAATATACGGGGTATTACATTTAGAAAAATTGACGTTTCAGATTTTTTATGTAAGAAACTTTAAATAAAAATGTCGGACACCTCGTATGATGTTGAATGGAAACAAATACATTTAAATGTTTATCAAACATTTGAATAGTATATCTGCTAATAATCGATTTCTAAACTGTAAATTAAAATGTACATTATTGCCAAGAAAGTATATCAGTTTTTTACAAAAAAAAAAACATAAAAAGCTAAATATCTCGAAAACGGTAAAATATTGAGATATTACTCATTAAAGAAATTTAACTTAAAACTTTATGTAGAATCTAAAAATGCAAAAATTAACAGGGTGTTCCATTTAAAATAACAAAGATAATATCAACTTCCGATACAACCGGAAGTGCTATCAAAACGAAAATATTTTAGATCAACTCGTCATGCCGAATAATCACTACATATAAAATTTGATACTTCTATCTCCTGTACTTTCTGAGAAATGTCTAATGCACAGTCGTCGTGAAAAACCCTGTATATATATATATATATATATATATATATATATATATATTACTCATATTTAGACCAGGGTAGAAAATTAAATAATCAAATCAAATAATTTTAATTACCGTGTATAAGGAATTTCATTAAATAATACGCTTTATTAAAACCTTGAAGCATAAATAAACTGGGTCGTTTCAGTAAAAATAAGAAATTTAAATTATCTATAAGACGCTTTACATCAAAAGAAGCAGTATTGAAAAGCGCAGTGGATAATTTAATTATTCCTAAACAAATGGAAATTACGTGCAAAATTTATATTAATGAACTCTATTTTAAATAACTGGTATTAAACAAAACGTACGGATAATAATTTGTATTCGCTAAAAATGAAAGGATGGAAATCAATTTTAATTGGAGTTAATTGAACCATTATTAATAATAAGCATAAAACTTGTAAAACCCAATAATAGTCAAATCGTAGGAAGGTTATTTAAAATGTTACGTTTGAACACCCCTGCGTGTTTTTAAAAGGCAATTTCAAGTTAATTTGTTTGGATAAACATATTGATTCTAAGGATATTGGAAACGATCAGATGCTTTAGCAGGAAATACAGAACACCTGCGTATTTTTAAAAAGCTCATTCTGCGTAAATTTGGCAAATAATTAATGTTTCAAAGAATCTTGGAGAAACCGGGACTTAGTATTCACGAGAATGTGCGATACGGGTTTATTAAACCCAGATAACAGTCCGCGTGGACTAAAATATAATCGATAATAAAGAATCTAAATTTGCACCAATACGAACAGGTTAGAAAAGGAAAGAGAAATGCGTCAAGCAAAGACACATATTGTAAAGGGCGGGATTTAAGCAACGTCAAGGGGTTGCGATTGGTTAAAAATAGGATGCATATATCAGAGGTAGAACAACAATTTCTGTATAAAAGTAATTAGTTTTCTCGGACAACTTTGCGGGCCGTGTTGAAATTTTCTGAGATCTCAATGGGTGAGGACTAAATTCATAAAAATCGACGTGCAGGCTACAGACTGGGAACGTAGAATGAGGAATTCGTTGGAATTACCCGTTTTAGGGAACAAAGCGACGTGTCGGCTATTCGCTATATATACAGGCGGGAATATGTGTTTCGCTCTCTTAGACTCTTAGACTTTCGACGATTCGATGCGTTAAAGCTCGTGCATCCGCGACTTGATATTAAACAGTGCATTTTAGTTTGATTAAATAATTTAAAGTTTGCTAGTATATTTTAGTGACTCGAAATAGTTGGTTATTTTACGTGCTAACATGAATGTACTTCAGTGCACTTAGATACAAGGTAATAAAGTTTATTATCACGGTACCAATTAGTAAAATTTACAACGACAAATGTATACCCAAAAGTAGGCAGTTTTGGCGTATATTGGTAATATTGGTAAAAGGAAGTATGAATTTCTTTGCTATTTTGCGGGGTGTTAATGACTAAATGGTTCGTAAATGTGTCTGCATCCACTGAACCAGAGGCAGATATACACAGATGAGTTCCGGAAAAGCCTAGAAACAACTTTAAATTAATGGTGATGGAGAACATTTTTAAAGCGTTGACAACTTGAAGCTGTAAATAGAATCCGGTTGGAATGGTGTGATTTACAAAGGGACGATTACACTGAAGCTACGAGGACAATAACCTTCAGGTAAATTGTACTATTTTGTTTGACATTTTTGTGTGTATTGAATGACTTTATAATTGATTTACTTTAAATGGACATTAGTGGAATTTTCTAACCATAAAAATTTAATTTTAAGATGAAATTTGCTTGTTTAAGTAAAAGGGGTATTTTGTTTTGATGTTCGGGAATAGGATGAAACTTTGGGTAGGTCTTTGAGCTCAATTAGACAAACCTGGTTAATTAACGTAAAGGGTGGTAGATGCTCCTTTATACTCAGACTCCGGTCTGCTTATCTTGTTATATTAATTAGTAGGCATCCAACAAGGACTTTAATTTTGGATGCACAGTAAAATGATAATAAAATTAATCCGGAAATTCTTTTTAAAACTGAATTTTATGTTCAAATTTAATTTGAAAATTTAATGTATTCTGAATATTGATGTAAATAGAGTTAACGTTGATGTTTGTGGTAGGAATGTGTTGTTTAATTTTATGATTGAGAATGGAAGTTATCTAGAAGAGCAGCCGAGGCGATTAACAGAAGGAATCAACGGACCAGGTGATTTAAAAGGTTTCACAGCATTCTTGACGCCCAAACTGTGGGGCTCGAATGTTTTTTTAAAGGGCCAGTACCTAGAGATATGAGAAGATTCACAGCAATATATATATATATATTGCTGTGATATTCCCTTTGAATGCGGGAACTGGGTCCTTTCAACAAAAATTCTAGTCCCACAGATTGGGCGTCATAAACGGCTGTGGTCCTCTTTTCGCCTCGGCTGCTCACCTAATGTTATAAACCTCCTCATTCATAAAAAACAACACATTCCTACCAAAAACATCAACGTTAACTCTATTTACATCAATATTCAGAATACATTAAAATTTCAAAATTAAAACTCAGCATAAATTTCAGTTTTAAAAGAATTTCAAGATTAATTTTATTATCATTTTAATGTGCATCCAAAATTAAAGTCCTTGTTGGATACCTAGTAATTAATATAACAATATAAGCAGACCGGAGTCTGAGTATAAAGGAGCATCTACCACCCTTTACGTTAATTAACCAGGTTCGTCTAATTGAGCTCAAAGACATACCCAAATTTTCATCATATTACCGAACATCAAACTAAATACCCTTTCTACTTCAACAAGCAAATTTCATCTTAAAATTAAACTTTTATGGTTAGTACAATTTCACTAATGTCCATTTAAAGTAAATCAATTATAAAGTCATTCAATACACACAAAATGTCAAACAAAATAGTATAATTTACCTGAAGGTTACTGTCCTCGTAGCTTCAAAGTATCGTTTCTTTAGTTAATCACACCATTCAACAGGATTATATTTACGGCTTCTGATTCTCTACGCTTTTAAAATTTTCTCCATCACCATTTATTTAAAGTTGTTTCTGGGCTTTTCCGGAACTCATCTGTGTTTATCTGACCCTTGTTTCATGGATCCAGACACGTATTTGAACCATTTAATTATTAACACCCCGAAAATAGCAAAGAAATTCATGCGTCTGTCACCAATATACGCCAAAACTGCCTACTTTTGTGTATACATTTGTCGTTGTAAATTTTGCTAATTGGTACAGTGAAACTAAATTTTATTACCTTGTATCTATGCACTGAAGTACATTCATGTTAGCACGTACATAACAAACTATTTTGAATCACAAAATATACAAGCAAACTTTAAATTATTTAATCAAACTAAAATGCACTGTTTAACATCTTCAATCAAGTCGCGTATGTACGAGCTTTTAACGCATCGAATCGTCAAAAGTCTAAGAGGGCTTGTTTATATTCATCTCGGTATATATAGCAAAAGCCTGTCTGTCGGTCTGTTCCCCAAAACGGGTAATTCTAAAGAATTCCTCATTCTATGTTCCCAGTCTGTCGCTCGCGCGTCGATTTTACGAATTTTCACTCGTCCCATTTAAATCTCAGAAAATTTCCACACGGCACGCAAGCATGTCCGAGAAAACTAATTAATTTTGTACAGAAATTGTTGTTCTACCTCTGATATTTGCATCCTATTTTTAACCAATTGTGACCCTCGTGACGTTGCTTAAATCCCGCCTTTTACAATATATGTCTTTGCTTGACATATTTTCTTTTCTTCTAACCTGTTCGTATTGGTGCAAATTGATATTCTTTATTATCGATTATTTTAGTCCACATGGAGTGTGAAATAACCCAGCTTTAGCAATTCTCGTAACTATTATGCGACGTTTTCCCAAGATTCTTTGAAACATTAATTATCTGCAAACTTTACGCCGAATGTGACATTTAAACTACGCAGGTGTTCAAATATAATATTAATTCTCAGAGCCTTATTCCGTGGTATTTTAATCTTGGATTTTCACAAGTTTTATAGGTATTATATGTTACTAACGGTTTAATTAACTCCAATTAAATTGATTTCTATCCTTTCATTTTAGCGAATACAACTTAAATATTAATTATTATGTGTACACTTTGTTTAATACCGGTTACTCGAAATAGAGTTAATTAAGATAAATTTTGCACGTACTTTCTCTTTGTTTAGGAATAATTACATTACACGCAGAGCTTTTCAATACTGCTTCTTTTGATATAAAGCGTCTTATAAATAATTTAAATTTCTTATTTTTACTGAAACGACCGAGTTTATTTATGCTTCAAGGTTTTAATAATGCGTATTATTTAATGAAATTCCTTATACACGGTGATTAAAATTATTTGATTATTTAATTTTCTACCCTGGTCTAAATATGAGTATTTTCCCCCTATTTGAATACAAATAATCCCACTTATTTGAATGCAAATATAAAGCATTTAGACAAAAAAATTACAAAAAAAAAATTGCCTATCTCTCTCTACCCTTATCTATCTAACTTACCTACTTTGTCTCCAATCCAAAAAAAATATTTACACCTATCCTATATCCCTATCCTATTCCTAACTTTCACCTAATTCTATAAACTGAAATTATCCCTAACTTTATCCTACTCATCCATCTAATCCTATATACATCCTATATACCTATCCTATTCCTAACTTTTAACTAATCTTCACTATACTTTACTTCCCCCTACCTAATCCTATATACCTATCCTATTTCTAACTTTATTCCTAACTCTCCACTAATCTTATATGAAATATCTACACTTAATCTATCTTATTTTCTTCCTACCTTTACTCTTTATTCTCATCCTAAACCTATTTCTAACTATCTCCCATATTTATCCTATACTTAGCTTTATTTTCTATAAACACTTACTTCTACTCTTCTATCTACACCTATTCTATCCCTATCCTATTTAAATCTAACTCTTTCTTGACCCTCCATGTCTTTCTTCTTACCATCCTAATATTCTTCATCCCTATTTCTCCCCCTTTTATATCTATACTTAACATCCCTGTTATCTCACATACCATAAACTTATCATCCCTATTATCCTGAGTCTTAAATATTACTTCTTCTTCAGTCCCTACACTTGTCTGTTTCTCATTTATTCTTATTTTCTTTTCTGCCGACAAACCAAACGATACTACTTTAAAATTATAGATTTTTCCCTCTACGGAAAATCCTGTGTACCTTCTAGACTGCTTGTGTAATGGAATCCGCCAGAATGTATCCCTTAAATCTACTTGATTAAAAACAAACTTGCCATCTTTACTTAATTTCGCCTTCACCTGCTCCTGATATGCTGCTTCTACCCCCACTACTTCTGCATGTTTTTGTATTAAAGCTTGAACCTCTACTTTCCTTTCCTCTGGACATCTTATCGTGTTGATCTGTTTACCTTCATCATCCTCTACCTCTACTACATTAATACTAAACCCCGTGTCATCCTCTGTGACTTCATAACTGCCCTTCCATGGCACTACCCTATCTTTAATCCTTACTACCTTCCTTTCCATATCTATCAAAACCCCTAACTTCATCATACAGTCAACACCTAAAATGCTCTGAAACTTCAGTCTAGGTACAATTACAAACTCCTGTTCACAGCTAAAACTTCCTATATCTATCCTAAGCACCACAACACTATTTACTACAGCAAACTTCTTTTTATTTGGAGCTACTAAATGGCTACGCTTTATAGGCATAATTCTATCACAAACCTTATCCCTAATTTTGCTGACGAATTCCTCCGATATTAAACTCGCCTCTGCCCCTGTATCAAGTAATACTTCTACATTATTTTCAAAAATTTCTAAATTAATAATTGGCAAACATAATTTTTCTACAGTTTCTGGCTCTACTTCCTCCTCAATTTTGAAAAATCACGTGGATGTTCATACACATTTACACCGAAATCTAGTGGTCTGTCGCGTTCTAAAAATCCTGTCCCATCCTGTTTTCCGTGCTTGGTCCTGGTTGTCCTTCTACAACCTGTGCGTACGTCCTCCTCGTGTTAATATCCGTGTCCCTGTCTCTATTCGGCGTGCTGGTCACAGTCCTGTTTACTTCCGGTAAACTGTTCTGTCGCGTGTAACTAGGTCTTGGCGTCGGTCCCCTAGTCGCACTATTGCTCCTGTATTCCTGTCCTCGTCGTTCCCAATTCGGTCGAAAATTTCTGTTGTAGTCAGGCCGTCTCGGATAATTCGGTGTCCTGTTGTCAAACCTAACTGTGTTAACGTTTCGTTCTCGTATCTCTCTTGTCCGTCCTACACATACATCGTCATATCTCTGCAAATACTCTAAAAATGTCTCCCGTTCTGTGATGTTTTGTAAGGCCACGTGTTGTCTAATTTCCAGTTCAAAATGACGTGATAGGTACTTGATAATCTGTCTGTCCGTCAATGGTGGATTCAGTTGTTTGGCCACACTGTATTTGCGGATGGCATATTGCTCCTAGAACCTGCAAACTCTCCCTTAAATTTTCCTGTAATCAAGTCGTCCCTAATCTGATCCTGTTTGTGATCACTCCAGTAATGTTGTAAAAATTTGTTTTCAAAGTCCTGATACGTGTCTATGTCCTGTCCTACTAAATTGTACCATGCCTCCGCATTGTCCTTTAATAAAGCCTTTATCGTATTTAGTTTAGTCTGTTCGTCAAATAAATTTCCCACTAGATTTCTTACACTATTAATAAAAATTTGTGGATTTACCCTGTTATCGCCATAAAACTTCATGTGTTGGTCCAATGATACTCCACCTGTAGAAAATCTGGGACCATCTCCCGTTAAATTTGACATGTTGTATTTAATACTACTAACTTCACGTTCTACCCTGCCTAACTGATCCCTACATGAGTCCGTCACTTCAGTCATTTTCACATTAATCTCTTCTTTACAAAAAATGCGTACTTCGGACCTTAAATGTCCCATTTCCTGTCGAAGACCTGTAATATCACGCTCATTTTTATCAACCCTATTTTCAACTTCCCCATTTTTACGGTAAGACTGTTTTAAATTCTGTAAATTCTCTCGTCGATTTTTCTATTTTATTCCTAATTCCTGATTTAATTGGTCAAATTTCCGATTCGAGTCCTCTCTCGCTCTATTCGATTCATCGCTTAGCTGTTCTAATTTTCTATTGGATTCCTCCCTCGCTCTATTCGATTCTTCGTTCATCCTCTCTAGCATTCTCATTATCATCTCGTTTCCTTGATCCCCTGATTCCGTCCTCGACTGATCTCTACTGCCTCCAGCTTCTTCCATTTTCGAAATTTTCTCACACAATGCACTATCGTCACTTCCAATTTCCACTCCTTGACTCCTTAACCACTCCTTTCTCTGCATACGTTCAAATCACTCACACACACTCTAAAAATACTCTTAAATTTATACACAAACAGAAACTCTCTTTCTCAGATCGCCAGTTTCCTGGAATAAAATAACAAAAATTTTATTTGGAACTCGAGCCCTCACGTTGTGGTCGCCAAAATACTGCTGTGATATTCCCCTTTGAATGCGGGAACTGGGTCCTTTCAACAAAAAAATTCTAGTCCCACAGATTGGGCGTCATAAACGGCTGTGGTCCTCTTTTCGCCTCGGCTGCTCACCTAATGTTATAAACCCCTCATTCATAAAAAACAACACATTCCTACCAAAAACATCAACGTTAACTCTATTTACATCAATATTCAGAATACATTAAAATTTCAAAATTAAAACTCAGCATAAATTTCAGTTTTAAAAAGAATTTCAAGATTAATTTTATTATCATTTTAATGTGCATCCAAAATTAAAGTCCTTGTTGGATGCCTAGTAATTAATATAACAATATAAGCAGACCGGAGTCTGAGTATAAAGGGAGCATCTACCACCCCTTTACGTTAATTAACCAGGTTCGTCTAATTGAGCTCAAAGACATACCCAAATTTTCATCATATTACCGAACATCAAACTAAATACCCTTTCTACTTCAACAAGCAAATTTCATCTTAAAATTAAACTTTTATGGTTAGTACAATTTCACTAATGTCCATTTAAAGTAAATCAATTATAAAGTCATTCAATACACACAAAATGTCAAACAAAATAGTATAATTTACCTGAAGGTTACTGTCCTCGTAGCTTCAAAGTATCGTTTCTTTAGTTAATCACACCATTCAACAGGATTATATTTACGGCTTCTGATTCTCTACGCTTTTAAAATTTTCTCCATCACCATTTATTTAAAGTTGTTTCTGGGCTTTTCCGGAACTCATCTGTGTTTATCTGACCCTTGTTTCATGGATCCAGACACGTATTTGAACCATTTAATTATTAACACCCCCCGAAAAATAGCAAAGAAATTCATGCGTCTGTCACCAATATACGCCAAAACTGCCTACTTTTGTGTATACATTTGTCGTTGTAAATTTTGCTAATTGGTACAGTGAAACTAAATTTTATTACCTTGTATCTAAGTGCACTGAAGTACATTCATGTTAGCACGTAAATAACAGTCTATTTTGAATCACAAAATATACAAGCAAACTTTAAATTATTTAATCAAACTAAAATGCACTGTTTAACATCTTCAATCAAGTCGCGTATGTACGAGCTTTTAACGCATCGAATCGTCAAAAGTCTAAGAGGGCTTGTTTATATTCATCTCGGTATATATAGCAAAAAGCCTGTCTGTCGGTCTGTTCCCCAAAACGGGTAATTCTAAAGAATTCCTCATTCTATGTTCCCAGTCTGTCGCTCGCGCGTCGATTTTTACGAATTTTCACTCGTCCCATTTAAATCTCAGAAAATTTCCACACGGCACGCAAGCATGTCCGAGAAAAACTAATTAATTTTGTACAGAAATTGTTGTTCTACCTCTGATATTTGCATCCTATTTTCAACCAATTGTGACCCTCGTGACGTTGCTTAAATCCCGCCTTTTACAATTTATGTCTTTGCTTGACATATTTTCTCTTTCCTTCTCTAACCTGTTCGTATTGGTGCAAATTGATATTCTTTATTATCGATTATTTTAGTCCACATGGAGTGTGAAATAACCCAGCTTTAGCAATTCTCGTAACTATTATGCGACGTTTTCCCAAGATTCTTTGAAACATTAATTATCTGCAAACTTTACGCCGAATGACATTTAAACTACGCAGGTGTTCAAATATAATATTAATTCTCAGAGCCTTATTCCGTGGTATTTTAATCTTGGATTTTCACAAGTTTTTATAGGTATTATATGTTACTAACGGTTTAATTAACTCCAATTAAATTGATTTCTATCCTTTCATTTTAGCGAATACAACTTAAATATTAATTATTATGTGTACACTTTGTTTAATACCGGTTACTCGAAATAGAGTTAATTAAGATAAATTTTGCACGTACTTTCTCTTTGTTTAGGAATAATTACATTACACGCAGAGCTTTTCAATACTGCTTCTTTTGATATAAAGCGTCTTATAAATAATTTAAATTTCTTATTTTTACTGAAACGACCGAGTTTATTCATGCTTCAAGGTTTTAATAACGCGTATTATTTAATGAAATTCCTTATACACGGTGATTAAAATTATTTGATGTGATTATTTAATTTTCTACCCTGGTCTAAATATGAGTAATATATATATATATATATATATATATATATATATATATATATATAACATATCAATGAGGTGAAGAGCATAAAGTAATTTCTAGGTTATTCTGTATAAAACTAAGCAGACTTACATTTCGCTTAACTATGGTGCAGAGACTTAAAGGTGTTTATGACGTGTCCTATTGACTTATTCGTTACGAGACTAACAACTGACTAGTAACCAAACCTTCACTGAGACTTCAACTAATACTAATCGTTACTAATACTAAGACTAAACCTCTTTTCCAGCATCCACCGAGTTATTTAGATTTCTCGAAGGATATTGGAATGAGCACAGCTCTGATCTGGAACGTACTATCAAAGACTTGGTAAACCACTAGTCTTGATCGTGGTCTCTGTAACATAGATAACCTAATTCACGGATGTTAAACTAGATCAACTTAAATGTAAAAGGAAACCATATTGAAATTAGGTTGTGATAAATCCTAAGAATACTAAGACATAAATACAATGTAATTCAAGATTAACTTTTTAGTTCAAATGTATACAAAGTAGTACACTTTATAATTTTTGTTCACAACAGTTACTCACTGGTTAACTAAGTGCGGACTCTGCACTGTAAACTATAACAGAAGTAGAAGGAATAGAGTAGTAAGTCTGTTCCTAACAAAACAAAACAAAATAATGGAAATACTAAAAATAATCTATCGTATAGATAATGCAATATTATGGATTAATGCAACAATATAAGAAACATAAAATATATGGATATGTAGAATTAAAATTAACATTAAGATGTCTGATAAAAATACAAAACTACTATATATGTATTAGAAATTAAGAAAAAAATAATAATAAGTAATTAATAAATGTAATAAGTAAATGAGAAGACTACCGTGGAATGCTAAGGGGTTGATATATGAATACAATATGAGAAACATACAATATGACAATACAATAATCAGTCATCAAGTTCAAAGTATTTTATTTATATTGTAGAAAACACAAAACTAAAGTTCATACCCGACAATGAAGTATCACTAATGTTTGGACACCGTTGCAGCACTAATGTCTGAACACTGGTTGTGGTGGTGACATTGAACTTCGGAGAGGTTGACTATCTGGTGGTCTCTGTAGTAGTTGGGGTTTACCACGTCTATGGTGAGTAGAAAAACTAGTCTTCTTGTTCTACCAGTTCATAAACAGGCTCCTGAGTAGAGGTTGGTGTGAGAAAACTTGTCGGGTTATCTGGCTCTTGCATTGTTGTAGGTTGTTGTGGTACTACTGGAGGTAGTAGTGTTGCGATACCGGAACGAGGGCGAATAGAAGTTGTGCGCCCTCTCCGATCAATCCCAGAAAGTTGAAGTGCCGACGATATCTGGTGAAGTCAGCGAAGCAGAAACATAATTATGACAAAAACAATTAGGATAAGGATAAAGGTAAAGGTAGCAATATAATATGGTAGTAAGGATGTTCCATTAGTGTCTTGTGCTAACCATTGACTATTGAAACAGTCTTCCATAAAATTGAACTTTAATTGTGGATCTCCATACCATGGAATTGATAAACTTGGATACTTTGACCAATGTACGAGTAGCAACGAAGTTATAATCAGCTTTAGTTTAGTAAGACAAGAGACTTCATCTGCATTGATTGTTATTTGGTGGTCTTTAATAGCTCAGCCACAAAGTAATTGTATCCATATTGCTCCAATTTGTGCATTGACTGGAATGGTAAAGATCGTCTGATTGCAGTGGATACAGGTATTAACATGTGGATGGGTAAGTATAAAATGGTTTGCATCAATTTGTGTCAGGAACTCATTTTCCGAGCCAGTCTCTCTACATTCAAGAGGACATACCTTTGTCATTTGAGCACTTGTGCTATCCTGAAACAACCGATTCATACAACTAATGGTTAAGGCATTGTTATCGTATAATTGTGTTAGAAAACATAACTTCTCTCGGAATGGGTCACAATGCAGTGTAAGCAATGTCGAATGTTGAGCAACTGTGTGTGTGCGCGCGCGTGCGTGTGTGTGTACATGAGTGCGTGAGTACGTGCGTGCGTGCGTGCGTGCGTGCTGGCGCGCGTGCGTGCGTGCGTGCGTGGATGCATTGTGTGTGTGTGTGTGTGTACGCCACATCCATGATTGGTATTGCCATTGTGCATGTAAACTTTTCCCATGCAAAAGGAGGGTTGATCAGTCTGGTCATGACTAATCCATTAAAGTTGTGTCTAAATAGTGGAACATGTACTCCAAGTAGAGTAACTTTCTTAGATATAATGAATTCCAATAATGGTAGTGAATAATAGTTTGAGGTGTATTCTAAAGATAATGAAAAATCATTAAAAACTGTAGAAGTTCTAAGTTTCATTAAAGCTAAATTTAAAGTATGCATTGGTAGTACATCTAGATGTGGAATTTTTGTCTAGCACATCTCAACCAAGGAACGAGTCCAGTCATAATAAAAAATCCATTCTGCTAGTAATGCAGAAAGAAATAAGTGATCAGTGCAAAATTGCTTAGTCATAGTTACGTTTGGCAAAGATCGCGGATAAAAAAAAACCGACGCGCAAGCATATCAACTTCATAGAAACTTGTAAATATTCTACATATGTGACTGCGTGTTACATATTGATAATCGTAAATTGCTCCGTATATGACTTAAATACCAATTGTAATAAAATAAGAAATGAAACAAAGAAAATGCATTATTTGTGTTTCATGTTCTATGTCATATAATTTAAATTGAAATATATCCCTATGTTATACTCTTGATTTAATCTGAGTAGTGAAATACAATTTGTTTCACTGATCCGACTCTAATGATGTTTGGCTAAGACATCATTTAAGAGCGATACTACGTCTAGTATTTCATTTTTGTAATTTCCGCTTGGTAATATGGAGAAAAAATAATGCGAAAATTGAATGTAGTGTCGACATTACTACAAAACAAAGTGAATGACTACCAGCGAGAATTACAAAAATCGGTGTGTGAAATGTACTTGTAACAGATATGCAAGTATAAACTAGGTTCTGCTCATCCATAAGGGATGGTAGCAGTGAAATAAAAAATAAGATTTATCAATATGGGTATCTTATTTTTACTTCGTCAAAATAAAATAACATAAAAATGCTTACCCATGTCAAAAATATAAAATGTGAGCGAAGTATACCTACAAATTTATGAGTCCAGTGTTGCGTTGCGGCCTGGAATAATTGTTACAGTTATGTTACTCCGTCCCACTTGGCTCTGGTTAGAAGGCTCTGCCTCTGATTGGGTAGTAATTTCCTTATCTTCTTGAAGGCTAGGTAGTGTCCTTACTGAAGCAAATTCTGTGCTAGTCCTAGCTGTTTTATCTAATTTGGGGTTCATTATATATTTCTGGCAGTGTCTATGACAGTGACAACCTATCATGTAAACAATTACCAAGATGAATAATATTAAGAAAATTAGGATGCAATAAAATAATGCATCTTTCGTGGTATTGGAGTCTACGGGAATCTCGGCTCTTGCTCAGTGAGCAAACGTAAACGGATTTGGATATCCGCGTAATAATAAATAAGAAAGAAGGATTGAAAAAATAATATTCCATATTAAGTACAAACTATCGCTGTGTGGTGGATATAGGTCGGCGTAGTTTTTATGAACAAGGTCCTCAAAGTTTTGTTTGATTCTCGCTAACGTTGTAGACGAACTAATGTTTAAATGAGGAATTGCTGAAGTCTAATTAAAATTTAGGCATTCTGTTACATTATTAAAGGTTGGTTCTAAGGAAGATGAATGAATCACAAAAGTTTTTATATTCGTCCATATAACGGGTAATATGTGACTAACTCGAATGGCGTCAACAGCAACACTACCACATGGAAATCGTGGTGAGATGATTTCGTCTTCGTTAAGAAAAAGAGAGCAGTTGCATGATAAGTGCAATCGAATTGCTCCTGGTTGGTTGTATATTGATCGATCCATCAATGTGGATTGTTCTGAACATCTGATTCTCATTTCACGCCGTGGGTGAGTGATAATAAAAACATCGTCCTGAATTTCAGAAATTATTAGAGTAGTGGAGGAACGACAATGGAATGTGCAATGTTCTGCTAATTCCACTACTGTGCCCCCTAAGAACATCTTATGAGCACATAAATGACCTTGTGTCTCATCTGATGCGAATCTTGGAATAAAACAAAGTTTGTCCCTATAAGGGTGACAATGATTAAGAGATGAGCCTGATATTGGCTTTAAAATTGGTAGTTGTTGTGGGTTATCTAATGAAGTGGCAACGGCCAAATATAATGTATCGTGTATGAGTGAACATGTGTCGTTATTCCATGCAAAAGGTGCAGTTATCAATTCGTATAATTTCCAATGTTGATTCAATTTGACTATGGGCACTCTGAGTTGAACATAAAGATAATTGTCTGAAAAAGTGCAATCTGAAATTTGTAATTTGTAGTACTGTGAAAGAGGGCAGCGGCTCTTTCTGTACTTAGATTGGCAGAGACCATAGGGGTCGGTATGGCAGTCTAAGACACACTACCGCGATGTGGAAGGCAACAGGAAACCACCACATTATCTCCCAAGTACACAGCGTACTTAAATTGTAACAAACATGATGGCATTCTCTGGGGTAAAAGATTCCGGAGTTAAAATAGTCCCCCATTCGGATCTCTGGGAGGGGACTACTTCGGAGGATGCGATCGGAAAGTTAAAAATAAGAGTCGGGAACATTCTGCGAGTCGGGGCGTGGAATGTTCAAAGTATGAAGCAAGTAGGTAAGCTAGAGAACCTAAAAATCGAAATGAATAGGTTATCACTAGACATAGTAGGGATCAGTGAAGTTCGGTGGCCAGAGGCGGGGAATTTTTGGAGTGGAGACTTTAGGGTAATTCATACAGGAGAAGGAAATTTGGGTGTGGGAATAGTTATGCGGAAAAAGATAGGATACTGTGCCGAAAATTACTTACAAAAGAACGAACGAGTACTCATGGTTAGATTAGAATCTAAACCGGTAAACACAGTAATAATACAAGTATACATGCCCACCTCTAGCTACAGTGACGAAGAGGTAGAAGCCATCTACAAAGATATCGAAGACATATTAAGATACGTAAAAGGACATGAAAATTTAATAATTACGGGGAATTTTAATGCCGTGGTAGGTGAGGGTAGGGAAGGAGCGGCAGTAGGTTTATTTGGTTTAGACACGAGAAACGACAGGGGAAATAGGCTGGTAGAATTTTGCGACAAGAACAATTTAATCATCACAAACACATTATTTCAGCATCATGCTAGAAGACGATATACGTGGAAGATGCCAGGAGATATAGGTGATATCAAATAGATTACATTTTTGTTAGACAACGGTTTAGGAATCAAGTAAAAGACTGTAGAAGCTACCCAGAAGCATATATAGATACTAACCACAACATCGTAATTATGAAGGCCGCACTTAAATTCAAGAATGTGAAAAAAAGAAACGAAAAAAGGCACTTGGACTTAGAGAAACTAAAAGATAAAGATATTCCAGAAAGATTCGAAAAAAAGTCAAATGAATTGCTCAAAGATATCGGAAAAATATCTGATACTAAGAAAGTAGAAACAGAATGGAATAACATTAAATCCAGCCAGACATGGCGGCCAGAGATATTCTGGGGTATACACAAAAAGAAAATAAGAAACCATGGATAACAAAGGATATCCTGAATTTAATAGAAGAAAGACAAAAATACAAAAATAAATCAGACGAAACAGGAAAACAGAGATACAAAGCCATAAAATGGGAAATTATTCGAAAATGCAGGAAAGCTAAAGAACAATGGATTGATAAAAAGTGCAAAGAGGTACAAACGAAGATGGAAATAAAAAAGATTAATTAGAATGAATTTTAGGGATATAAAACCGTATAGCAAAAATATAAAGGGATTGACAAGGAAATGTCATTATAGAAAACGTAGAGAACGTGGGTAGATGGCAAGAATATATAGGGAATTTATATGCAAGAGAGGAACTAACTGCATTAGAACAGGAATCAGACATTGAAAATGATGACTTGGGATATCCTATACTTAGAGATGAGTTTGAATTAGCATTAAAGAGTCTGAAAAATGGTAAAGCGCAGGGTACAGATAAGGTGCAAGCAGAAACTCTAAAATCCGCTGGACAAGCAGTAACAAAACGTCTTTTCCGACTTGTAAGCTATATGTATGAGACAGGCGAGATACCCAAAGATTTCAAACGTAGCATCATAGTAACTATACCAAAAAAGAAAGGCGCGGATAGATGTGAAAATTTTCGAACACTAAGTTTGACAGCACACGTGTCTAAAATATTAACTAGAATTGTGCAAAGACGAATGGAAAAACGGGCGGAAGAAATACTAGGAGAAGACCAATTTGGGTTTAGGCGAAACAGGGGAACACGGGAGGCTATTTTAGCTCTGAGGGTGATAATGGAGAAAACAATAGAAAAAGAGGAAAGCGTGTATATAGGGTTTGTAGATCTGGAAAAAGCATTCGACAATGTAAAATGGAAAAAAATGTTCGAAATACTCAAAAAGATTGGAATTAGTTATAGGGATAGACGAATAGTACATAGCTTATACAAAGAGCAAACAGCAGTAATAGAATTAGAGCAAGAACGTAGAGAAGTAAACATTAGGAAAGGGGTGAGACAGGAATGTGCCCTATCTCCATTGATTTTTAATTTGTATATAGAAAAGGCAATGAATACTGTCAAATGCAGGAAAACATTTGGAATTACTATGCAGGGACAAAAATTCATATGTTTAGATTTGCAGATGATATAGCGGTATTAGCGTCTAGCAAGGAAGAGTTAGAAGCTGCTCTTAATGAAATGGAAACGGTTCTAACAGAGAGATACGGTATGAAAATTAATAAAACTAAAACTAAAATTCTAGTATGCAAAGGTGGGGAAAATAAATCAAAAACAGGAATACAAGTTTGTAACACGAACTTACAAGAGGTTAAGGTTTTCTGCTACCTAGGAAGCCAAATAACGCAAGATGGGAAAGGCGCAAAAAAATATAAAACAAAGATTAGCACAAGGTCGTGCTACATTTAAAAAGAAAAAGCAACTACTATGCTCAAAGACCACAAACACAGAAACAAGAAAAAGATTGCTTAAAACATATGTGTGGAGCACAGCACTGTATGGCTGTGAAGCCTGGACAGTAGGAGAAGCGGACAAGAAAAAAGTAGAAGCCTTTGAAATGTGGTGCTACAGATGAAGATATCATGGACAGACAAAGTTAAGAACAAAAAGGTACTAAAAATGGTAGGGGAAGAAAGAAATATGTGAAAAACGGTAAAAAATAGGAGAGATAGGATGATAGGCCACATACTACGGCATGGAGGCATAGTGCGGAATATATTAGAAACAGAGATAAGAAAAAAGAGAAGAAGAGGCAGACCTAGGTTAGACTACTGCACACAGATAGTAAAAGATGTAGGTTGTAGGGGTTTCAGGGAAATGTGTAGGCTAGACCAGAATAGAAATCAATGGAGGTACGCATCCAACCAATCCCAAGATGGATAAACTAATAACGAAAAAATAACTGTGCTTAAACATGATGATTATTATAAGTAACTACAAGAATTGGTTGGGCAATATTCTCGAATAATGTTAAGTGTGTGAAAGGATTTACTGGAAAACCATTATTTCGGCAAATGTCTAAGTGTTGAGACATCTTG
Organism: Platerodrilus igneus; assembly: GCA_036346225.1. Classification (NCBI taxonomy): domain Eukaryota; kingdom Metazoa; phylum Arthropoda; class Insecta; order Coleoptera; family Lycidae; genus Platerodrilus; species Platerodrilus igneus. The sequence goes on along the minus strand of JARFIW010001331.1, from coordinate 951,654 downwards.
GTAGCCACAGGTTGCTTAACCCCCTTCACTGAATCTCGGTGAAATATGGCATTAAATTAGAAAACAATTGAACGGGAATGAGCTGTATACACATGCTGTGTGAGAATTTCAGGGAACTATGTAGGCTAGCTCAGAACATAAATAAGTGCAAGTACGTGTGTCCAACCAGTTTTGAGACGGAAAACTTAATGACGAAAAAATAATCGCAGATAAATCTGATGATTAGTATAAACAACTAGTTGTTGGTTGCGAAATATCTGCAACTAATGTTGACTGTGCGAAAAGATATATTAGAAAATGTATTAAATCGGTAAATGGTTAAGTGTTGGGGGAGTTTGGCAGCCACAAGCTGCTTACCTCCCTTCACAACCACTGAAGGTCGGAGAAATAGGGTATATAACTGTAAAACAATAGAAGGTGACCGAACTGCATCTAACAAAAAAGAACAGCGCCTATGATGAAAGACAACAAACAGAACAAGCAGAAAATTATTGAAAGCATATGTGTGGAGCACAGCACAGTATGCCTATGAAATACGGGCAGTCTGAAACGCAGACAGAAAAATGATAACATGGACAGACAAAGATAATAACAAATAGGTTATAGAAATAGTAGGGAAACAAGGATATCTGGCGAAAAAGAGAAATAGAAGGGCACAATATTTTCTAAGGCATTTTTAGGGAATAGTATGGAATATTTTACAAGCAGAGATAGGAAAAAAGAGGTAGATGTAGACCTAGATCAGATAGTTATAGATGCAGACTGTACAAATTTCAGGGAAATCTGTAGGTTAGTTCAGAATAGGAAACAATGATGGTACGCGTCTAACCAGTTCCAGGACTGAAGACCTAATGATGATGAAAAATAAAGCAAATTTGAAAAATGTCTCAGATTAAACTGTCAATGTTGTTTAATAATTTACACACACTCATGGTTTTTTTTAAAAAACAGTATTAAAAAATCATTCTGCAGTTTTATCATAATACAATTAACATCATGCAATTTAATTTATTTGAAGCTATATATAGCAGTACCTTGAGAGAATTAACGAATTTCATTATGCAGCATGAATAATGTAAACACAATTACTACATACCTATATATGTAATCCCACTTTAATTAAATACATCATTCTTTATACAATCGACTTAGATGTGTTATAATAAAATAAACAGTAAAACACAAAATGTATATTATTATAATAGTAAACTAATTTCTTAGATTAGTGACATATTATTCTGAAAATTCTATGTTGACAGTTAGACCGATCGATCCCTTACTAGTTATGTATACGTGTTTGTTCGAGCCAATAATTTCATTTAATTGTATCACTCCATGTGCTTGAAGGTATTCAAAATATCTCAATGGCAATATACTCTTGAACTCTTCTGTTTCGACTAATACTCTTTTTCCATATTTTGTCTTGACTGTTTCCACTTTTAAAACTTCAAACCTCTTATTCACTACAAGATTTTTTGAATTTACATAAGGTTTGCGATATGTGGTTTTATTAAGAGTATTAAAATCCATATTGCGTTTCTTCGACTAATTAAATTAATATTAGGAGCAATCTTCTTATATAGCAGATTACCACCATCTGCGTACTTTGCCAACCTACTTTTCAACCTATCACAAGAGTGAACACATTTTGAATTGAAACCGGTCCATGTGTATTTGCAGCTTATAAACATAAATAAAAAACATAAATCAGAATCCACTTTAATTAAACACAATTGACTTGAATGCGATATTTTGCATCTTCTAGCTAGAAAACTAAATTCAAAACAGCTACACATTTTCTCTGCACTTACATTTTTCAACATACGTGTGTTTTGAAGTATGTTCCACTGAAAGTAATATAAAGCCGGTTTGACTTCAAAACGTGCCCACACGTATTATACATTAGAAAGTATATAAGAATTCATGTTTTTACAACTATTTTACATTGAAATGTTTTCACAACTATTTTACATTGAAAGTATATAAGGCCGGTCTGAATTCAAAATGGTGCACGTGTATTTTACATATGTAAAATACGTGTGAACACGTTTTGAATTCGGACCGGCCTTACCCCACTACTAATACGGAACGCTGAAAATTTTTTATCGCTTCTATTTTGTCGTGGTCTGGATGTAATCCTTGCCTGGATACTTTGTGTCTAACATGGGTATCTCGGGTTGTCCAAATGTACACTAGAAGGTTTTAGCGTTAGTCCGGCGGATCTCAACCGTGAGAGAGCATTTCGTAACCGTCTTAAATGTTCTTCGAACGTATTACTATGGATATGGATGTCATCTAGATACAATAGTAGCTCGTTCCATTTTAGATTTTCAAAGACGATATCGGCTAGATGTGAAAATGTTGAGGTGCCGTTACATAGTCCAAATGGAAGTTGTTATAACTCGTACAATCCGTCGAGTGTTACAAATGCAGTTTTTGCTTTACTGTCTTTGTCTAAGCTAATCTGATAATAGCCACTTAATAAATCTAGACTTGAAAAATATTTCGAATTTTTAAAATATAAGAACATATCATCAATTCGCGGAAGTGGATATGAAATTTTTTTAGTTACGGGCGGATGGGCGGGTGGGCGGGCGGGCGGGCGGACGGACGGGTGGGCGAGCGGACGGGCGTACGGCCGGGCGGGCGGACGGGTGGGCGGTTGGAAGGGTGGGCGGACGGGCGGACGGATGCGCGGGGACGGCGGTGAGGATGGACTATTTAGTATGAAAGACTGTTTTTAGAATTTTTGAATCAGCCTTAGCTGTATATTTGAAAGATGTACACCAAGCAATCTTTAGAGAAAGCAATTAGTGAAATTCAGGAAGGTGTGTTAAATACGCGTAGAGCTAGTAGGTTTTACAATGTACCTAGAACAACGCTACGTGATCACCTCTATAAACTTGGTGCTCGAAGTAAAATTAGAGAATCAAATACCGCGGAAATGGAAGCTGCAAGAAGTTAAAATACCTATACAAAACTTTGATGCATATACCATTTCTAGTGCAAAGGAAGTTGGTAAACATGGATCTTTGTTCCCATCCAATATAAGGGCAATATTCGCCGGACCTTCGAGTTGTGAAAAAACTAACGCCCTAATATCTCTCAATTTATATGAAAATGGACTTAGATTCCAAAACGTTTATGCGTTTTCTAAAAGTTTATATCAGCCAAAGTATGAACTGTTAAGAAGTGTATTTGAACCCTTAAAGACAGATATTGGTTACTACAAATTTGGGAACTATGACGATTTGATTAGGCCAGAGGATGCAAAAGAAGATTCAATTATTGTCTTTAATGACATTCATGCAACAGTTTTTCTCTTTTGGTAGACATAAAAGTATTGATTCCTTTTACTTATGTCAAACGTATGCCAGCACAGTAAAGCACGGACTTAGAGATAACGCTAATGTTATTTCAATATGGAAGCAGTATGATGCAAATCTTTGGCATATTTTTCTAAATCATGTTGGCAGTGATATACCCTTTATAAAGTTTAAAGAAATTTGTCAGCGATGCTGGAATGGTGGTGACTCAAAACATAGTTTTATTACTATTGTAAAAGTTTTTGAATTGGGTAAGGAGCGATATAGAAAAAATTTCGATGAGTATATAAATATAGAAGAAACCGTTAATGGTTAGCTTAATCCCAAGTTTCATGATGACAGACGTTAAAGATTTTATTGCAAGTAAACATAAGCATCATTTTATGCAGGATGCCGTACGAAAGAAGTTTGTGAAACGCAAAGAAGGATATAATACTTCACAACCAGAATTCAAAGAATCTCATAGACAATTGCTTGAGCCTTTGCAAATCACCGCTTCCCAGTCACAAGGAATAGCGGAAAAATACTAAAACCTATAAAGGAGATTAAAGTTGAAAACAGAGGCGAACGTTTAAAAAAGATTAAGTAACCAGTTAACGACGAGCCTGTACATCGTTAGTATGCGAACGTGATGGTTAAAACTGAAGACGAAAATATATATACACGTCAGTTTATGGAGTAAAGTATAATCCCCAATCTGATACGCATAGTTTGGGAAAAAGTGCATAGGGAATTGATCCAGAAAACAGTGACATAACCTTAAATAATAGCGGTTATCCTGGCACTAGAGGGGTATTTATAATAGAAGAATTAAGAGAGGAGGGTGGTATAATAGAATAAGCGTAACACAAATCGGGCACAATCGGGGCATATCCGAACAAGAGTAGCTCATATAAAAGGACTGTGGGCGTAGAAGTTATAATCTGTCGATTATACAGTTTAAAGAGGCGATTAAACAAATATGTATAAAGACCTTGGGAAGGTTATTCGAAGATTTCGCAATGCTTTACGAGTAAAAAAGATAGAAGGAGAAAAATGTTTTATGTGCCAGTCATACGAGGAAGCAATACAGCACTGAACTGCTGTGTTAGTATTGCCCGAGGATTTGGATGATTTTATGGAAATAATATAGGAGATGGGGTTTATAAAACTGTTGGCAGATATTCAGATGGAATATATACTAAATTATAAGTTTTAAAGTAAAAATTTAACCGCCTCAATTACTATCATAAGAAATGAATGATGTGAACTTACAGCACCAACAGTATCAACTACATCAACAACATCAACAACATCAACAACATCGACAACATCAACAATATTAACAATATAATCAACTTTACCAACCTCATCAAACCATCAAACAACTACAGCACCAACATCCACGACATCAGCTTTCCCGTCTCTAATATTAGAATAGTCAGGAGCGAAATACTAATTGGATAAGAAAAATGCTTCCTTATGCATCCAATAGGGTGGAACGCTAGCCTACCGAAGAGATTCGCAAGGATAGCCAATAGCTAGGAGACATAATGTCTATATAATTTGTATCTGCAGTGTATTTTTTTAAAATAAAGTAGTATAAAGTTGAATAATGTTTTGATAATACACTCATAATGAAATGTTGTTTTACATCATTCTTGCAAATATAGCGCCAGGGTTGTCATAACGGTTCCCATCAGGCTACGTTCAATCAACAGTTGCTCAATCGATTGCAATCTAAGCCGCCAATACATTGTGATTTTCTAATCGCACCCAATGCTACTCTAGCTTATGATCAAACTGCTTCATATATACAAAATTGTTACATTACTTAGTAACTTACTGCAGTTAATCACCATAACATATTGCAATATAAAGCCTATGGGTAGGAATAGTGGGGTAAAGCCGGTCTGAATTCAAAACGTGCCAACACGTATTTTACATATGTAAAATACACGTGCACCGTTTTGAATTCAGACCGGCCTTATATACTTTCAATGTAAAATAGTTGTGAAAACATGAATTCAGACCGGCCTTATATACTTTCAAATGTAAAATACTTGTGGGCACGTTTTGAAGTCAGACCGGCTTTATATTACTTTCAATGGAACATACATACTTCAAAACACACGTATGTTGAAAAATATAAGTGCAGAGAAAATGTGTGTAGCTGTTTTGAATTCGGTTTTCTAGCGAGAAGTTACACGTGCACCGTTTTGAATTCAAACCGGCTTTATATACTTTCAATGTAAAATACGTGTGAGCACGTTTTGAAGTCAGACCGGCTTTATATTACTTTCAATGGAACATACGTGTGTGACTTCAAAACACACGTATGTTGAAAAATGTAAGTGCCAGAAAATGTGTAGCTGTTTTGAATTCGGTTTTATAGCGAGAAGTTATAAAGTATGCCAGATGCAAAATATCGCATTCAAGTCAATTGTGTTTAATTAAAGTGGATTCTGATTTATGTTTTTTACTTATGTTTAGAGGCTGCAAATACACATGGGCCGGTTTCAATTCAAAATGTGTGTTCACTCTTGTGATAGGTTGAAAAGTAGGTTGGTAAAGTACGCAGATGGTGGTAATCTGCTATATAAGTAGATTGCTTCTAATATTAATTTAATTAGTCGAAGTTTACTGCATATATTTACATACCTACATAAACAAACATGTATATAATTTATATTCAGGGATTTAAATACAAGAAAAACGAGTTTGTGTGCAAAGAAATTGCGGTTTTGGACTTGTTGTTAGGTGATGTTTGGCATCAAATTTTTAAACTGCCAATGCAGTCTAGTTGTTTGAGTCAAGATCATATAAAACATAACGACTGGGTGACAAGGAATATTCATGGTCTTTCTTGGGATGAATCTTCAACGGCTGGAATGATGTCATCATATACAGCGCTTTATTTCAAGCCAATTATCCGACACGGTAAAGAAGTATTTGTGAAGGGTCTAGAAAAGAAGAAATTGATTGAAACCTATCTAATGCAAAACGTTGTAACTGATATACTTGCACTAGGTTGTCCTAAGCTATCGGAGTTAAAAATCAACAATCGTTTAATATATAACATCCATTGTTGTAAACACAGCAATAATAATCTGCAATGTGCAAAACAAAATACCTTTTTATTAAAAGAATGGTTTGATAATAATAAAAAACAATAGAAAGATTGTGTCTGTATTATTTATTTTAATATAATTTTACAATGTTATCCTTATTAACTATTATTATTATAACAACTTCTAGCAAACATTATTTTTATCGATCCAGCTATTGTGTACGTTAGAGAAGCCTAACCATTTTACAAAGACTTTATTTCCACTCTTTCTTAGGACTTTTTCTACCAGGTAAATTCCTGGATGTTTAACCTTTTGCAACTCCATTTCATAAAATGCACCTTTGATTTCTTTTTCGTCTTGATTTTCTAATATATATGTTGTCGGATTGGTTACGTTTACCTTTTTATTGTTAAAAATTTTATTTGACCAGTTTTTGCGTGTAACCTTTCGTAAATGCTTCCCTGTGTTTACTAATCCTCACACTGTTTTTAATTGAATATTTTGGTATTTTGGTTGCAAGTTTGATGTGGGTAAATGATGATTTAAGAATAGGTTTTTTATTTGATTTATCAACTTTTACAGGTTTGACTCCGATAGTATTGTGAACTGTATTGTTGTATTGTTTCACAATATCGCTAAAATTTTTTATCTAATTGAAAGAACCATTCACGTTAAACAAGCGCCACATTTTTTCCTTTAAAGTTCTAATTACACGTTCCACAATGCATGCTTTCGTTGTAGAAAAAACACTATAATGGTTTATGCCATATGTCTGCATTAAGGATTGAAAGTGTTTGTTATAATATCCTTTACCAAAATCAGACTGCAAATTTCTAGGTGGATTTTTAAATTTATTTAAAATTGTTTTCATTGCAGCAGTAACATCAATACCCGTCTTACTTTTAAGTGGTACAGCCCATAAGTATTTGGAGAAACAATCAATAACTACTAAAATGTATTTAAATCCTTTGTTTGTTTGCGAATATGGTAGCATTTCAATCAAATCGGTCTGAAGAAGGTCATTTAAACCTTTTACTATCACTTTGCGTCTCTTGAAATTTATTCTTGCTGGTTTATGAAGTTCATTTACTATATCCTCTTTCACTTTTGATTGAGCAACTATCATAATACTTTTTTTTCTAATCAGGATTTACTAAATACAATTAATAAATACTTCTATGTTTGAATGTCGTGGGCTCCACTTGCTTTGAAAGGAACTTTTAATATAAAATCAAGAAACATTGTGGTATTGTTTATGATAGCACCGCTGTCACGAAAGCTGATTACATCCATACGTTTAAGCAAAAATCCTTGTAACTGTGCAATTACATAACATTTTCGTTTATAAGAATTTCAATGTCTTGCGGGTATCCTTTAATATTCTCAATGATTGCTTCCTCATAAGGAAATTCATAATTATGTTTAATGTTGGAAATAAGGAATGTCTTGCAACTGTCGAGAAATGTACTAGAGTAAAACGTTGCTACTACCGTGTAATGTAGCATATGTAACTTGTACTCAATCAAGGTTTCAAAACCTTCATTTTTGTTTTCATATTCCTGTTCACTTATATCTATTTTACTGTTATTTAAGTGCCTTCCAAATTTGTCAATTGTCATATCATCTAATCACTTTCGCCTCACGCAATTCTTCAATGATCGAATTTATTTCGTTGCCGTGACCTGTGTGTCCAGCAGTCTGAGATGAAACTAAAAGCCGTAATCTATCAACAAGCTCATTGGGATCATTCCAATATAAATAATCCATGGCGTTATTTGATACTTCCATTGTTATACCGTCTCCAAGACGCTTTCTATAGGGTAATGTTCTAGGTCTACGGGGTGTTTTGGGAAGTATGTTTAATGTAGATATTATATTTTTGTATTTATATAAATTATTACCCTGAATTTGTTCTGTTTCAGAATAATATCTTCTATTAGCATTTGTTCTTTTCACAATATCAAGGTACGACTTTAGATCTTGCAATTTGTACCCGACAGGATATTTTTTAAACAATAGTTCGTATAATCCAGAAGTACCTTTATATTTCAAATCATTTATTAGAACATTTTCATCATCCAACACGAAATTCGAATTGCCTATCATAAGACCATTTGAATCAGGGTTAAACCTAATACCATATTTATGATCAAATTCGTTCTTAACATCTTTAAACATATTGTAAATATATTCTCGAGGTAGCGGATGTAGCTGTTCGAGATAATGTATCATACCAGGTGAATCGGCAAAGCTGTGTATATATTCCTGAGCTTCTTGAGCATTTCGATTAACTTCTGCTTCCTATTCATTCTCAACATCATCATCATCATCTTCCTCTATGGCATCTTTTTCTATATTCGGTATATGCTGAGCAATAACCGGCGAATCAATATAGTCAACGTTCCTTTCTAGCAATTTAGGGTTAATTTTTTTTACACTGCTATGAGGCAGTTCTTCTTCTTCTTCTTTAAATTTTTCTTTCTATACCACACTTTCCCCATCCAGTTTATTAACAATAGTTTCTAATCGCGATGTTATGGGTAAGATTGATTCCACTTGGACGACTTCATTATCTTTTAACAGGCGCAATTTGTTTTTTACAATGTTTCTTTTCTTAATTAAAATTCTTTTAAGTTTTATCGCCTCCTTGTTCATTGCGTAAAAGGTTTATTGTAATAAAAAAATTCTAACGATACTTGTGCCTCTCAAGATTTAAATATGTATGAAGTGACCAAAACCTATTCGGTACCTTCCTTGACCTGGATCACTATCTTTGTCTACAACTAAGAAACCGTATTTGGCTTGCCAACAAGCAGCACATATTTCACGGAATTTATCATACTTCATGTTAGTATTGATGTGATCGTCATATATGTGTTTTAAGTTTAAATCATCTTGTTTAAATTAAACTAAAAGATTAGCATTATCACGTAGTAAGTGCATCAAAAACAGATATAGAATTATTTCGAGCATCAGATGGTGATATAATATTATCAGAACTGGAAAATGTATAATATTTTATCCTTTTTATTGGTCGCAGTCGACTTTCAAGGTATTGATACTTTGGTTGATGAAGTGATTTGGAATAAACATATACGTTTTCAAACTATAAACCATTTGGATGTTCTATCAACCCAATCATAACGTTGGTTTTACCGCAATTTGATGGACCAAGAACTAGACATCGAATAGATGAAGGCAGAAGAACGCTGTTTTTTTTTTAGTTAAGGATTGCACGTCAATGTCATTATTGTTTATGGTTAAAGATGTTGATTGTCTGACAACACGCATGTTTGCAAGTACTAAATTCGATTGTAAAAAAGTAAAATTATATATATATATATATATATATATATATATATATATAAGAAACGGCGAGTATATAAAGAATCATTAATTCTCTGCAAAACCTGAAAGGAACGTAAATTGATTTTACCTAATCGAGCACTAAGCAATGTAGAATTAATAGGGTTTGTTAAGCAATTAGAAGTACCATATTTCCGTGGAGTGTTCATGAAAAACAATCTTCCCAAGAAAGTTAATTTAAAAGAATGCGGTATAATTAATTTAGACGGAATAGAAAGTTTAGGCACGCATTGGACCTCATAAAAAGTACGGTAATAGCGCTATTTACTATGACAGCTACGGAAACCTGCGACCGCCAACAGAGTTGATAAGTTATTTGAATAACGGCGGTAAATGTAAAATTCTTTATAACATTAATCAAAAACAATCGTATGGTACTGTGTTTTGCGGTCATTTATGCTTACAATTTCTAAATAGTACATAGAACTGCGTATGAAGTTGTCATGTCGTACACTTTTACTCTAACGGGAAACACTTCAGTTTTAACAAGCAACTTTAATCCGCCTATAAACTTGGATAATGATTCGGAGTACGTATTAGGATTAACAAATTTTGAGTCTTATAACACAATTCCAAACATTGAAAAAGGAATAAATAATAAATTTTATTATGGATCTAACGGAGAATTCATAGAAATACCTGAAGGTGCTTATGAGATTAGAGAAATTAATAAATATCTTCAAAAAGCTTTAGGCGATAAAAGATGGCGTGGTCGTATGGAACAATCACGAAGCGCTAGAAAGACACCAGTGTATATAGAAATTACAGCTGACAATAATACACTTAAATGTAGCATTAAATGTAGTGAAGATGTGGATTTTACCAAAAAGGATTCAATTGGTTCTCTACTCGGTTTCAATCCACGAAACTTGCTAGCATATGCCACACATCAAGCAGACTACGCGATCAACATTTGTAAAGTGAATGCAGTTTTAATCGATTGTAATATTGCAAGTGGATCCTATTTAAATAGTAAACCAGCCCATGTAATACATGAATTTTTTCCTCAAGTACCTGCAGGTTTTAAAATTATCGAGTGCCCACCTACGATTATATATCTACCAATCAGGTCACGTATAATAAATGAAATAATAGTTAAAGTGTTAGATCAAGATGAAAATTTAGTTAATTTCAGAGGAGAACAGCTAACTGTAAGGTTGCATTTAAAAAAAATCTGCAATGGCCATTAGTATTAAGTATAATGCACGCAACATGTCAAGAATTGCTATAAATGCTAGAAATTTTAAAGCAATCGACACTCGATTGATTGTTTCAAGACCGCTAACAACACAAAACCGGCAGTTTCTACAATCGTTAGGACTGCATTTATTTAATTAAAAAGTAGAATGAATAGTGAAATACTGAACGTGCGTGAAAAAGTTTACTTCGACAATGCAATTGCTAATATTGAAAACATACTCATCAACCTTATGCTAACACATCTTTAAACAATAATGATGAAATTCGAATCACTATACAACAACAAGATGTATACACCTTACCATCGAAGAGCATGCTGTACATAAAAGGCAAATTAATTAAAACAGATGGAACGCCGTCTCAGATAGCAAAGTTTGTAAATAATGGGGTTTTGCTGCTTTTTGATGAAATTAGTTATGAGATTGATGGTGTCATTGTAGATCGTGTTCGGAATCCTAGATTAACGTCTATAATGAAGGGATATGTTTCATATAATAGCAATCAAAGCAAACATTTACAAAACGCTGGGTGGTTTCCTATGGATGATTCGCAAATAGTTGATGCCAATGGGAATTTTAATGTTGCAATAAACCTTTCAATGGTTCTCGGATTATGCGAAGATTTTAAAAAAATTATTTTAAACCTCCGTCATGAGTTAGTCTTACTACGTTCTAGTTTTGATACTAATGGTATAATTAATCCTACACCCGATGAAGAAATAAAAGTTGTTTTAAACAAAGTTTTATGGAAAATGCCTCGTGTAGCCGTTGATGATACTCGACGAATTAATTTAATAGAATGCGTTGCACAAAATCAGGATTTGCATATTCCGTTTAGAGGATGGGAGTTGCATGAATATCAACTTCTACAAGAACGCAACGTCATACATGGAACATTAAAACAACAACACAATTAGAAAAACCAAGATTTGTGATTGTTGTTTCTAAACCAACCGAAAAAATAGATACATGAGCAACTACAGTTGTTTTGATCATTAGTATTTAACCAACATAAAACTATATTTAAATTCAGAAATTTTCCCGTACGATAACTTAAATTTGAAGTTCGAGAATAAACAGACTGCGTTGTTATATGAGATGTATGCCCAGTTTCAGCAATCATACTACGAAAACGAAAATGAGCCACTTTTTAATCTTGAAGATTTACGAAGTATTGCACCATTAGTAGTCATAGATTGTTCTAGACAAAACAAAGCGTTAAAATCTGGTACTGTCGATATTAGATTAGAATTTGAAACTAACAGAAACGTTTCGCCAAATACATCTTGTCATTGCCTTATACTTCATGATAAGATAGTCAAATACAATCCACTCTCAAACAGCATAAGAATATTATAATTACTTTATTATTATTATTACTGTACCTTTACAAATTATGAAAAAAGAAAAAAAAAACAATAAATCATTTAGCAATCACAGTCTATTTATTATTTTACATGTTTTTACAATATCAAATGTTTGATTGTTAATAGGTTATAATAATAATTTTTGCTTAAATATTTTTTACATGTTGGAATTACTAAGTGATTTAGTAAACAGTCATAAACATTGTCAAATTTAAATAAAAGTTTTGTTATACATTTCTCAAATAAACTAACTGGCATGTTATTAACAAACTGGATTTTTTTTAACGGAACGGTTACTACTACTATTTTTTTCTCTACAATACATTTATACTAATATAGTTCAACTCGGACAGATTGAAAGCTATCCTATTTTTAGACACATCTAAAAAGAAAAACGGTGTGCTTGTGCAGGTATAAACATAACACTGAAGTTTTTATAACAAAAAAAAATATTATATGTTAATCGGGATAAAATAAATTGCATTCTTTATTTGAGCCAGTGGTTGAAGCTTTACAAGTCATTTCTGAGTGTATAGTTATACCCCCAAGGTGTAGTATCAGTGGTTGGGGTACCAAGAATTCTTTTATTACCATCACTTGGATTAAGAACAATTTTGTTTTGTTTAATAGTAAAGACATCATGTTTGACTGATCTAATTAAACATTGCTGTTTCTGTACAGTCTGTTTATAAAACAAAGCATTCTTATAATCATCAAAAGAAATTTGCTTAATACTTGCTAAGGAAGATCCATTTGACTTTTTTATTATCCTATCCTGAACTCTGTAAGTGTACATTTTAGATCTAAACCCTACAAACTCTAGCATGATATCACCCTGTTTTCATTTTTCATAATACCAGGAACCTTTTTATTTCATAATGGGATATGATATTTGTTATGAGGGTCGTAATCGGAAGTATCAAATCTATGAATATCTTGTTTGATATAAGAGTAAATATCTTCAACGCTAAACTCGTATATTAAACTATCCGTATCTGTGTACAGCAGCTTTGCTTTGTTAGCAAATTGCAATTTTATATAACTATAGTGAAATTCATATAAATAGGTTTTTGAAATATCTAGAATAGAGAAACTTGCATAAATGGGTTTGTTTAAATAAACCTCTTATTTATTCATTTCTATTAAGACTAGATCTTTGTCTAACACAGTACAACTGTGAAAATTAGGTTTCGCTATGTAACTACGAGCTCCAAACCGTCCTTCCCATTCGGTCACTAATTTCACATGTTTCCATTTCCGTACGTTTTCCATCATTTTTCCATAAACCGAATTTATCATATTTTTATAAAAACATATATCGAAACTGTTTTTGTACTGTTGTCTTAATTTTGTATTCAAATCAATGTATTCTTTTAACCAAGAAGAACCGAAAAACCTTATGAATCTTTTTCAGTTCTAAACCGTAGCTTAAATACATTTTTAAATTCTTGTAGTGAATAATATAGTTGAGTTTTGGATATAAAGTAGTAAGTAATTTCTTTAAGTTTGATTTATTAGAAGGTACTGGTGGTATCATATGTTCAGGCGCCAAAGGTGAGTCACTGTGAATTTCATGTAAAGATACTGGGTAGTGTAAATCGCATCCAAAAATATATCCTACATCAGAATCATCGGGAATATTAAGTATGTCTAAGCGTACTATATCTGCCTGGTGCCATCCAAAAATTCAAATTCTCCATATGGAAGATATTCAGACATTGCAGCCCTATATAAATTATTAACATCAAAATACATTAAATATTTAGAATCGAAATTCGGATCATAATCTGCATTCATATATTTGTTATTTGCTTTAGCATATCTATTGGAACATTGAGAAACACCACCACGAATTCCCCATACTAAAAACATTATGTTTTCAATATCAGTAAGCAACTCGAGTTTAACGTTCGTCGTTTCTAACATTGCATCTAGAGCTAAACCAGGAGCCGTAAAGTAGCGAAGTGGATCTAGCTTATACGTGAACATGCAAGTTTTTCTAAAGTTTTCAAATATATCAGTCAAAAGCAGTACATCTGTTTTTAAATATAGATCTGAATAGTCCCCTAGTGTTTTTATATTAAATGTTTGCCAAACGTATTTAGCATGATTGTAGTCTTCATCTCAGACTTCTTCATTGCGCAAACAATTAAAGAATGCTGTTTTACAGGGTAAATTGGTTTCATTGAGCCTATCCCAAGAGTTAATGTAATCATAGAGAAATATGCCTTTACGCGTAAGTAACCGAAACTCATTATCAGTGTTTCAATTTTCCCTGATGATGGAATTGTTATTATCATCTAAGTAGGAAGCTAATTTTTCCATGCTAGATGCCATAAACCTGAATGAATCGATAAATCTAAAACTAACTTTCATACCTTTTACATATTTTGTAAAAGATATGTATTTTTCCTTATTTATTGGTAGAATGCTTAACGAACCTGAAAACTCTAACGAGATTTTTTTAATAATGAAATGCGAATCGTAGCCTAATAAGTTATGGAAAACTACTGGTATCATATAAGAATTATGATAATTGATGTTGCAATCTTGATGAGCCGCTCCTCGAAATTCACTTGTAAAGTGGCAGTGATCGTGAACTCTAATATCATCTATACCAAAAGGTTTATTGTAAATGTGACAGTGAAGGGCAAATTTAAATGCTGACTTTTGTTCTTCTGTTAAAGGATTCATAGCTTTTGGGTTACAGAAAATTTTATTAGTTGTTTCTGAAATCAGTTTCAATTGAGCAACAAACCATTCTATACAACCCTTTCCGCGATACAATTGAAATTTGGAATATTTATTATCATACGAGCATTTCAAATAGTACGCTACACTAAAGGGTATATGCCTTTGGTAACGGACTGTGTTTAATATTACCTCAGGCTCATTGCATGGTTCTAATATACATTCGAGATCTGCATAAACTACAAATGATACATTTTCTTGGTAGTGGAAATGTTTAAATGTTAGATACTTTTCGGATTCTTTGGGTAATCTTATTGAGCAAGTATTCTGTTTTTCGCAATAATTCGAATGATGCTTAGTAATGCTGCTGTACTAAAATTATTTAAACATCTATAACAAAAAAATTTTCTATGGTGATGTGAAGACAACTGTTTTGCAAATAATTTTGACATATCCTTAATCCAAGCAAATGAAAATGAAAGTGATTCTCATTAGCATTTGTCGGACGGGAATATTGTAAGGAATCATTATTTAAAACTAACAGATTAATAGGTTCTATTTTTTTTTTTAATTTTCACTTAAACAAAATGGCAGTATTTTAGTATTTTCTATACAATATAGGTTAATTGCGAGATTGTTAAGCTTCTCAATTTTTTTTTATGTTTTTTAATGCGATTGGAAACTGAATTGAATTGTAGCGTAATACTGTATCAAAATGTGGATAGCTAAATATTCTCTGACTATTTTGTTTTGCAGGATATAAAGCGGAAACTAAGCTCCAAAGAATGCAATGTTGATCGTTATTTATTACATTTACCGCAGCTTTTTTTTTTGCTATAAAGTCCGGAACCGGAACAAACGTTGAACACCCTCCTTTAAGCGGATCATGATTGTTTATATTTACCTTCAAGTGTAAAACTTCTTGGATTGCCCAACCTGAATCCTTTTCACTAAATTCCTCCAATCGCTTCGAAATCTTGTCCAATACGTTCTCCTTATACCACCGCTTGAGATTGGTGTTTATATCGATGTGACGATTTGCAGTAGGAAACTTCTTCAAATCTATTTCACCAGTTGTAAGCTTAACAAAGTTAGCGGACAATATTACATTAACTTTCAACATTGACTTTTTTAAGCAAGCAACAATCTTGCGTTTAAAACAAGCGAACGCCTTGTTTTAAAACACTAGAGGATCTCTATAACTTAAATTGGTAATAAGTTCCGTAATTATTCGACTTCCAACACATGATTGTACATCATGCCAAATCAAATTTTTTCGAATATGACCTCTAGAAAGCGTTGCATCAATACCTTTACCTTGATATTCCAAAGAGCGTTTTAAGTGCCTCAATCGTACAAGGTAACTTTTAAAATGTGCCAAATTAGATTCCAGCCTACTAGGATTTTCCTGACGATTGTCTTCGTATACCTTATTTCTAATAGCAAGCTTCAATATACTTATATTTGCTTTGATAATTATCATGTGTTTCGTTATTGCATTGGCTGATCTGATTAGATTTACGCATTTCACAGTTAACTTTAAAAGAGCGATACTAATCTTGGCTACCGTTTCAGAATTCATGATTCTATACAAATCACTGCACTACTTAATATATGTAGAGCTTTATTTACTATTTATACAAAAATATCATCTGACGTAAGCAAAACAACTGTAAAAGAATTAGCATACAATCAAAATAATTGCATAGCGAATTGCTTTGAATGCAATTGTTAAAAAAATCACCTTTATTTACGTTTTATTCAAGATGATTTTTTAAGCTTGAATGGTTTAATTCTTAAAAGAATATTCAGCAGAAAAATTAATGCTGAATTTTAATTTCCAACAACAACAATCCAGTTTAATAAGCGCAGTATCTGATTTTTTATTAACACTTGCATTGACACACAACAACCTCACATCATTTTCATTCAGCTGTGTTTACGGAAAAAACCAACTGTAAAAGAATTAGCATACAATCAAAATAATTGCATAGCGAATTGCATTGAATGCAATTGTAAAAAAAATCACCTTTATTTATGTTTTTATTCAAGACGATTTTCAAGCTTGAATGGTTTAATTCTTAAAAGAATATTCAGCAGAAAAATTAATACTGAATTTTAATTTTCAATAACAACAACCTCGCATCATTTTCATTCAGCTGCGTTTACCGAAAAAATTTGCATTAAAATCCCCCGTAATTATTAAATTTTCATGTCCTTTTACGTATCTTAATATGTCTTCGATATCTTTGTAGATGGCTTCTACCTCTTCGTCACTGTAGCTAGAGGTGGGCATGTATACTTGTATTATTACTGTGTTTACCGGTTTAGATTCTAATCTAACCATGAGTACTCTTTCGTTCTTTTGTAAGTAATTTTCTACACAGTATTCTATCTTTTTCCGCATAACTATCCCCACACCCAAATTTCCGTCCTATGCTCCTGTATGAATTACCCTGAAGTTTCCACTCCAAAAATCCCCCGCCTCTGGCCACCGAACTTTGCTGATCCCTACTATGTCTAGTGATAACCTATTCATTTCGATTTTTAGGTTCTCTAGCTTACCTACTTGCTTCATACTTCTAACATTCCACGCTCCGACTCGCAGAATGTTCCCGACTCTTATTTTTAACTTTCCGATCGCATCCTCCGAAGTATATATATATATATATATATATATATATATATATATATATATTAAAAACTGGCTTGCAATTAGTATCATCCAGAGCCGCTAAACTACTGCCGGTCCACCCTGAGTCACATCAAGTCGAAATCGAAACAACTTTGGGACCCTTTTGCTACGGCTTTAATCCAAATTTTTAAAATCTGTTTATTCTGTTTATGTAATCGTCTGTTAATAATAACCGACTTACAGAACGCATGGAAAACTTTCGAAAAAGCGTAATTCTATACAGGGCGATTGCTTTACGCAAAATGTAACTATTCTGCGTTTTTCAAAGGAAACGCCCTGCAAATTTCTTTTACAAATTGATTTCTCATGCCCAGTGTCTAATAAATGATATGGGTTTTATAGGCGCAAAACAAACCGTTTTTAAGATACTGTTAGTTACGTAAAAAACATTTAATTGTAAAAATGTTATTAATAGCAACAGATAACAAAATGCAACTAAAAAATATAAACAAAACCTAAATAATATATTAAGTAACTAACTTAAAAGAAATCCCAATAGAGAACTTAATGAGAAACAAAGCAAGTGGTAATAAATGTATTAGAAGAACTAACTGAAAAATTGTAGCGAAATGCAAGCCTGAACACAAAAGTGCATAAGCGACAGAAACAATAAAATATTTAGTGGTCATGTTTAGCCAAACAATTTTACTACGGTTAAAAAGAGAACGTGTAACTTGTGACAATATTTCATGTGTAATTGATTTGATTGCAGTACGTATTCTATTCATCATATCTTCACTGGAGGTAGAATGATTTTTATAAATAATATCGATAAATTAGTCCCAATCTACTGCACTGGTAGATATCCTGCTACTTAAAGATGGTAACATTTTGATGACCGTGGGAAAATTCCTAAGAGGCGCATATTCCTTTGATATGACCCAACAAGCGCTTCAATTGGACTGTCAGAAAATTCTTTTGAAAGACGTCTCTTTTCAATCAAGCATTAGACCGTGGAAATATTTGGGTTTGAAGTTTTCGGGGCCGAAGTTATGTGTTTCCGTAATCTGAGAACGTGACTAGAATACCTCTGTGGTCCTCTTGGCGATCTAATCGATGACATATACAGGTGTGGCCTACTCGTCTTCGTTCTTGATTTTCATCGCTAAAAGGCTGTGAGAAAACGTTGGCGGCTCACTGGCGTAGTTGGTATGCGTATGACTACTACAACCAATGTCCCAGGTTCAAATCCCAACAGGGTCCGCTTGAAAAATGTTAGGCGAGCTTTTTTCATGAAACTACGCCCTCGATAGGATAAGAGGTAAAATGGAGGTGTTGTGTGAGTATTGTCATGCACGTTAAAGATTCCTACGTTGCTTGGAACAGCAAGAGTTTGGTAAAATTCAAAATTTTCCAGGTAAAGAAAATCGCTTCCTGGCCAATGTAGTACCTTCGGGTGGAGCAGTAGAAAATCAAATGTAGTATGGGAAAATGTTGAAGACCGCGGGAAAGATCGCTTAGTTAGTAGGACAAACACATCAAGTGCCGGTGTTGGACCGCTGACCTCACGGCAATAAAATCCGTAAGGAAAATAGCGGCTGCCGCTAATAAGGGTTGACCCCGCAACCTCTGAGTTACAAACCAGAGTCACTACCCATTAAACCACAAACATTGTTACATTAAATACTATTTGATTTTATATGCTTTTGGTATTGTGTTTTTATTAACCTACGTTTATTGCAATGATGTACATAAATGTGGAGTTATTATTAAATATTAGCGAATCACGGTTTATGTAAGCATACACGGTTTAGTAAATGAGTATTGTCCTGGTGCAGCGTCGCCGCCACCGTTGAAACCCTCACTGCCCCCGCCACAGATACCGCCGCGGCCTTTGCGCAACCGCTGCCGCCACCCAACCACTGCCACCTTCACCGCTTCACAAGCTAGCAAAATGCCAATACTTTTCGACGTTAGACCTCGCCACAGGTTATCACCAGGTGGAAATGGATGAGAGAGACATGGCCAAAACAGCTTGTAGTACACCCAGTGGACACTATGAATACAAACGCATGCCGTTTTGCTTAAAAAACGCACCCGCCACTTTTTAGAGGGTTATGGACCATATTTTGAGAGGGATACACACCGAGAAATGTCTGGTGTATCTTGAAGATATAATTGTATATTCAATGTCACTCAACGAGCAGTTTTAGAAACTAAGAGAAGTTTCTGAGCGTCTAAAAAAACCTTACTTTATAGTACAACTGAATAAAAGCGCATTTTTGCAAAAAGGAGAAGCATTCCTGGGACAGGACACATAATAACGCTACAAGGTGTTATGCCAAACCCAAATAAGACAAACGCCGTATTAAAATACTTTTTGCCGAAAACGAATGAAGAAGTACAAAGACTTTTAGGACACTGTGGATATTATAGAAAATTCATTAAAGGCTATGCACAAATTACTAAACCACTAACAAATTGTTAAAAGAAAGATCATAAAATAGAACATATACCGGAATTTATTAAACCAGTAGAGCTTGGTTTGTCACAAACGCTATGAAAGCCAAAAAAAATGGATATGGGAATGAAGAAAAAATTAATTTTAAACGGATTCCTAAAGATAATAGGATCAACACTTAATCGAGCTAGATCTGACAATTTGAAGAAGTTGCTGGAATTTGTCATTCATGTTGAAAGAGGAATCGTAAAAGACACAGGAGGCAAAAACAAGATTATAACCCTGCATTATAACCGTTCCACAGAAAAAAGGAATTTTAACATTGATACCAATATTTGCCGGACTGTGTTCTAGGAGCGCTAACAGGTGGTGTGGTAGGAATTGCAAAGCAATTAACGATGCAAAAGCTGTTAGCGAACAGCTGAAAGAAAATAAACGCCTCCATGTGTCTATGGAAGCAATAGTAGTAGAGAAAAAGAAAACGATCTATTTTTAGAACCCTACCAGAAAGGTGCTACATTATTCTTGAAACCGTACAAGGGGCGTGTCGTTTTTAAAAGAAAACATCAGTCAAAGAACTAAGGAAGTTACCTCGAATTGTTTTCACAGATGCGGATATAATAAAATACGTATCTATCATTCCTCATTTTCACGGTGCCTTTCCTAGAGATCATTTAAAAAATATTAGATTGCGCGTCAAGAATTCCGAAGTAATTAATTTTGATACAACGAAAAAACCAGGCACTCATTGGATCGGATATCGAAAAGTCAAAAATACTATGCTGCTCTATGATTCCTTTGAAGACTTCAGACTACCGGAAGAAACCGAAAGCCACGTCCAAAGTCTAAGTTGCAAAAATTTACTACAACAGTATACCCGAACAGACCTATAAAACATACCAGAGTGGACATTTAATGTTAATTTCTGAGTGATAATGACTTAAACAATGAGCGAGTTTGAGTATGGTAATGTCATATCAACAGAACCAGTTTACCTGCCCATTAAATTCAAGCCGTGTAGTGAATATGCTTTGAGGTTAGTCTGGCTTACACCTGTAATACTGTGCAGAATGTTTATTCTGGTAATAATGTTTTGTACTTTAACAATCTCTAGCATTGTAGAATAATTATCGAATACAACTTTTTGTATCTTGCATTTTCGTCGTATCTTGCTTTGTTTATGAGATTAATAATAAAAACCAATTTATTGCTTGTCCATTTATCATACAAAATATTTTTACGCATTCCAGGAACAATAAGGAAAAACAAATATTTAACAAAAAGTTTCACAATTTTCTTACCACAAATTATAGAAACTGTCAAAAATGACCATCTCCAGCTCCGATGCAAGAATCCAATCTTCGACTTATGGACTGGCGAACTCCCTCAAAAAGGCCAGGGTCGTTTCCAATTAAATTTTATCCATCATTGATTCAATTTCTTAGGTCCTCCAAATTTTTCAATGGAGTAGCATACACCAACGATTTCAGGTAGCCTCACAGGACAAAATCCAGGGGTTTAAGTTCAGATATCGTGCAGACCACATGTGAGATCCACCTCAGCCAATCCAGCGATTTCCGTATGTTTGTGTAAAAACCACGAGCAACATGACTAAAATACGATGGTGTGTATCTCAAAAAGTTGCGATACATCTATCCGTTAATTCTTCCTAGTAGAAATACCGGTCCAATTAGGGAGTCACTCAAAATTCCAATCCAAACGTTCACGAAAACTGATGTTGAAAACGATCTTCAAATATTTTATGTAGATTTTTATCACACCATAAATGGTTACTATGAAAATTCCTCATTGCATTTCTTGAAAAACTCGCTTTATCGGTAAACAGAATCAGCATCAGTAGTTGAGGGATTTCAACCGTTTTGTGGAAAAGCCATTGAGAGAAGGCAATACATGGCGGTAAATTATCGGAAAGAACTGCTTGAACGCGTTGTATGTCCTATGGATACAACAAATTTTTCTTGAGAATGTTTCAAACAGTCCCATTACTTACATTCAAAGCCTCGGCAGTTTTTAGAGTAGAAGTACCAGGATGTTCGTCAATCATGTTTAAATCATCTTCTTCCAGCTTTACCCTTCTTGCTGTTTTGGCATTCCCGACCCTTCATTTCGTTTAAATGTGCCTGTTTGACGAAGGCATCTATGAATACCTTCGAATAGCTTTCTATTAGGAGCAATACGGTTAGGTAATCTTTCAAGGTACAACCGCCCCGCTTCTAATGCATTATTATCAACAAGTCTATAAATGAAGTGCATGTCGGTCATCACGGCATTCGTATAGCGATTCATGATAAGGGACTTTAACAATGACTAATCACGAGCCGTATTCAAATGACATCTACGTTCTTGATTTTTAAACTGATATGCACGTAAAAACATCAAGTATGTATGTTTGTAAGTAGTTTGTAGGTACTTTTTTTTACCTCACACAGGAGATATTTAAGTTTCTGAACAAGGATTGGGTAATATTTTCTGTCTAAGCTTAAGCTGTAAACTATTTTATAAGCACTAATTAAGTTTATTGAAAGTAAGAGATTCTTTGGATGTGTATAAAGGAAAAATGTTTTTGATATTTCTTGAGATTTCAGTGTTTCATTTCATTTTCGTAAATTTCACAGCATAATTTCTGTTGAGCTAGTCAGGCAAGGAAAAGGACACGATAAAAGAGTAATTTCTATTGCATCATCCTTAGTACAATTTGCTGTACCTAAGTCAGAGCATTAATTTGGGCTTTTCCAAGTATTAGACCTATTACTGCAATATTAGCAATGTCCTACGAGAGGCAACGTAGTAAGCAATATGTATATATATATATATATATATATATATATATATATATTATATACATATTGACGTGACAAGAGGTCACGAGAGGTCATTGAAACCCAAATTCTACAAATAAAGCCCATTAAAATAAAAAAAAATCAGGGAAATATAATACAAGTGCACTTTTATTTATTAAAGTGCCAAGTAAAAAATCCAATTCCGCGTGTATAAATAATCACCATGTATGATATAAGCACATTGTAAATACATAACAAATAACCCCAATTTTAATCTTAATTTTGTGTATTAAAACACGTTTTGCCGTGAAAGTAAATATTTTCTTTAAAAATGCATTAAAAAGCATTAAAGTTTAAATTAATTACCATATGTATTACATAAATTCAATTAAAAAAAACATGTTCCTGAAAATTCGAGATGAATTGGGAGGAAATACGTCAACTTTGTTGAACTCATTAATAAATTAACGTTTATTCTACGAATCTTCTGAAACAATTAAAAAAACCCATAAAATGTAATAAAGATTATTTATTACTTTTTGCAATTACAAGATTAGTATGCGACACCACAATTACTTTGAGTGCTAAACAAAGACGAGCAGCGCACGTCATTAGTAAGTGGAATGCGATAAAGAGGTAATAAAACACGGCAATTTGAACGCTAATGCGAAATTTCCAGAAAACTACGCCAGATAAGCGGTTATTATTTGGAATGGAATCGCGTAAACACGAGTATGATTTAAAAAATAGTAATTTTGAATATAAATGAAAGCGTTTGTTAAAAAAATTCATTGATGAATTTGATCGCGGAATGTTATTTTGATTAAGTAGCGAGCTGTTGCTTTGCGAAGATGATATTTGAAGAATGTGTATGCATACCCTAATTTAATAATTACGATGTTACAATGAATAAAGAAGTGACGTCACCTGCATAAAAGTTGTATAATCATTAAATGTAATTATATACAATGAAGAGGGAAAATTCTTCAATATATCACTACTTTTATTAAATAATTATAAGGAAGATTTAAGTAAATACGTATGATTTTGTAAACTGGTAATTGACGTAAATTAAAGAACAGAAGCCGAAAATATTTAATTTCAAAACGCTTCGTGAATTTTTGCACGTATTAAGTGTTTGTAACTGACATTTGAATTTTGTCATTTAGTTTAAGATAAAATAAGGGCTAATAATTTTATTTTTGTAGGATCTTTACCAGGAAAGTTTGTGATCAGGGTTCTAAACACTCTGACTTTTTTAATAGATTATCTATCAAGGATAATTTTTGCCAAACAAACCTTACAAGCGTGAGAATCATAACCAGGTAAACTATCCATGAGTGAAGAGATTTAATACTGTACATTTAAATCTAACGAAGGTACGGAACATTTTTATAGTTAAATAAATAAGTATTTATTAGTAATAATTTGATACTTTAAAGAAGCGAAGTTGTAAATGTTCTATATGTTTTGTGTGGGAGAGAATATTTCATACTGTATAAATGCTTTGCGATATTGCTGTTTGATTTCATTTTATAAATTTCAAAATTTTCGTTGAGCTAGCTAGACAAAGTAAAGTTAGAAATGAAGGTAAGTCAACGATTTCAAATTTTACAATTTGCTGCATCTGTGTCACAGCACTCCTTTACTGACGCTCCAACGCGTAATGTGTCACAGCAATATATATATATATATATATATATATATATATATATATATAAATATAAATATAAATATATATATATATATATATATATATAGCTGTGATACTGGCTTTTTAGACCTATATACACAACCAGAATTTGATTCCTCCAAAACCCTATAAAACAACTTGTCAATTATCCTTTTATTGATTGACAAATGCTCCGATGAATATGCCTCGACTAGTTCTGCTTGTAGACACCTATTAACAATAATCACAAAATGACATACTTATGAACCTGGTGCTAATTCTCATATTTTCAGTATAAGTTTGCAATACCTTCTTTAAAGTTCAGTAAAATAAAACTATAGGTTAAACATAAATTTATCTTCTCTTTAGTTTCCTTTAAAATTATAACAAAGTATTTACCGCAAATTGTGGAGCTATAGTCTCTATGAAATTATCAATAGTGATGTTTCTTGAACCAAGCAAGAATTAATGATTAGGAAAATTTAATGTTAAAAATATATTTTGTGAATTATTCGACCTTAAATAATTATTTTTCTTATCGTTGGCAGTACTACGAGCGACTTTACAATTGAAATTATTACAAATGATTTGAAAATGTCATCACTTTAAACTACATTCAAAATTAATCCTAACTTTCAAATTATATCATAACTACATAGTACAAATTGAATACACAAACTTTTCTTATCGCACCATATGGCACAAATAACAAGTTATTTATACTTGAACATAAAATTATTTCTTGTATTCAATTTAGAGTATAAGAAAATTTTGTGATTATTAAAAATTCTACTCAATGAAGCAGATACATAGAATTTTACTAATATAAAATTTATCACCGATACAAAGGTTTTAATCTTTTATCAAAGTTCAAAATATAAAAGAAGAAAGGAAATATGTGCAATGTTTTTACCAAATAGTGTAAGTTAAATCAATAAAGATCAGCGATGCACCAAGAAGTTCATCTTAACAGTCTTTAGAATTTAACCCAAGCATTCTAATTGTACACCAGACATCTAGCCTCAAACCCAGATTTGATACAGCATTAAAGTTGAATTTTAATTCTTGAAATAAAATCAGCTTAATCTCCAATTTACGCCTCATAGTAGTTGCATGCTATTTTGAAATTCCATGTTACTTGAAAGACACAAGACATTCCAAAAATACACTACAATAATCCAAATAAAAAAGTTTTACAAATTTACCATACCGACTACTTAATGAAGTTTCATCAGGATCAGTCACCGTGAATATCAAAATGCATCACCAGTCGCCTTCAAGTCCATTTATATCTCTCTTTTAAAAACAATCTGCTAGTGCTCCATGCTAACCATGATTTTCTTACACAAACAACATTTTTTTCTTCTCTTAGACCAGGCCCATCTGGCCATGATATCAGTAGATAAACCCACTTGACCTTCACCCTAACAAAATCAGAACGAAAGTGACACGCTTTGTCAAATGACAATTGCTTGCAAATTATTAGAGTACAGACATTGGGGAGGGGAGCTGTAGAGCCTAACCTCACGATGTCGTTACTATGATAGAATACGTCACCATAGTGACACCAGAAGAATATATTTCATTGAAATATTCTTATTGGGTATAAAGAAATATTATTACACACCTGTAATTAGAATTGTAATTTAATTTAATAAACCAGATATCATCTACTATTGTTTGTATACCATTATAATGATTTGAAATGCACAATTAAAATAAGTTTATTTGTATTTAGGACTTAAATATGGCCACTGTGTGTCAATATTTATATATATATATATATATCTTGATGTGATAAAAAGGTCACAAGAGGTCATTAAACGCCAAATTTTATAAATAATTACCACCTAAGGAAAAGAAAACGAAAAAAATGAAAATTTTCCTTTATCTAGTTTCTCTACCTTTGTATAAATATAAGCCTATTTTCTTAGCGCATGAAAAAAGCTTTTATTAAGTAGGTAATTAAATCCCGTGTGTGAAAAGATCATAAAACGAATATAAACTTAAAAGCCCAAATTTTAAATTAATTCGTTTCAGCCGTGTAAACATCGATTCTATACTAAGCAAAAACGAGTTCCATTTTGAGATATGCGCGTTATTTACTGAAAATGTAATACGCTTAATTACTGATAGGTAATTTGCATAAAATAATGTTAGTTTAAAGCATTTGTAAGGAAACGATAAATTCCATGTGTAGATATAACATTTAAATTCATTTTAAAAGCTTTCAATAAAACAAGTTAATTCTAAAATTTGCGTTATTAATAGGCGAATACGTCAGTTTATAGAGAAATGTACTGAAAACTATTAAATAATCCAATTATTATCATAAAAGAATAAACGTACCGATTCAAAGAGACCCACGTCTATTACAAATTCATAAAATAGATAAAACGGTTTAATAGCTTTACGGATTACAAAGAAAAGGAGATCGCATATTGACTTCGTTTACTAGCAAAAAGTAGGAGACGTTCACCATAGTCATAAATTATAGTAATGCGATAGCTCTACACTTAGATAGCTCATTAAACGCGATATCCTAATAAATATTACATCATTTAGCATGACTAGAGCTTCGAAATAAAGCCGAAAGAAAATAGAATATGACGTATTGATTTTGTTTTAGTATACAAACCGGAATTGAATTAGAACGATTTAATTAGAATTAATTTCTTTTACGACATCGAACAGATAAGATTCAAGTATAGTTGCAATCGTTAAATTATTCTACGACATTAAACTTATACGTTTTAAGTAGTTTAAAATATATTTCACTGTCGTTCAACAAGTAACCTAAAAGTGATCAATTGTAATTATTGGATGACGTATAAGGAAGATTTATCACAATAATATAAATAACCTTAGTAGGAGATCCAAACTGACAATATTAATCAATTAACAATAAATGCATTTTTGTAAACTGTCGTTTAACGTTAATTATAATTAGAACCAGGAAGTATTTAATTCGTTGATTAATATAGAAAGAAGATTTGGATAATCGTTATTTGACAATTACTATAGCAAGCATATATTTTGGATTTCTTTTGTTAGTAACTTATAAGCATGTTTAAATATTAGTAACTTAAATTAGAATAAAGTCTCAATTTTAATACTTGTGAAGGGGATAATTTCCAGCAAATTTTCAGGTCCGAGTTTGAAGCATTTTAAAATTTACTAAATTATATGTGTAGCAAGTTACATATCCACTATATTAATATGTATTTAAAATTAAGCATTATAATTATGTGTTTCATACAGCACGATACATTGTATAAAAGAATGTAATATAATAAATGTCAACCGAGTTCGTAATAGGAAATGAATAAGATACGATTATTTTATAACACAAACACAAGTTTATACAATAAACTAAGGAACAATAAACTGCTACCAATCAGACTTATTTCTAATTACTTAGAAATAAAACACATTGTATGGTTATCAAAAAACAGCATAAAACCAATAAAGCAGTTTCTTACAGAACGATGTGAAAGCAGACGCTCCATGTTAAATGTAAGAAGCTTATCTAGGCAGTCAGTTCTCCAACATCATAACTTTAACATTGTTTGGTGTTCAAGCTACTCATTCTTAATTATTAATTATTAATCAATTTAAATATTAACTTTTAATATTTTTAATTGCATTGAATTTTTGTTTAAAGAATATAAGCATTCAAGCCTATTGTAAAAGAAATAGACGGAAGGCTATGTAACAAAACAATTAAATTATTGTGAGTACTATTAGTTCATTTTCGTTCAACATTTTTAAATTGAATATTGATTTTAGTAAATAAAAATTGACTATTAAAGATTTTTTGTACATCTTATTGCAATAATTATTCAGTGATTGTCTGATTTTGATGAAATTTTAACAGGATTTACTTAGTTAACATTATCCAAGATCGAAGTAAAATATTTGGTAAACTATCCTTTAAATAACTTTTTAACGGGACGAGGGACGGTTTTTGTTATAATTACTAATAATACTCGTTGTACACAATATATGTATTTGTATTTTAATCTCAGGGTTTTAATATAAAGCAAAGGTACACAGTTTACTACGTATATTAAGGACTTAACAATCAAAACAATGCATAATACATGAGCGAGGAAAGGGTACGACCATTCCTCTACACGGCGTAACACATACTATCTATTATGAGGTTAGGAGTGTGTTCCACTAAACTAATCATTAGCGTGCAGTAAAAGGGATCACGCTACACACTCCCCCCTCTAAACGTATAGAAGTTACCGACATGCGTTTAGAAATCACTTTTTCACTTTACGGGGGCGTCCCCGTTTTCTTTTAGGCACCACAGGCACGGGTATAACCGACGAAGCACTGGGCACACCGGCACTAAACGGAACAAATTTCGTTAAATCAACAGAATGAAATTTACCGATCTTTTCATAGGGTTTCGTAGCTGTAGTAAGCTCAAAGGTAGTTGGAGTAACCACCTTGGATATAACATAAGGTCCATCGCGTTTAGGTGCTAATTTAGAAGTAATGCGTTTATTGGCATTGCTAAGTAGGCGAGTTTTAAACAGAACTTGATCACCAACTTGAAAATTTTCAGCACGTCTTGTCTTATCGACTTGTGCTTTACGAACGTCTTGCTTTTGCTGTAAAATTTCTTGTGACGTACAAAGTTTTGTGATAACCGCTTTAAATACGGAGTAATCCGAGGAACAAAATTCGCAGCGTTTACCACAGTTCTTAAATCATACACGGTATCGTGAGGAGCACGTAATTCACGACCGGAAAGTAAGAAAAGCAGGGGTACGATCAGTTGACTAACATACGGTTGAATTAATAGCAAAACGTATTGCTGGGAGATGAATATCCCATTTTGTGTGACAATTTTGAACTAAAATCGAAAGCTGAGTCTTCAAGTCTCGATTCTTCCTTTCAACCGGGTTACTTTCCGGATGGTACAATGGAATAAAACACGTATCTATGTCAAAACAATATGTCACCTTTTGCATAATATCTGAAATAAACTGTACACCGTTGTCAGATACCATTTTCTCAGTGCCAAAACGTAAAAACATCTCCTCGATAAGCATTTTTGCACATGCATCTGCATTAGCAGATTCTAATGGGTAAAGCTCAACCCATTTTGAAGCTGTGTCTTCACAGACTAAAATCCATCGATTTTTATTTTTAGTTATTGGCAAAGGGCCAAATAAATCAACGGCTATGATTTCAAAGCGTTGTGCAGGAGCTGGGGTTTGTAATAAACCAGCAGGTTTAGTATTACTAGCTTTATAACGCTGACATTCAATACAACCTTTTACATAATCTGCAATAAAACGTCTCATACCAACAAAATAATATTTATCAAACATCTTTTGATAAGTTTTATCAACACCATAATGACCACCAGTGGGTGAGTCATGATAATGATTTAGCAAGTCTTGCCTCAAACTCGCAGGAACTACTAATTGCGGATCCTCTACACCCTCATGAGGATTGATACGATAAAGTATACCATTGTTTAACATATAACCACGATCTAACCATCGGATCATATCAAGAGTGTCTTCACCTTCTAATGCTTTAACAATCAATGACAAATCTGGATCGTCTAATTGTGCGACCCTAAGATCAGTAGCATTAATCTTCGGCATTTCAACACTAACAAAACAGACATCACAGGTATCACTTTCGTTCATACAACCTGGTCTGGACAACATATCAGCCACAACGTTTCTTTTACCGGGAGTATAAGAAATTTTCATATTCATTCCCTGAATTTTCAAAGCCCAACGGGCTAAACGACCCGTATGTGTTTTCAATGTTAATTGCCACTGCAATGGCTGGCAATCAGAAATACATTTACTTCTGCCCCTTCCAAATATGTTCGGAATTTTTCGGTAGCATAAATAACAGCCAAAGCTTCCCGTTCTACAGTGGAGTAATTTTGCTCAGCTGGAGTAAGAAGTCTGCTTGCGTACTCAATAGGAAGCAAATCATTGCTAGTACCTTGCAACAAAACGGCTTCAAGTGCAAAACCACTAGAATCAGTTTGTAAAAAATACGGTAAGTTCGGATCAGCTTGAATTAATACCGGAGCTGAAGTAAGTTTTTCCTTGAGCGCACTAAATGCTTGTAGCTCAGGTTCGTCAAAACAAAACACACTATTTTTCTTTAATAAGTTAGTTAGCGGACGCGCTATGGACGAAAAATGCGGAATAAATTTCCTATACCAGGAACACGTTTGAACAAAACTAAGAACATCTTTAACACAACACGGAACGTTAATGTTCTTAATTGCAGAAATCTTTTCTCTGTCAACTTTAATACCATTAGTAGTCAGAACGTGACCCAAGTATTTGACGGATTTCCGTACAAAGCAACATTTTTCGCGACGCGCACGTAATTTATATAACTTAAGCCTTTCGAAAACTGCACGTAAATCATCAACATGCTGTTTAAAACTGTCCGATATCACTAAAATATCGTCCAAATATGCGTAAACGGATCGGTCACCAAGACCGTTGCAAAATTTGGACATTAATCTTTGAAAAGTAGCCGGAGCGTTTCGAAGACCAAAGCCCATTCGAAGGTAGCGAAACGTACCGAAGGGTGTAACAAAACAAGTCTTGTCCCTGTCTTCCTCAGCTATAGGAACTTGTAAAAATCCAGACTGTAAGTCTATAGTACTCATGTACATAGTCCGTTTAGAAGTATGCAGAAGCTGTTCGATGCGAGGTAAGGGGAAGGAATCCGGGACCGTAATAGCATTCAAACGCCTATAATCAACACACAAGCGAAGCTTTCCATCCTTTTTCGGGACAAGAACGACCGGGAATCCCCAAAGTGACTCACATTCTTCAATTATATCTTCTGAGAGCATCCTATCTATTTCTTCTTTTAAAAATTGTCTTTTCGGGTTGCTAAGAGGATAAGGTGGAACTGAAATCGGATCGTGATCGACAGTCTTTATCTTATGAACCGCAAAGTCGGTGGGGGCTCCCCCCATCTTAAAGACAGTGGAATGTTCTTCCAAAAGCGTTTCTATAATCATACGCTGATCTGAGGAAAGGGATTCTCCTTCATCCTCGCGCAGAGACACGAAATTAACATTTTCACGATTCACCTGAAAGTTACCATAAAAATTAAATTTTCTGACAGGATCATCGTTAAAATACCATTGATTACTCGAAATATCTAAAACAAGACCGACACTGGTAATAAAATCAATACCTAGTAACGTAGATTTAGTTTGTGCATGCGGCAATACGTTGACGGTAACAGTGACAGTTTTATATTCAAGAGTAACCTGTACATCCGTACTTAAAACCTCTTCATCACGAACTATGCCATCCGCAAAGCAAATTTTAACGGAACGCTTTGAAAAATTCTGGCCATCGTTCAAAAGAATTTGGTAAATATCATAACTCGCTAAACTTACAGTAGAACCGGAGTCCAAAGTACAATTGCCATATCGACCGTTTATACTAACGCCCAAAATAGGTTTATTCAAAACAGGAACGTCAGTAGTGGCTGAACAAAATTGAACAAACTTTGATTCTAAAACTGTAGAGTTTTTATCATTACAATTAGGACATTTAGAGCGTAGTACGCCAGGCGCACCACATCCAAAACATTTAATGATTGAAGATGTAGCGGTAGTTAAAGAGTGTATTTTTGATTCCTTAGATTTCAATTTAAGACAATCTTCTTTAACATGACCATATGTTTTACAATATGAACAACGAGAACGCAAAACACGTTTTAAAACTACTTCTTGACTATCGTTTTTAATAGGATTATGGTTACGATGGACGTCGACAAAAACTTCTTGCAAAGACTGCTCAACGCTACGGGCGCGGGTCAATAAATCCTTGAAAGTCAAACATTCAGACCGAGGAAGTTTTTCTCTAATATCGCGTTGAAATAAACCGTATGCCATATCAATAGCCATAGTTTCATTCACATCGTATGGTAATTGTGAGAGCAAAGCTCTTTGATTACAAACAAACATTTCTGTGGTTTCATTAACGCTTTGTTCACGACTGAAGAATTTTCTAAAAATTAAATGAGCAAGTAATCGCCTAGAAAATACGTCTTTTAACGAACTAACGGCACTATCCCAATCAAGAATTGTTTTTTTACACCCTGCCACCATTTTGCTGCTATACCTTCCAATAACATAGGTAATCCGCGGTACGCGTTTTCAGTCGAAACGTTTAAGCAATCTTTATAAGTTGAAACTGCATCTAGAAAAGCGTCGACATCCGATGAATCAGATCCATCGAATCTTGCTATACATTGTGAAAAGTTACCATGATTATTTGCAGATATAAAGGTGGTTGTTTCAAGTTTAGATACATTAGTGTCGTCGTTATTAACCGAAACCGAACCGATTTTATCTAATAAAGCGGCGAATTGTTCATCAGTAAACACTACTTGTTGAGCCATAGTGCTTAAATTAGTTGTAGCACCACTTCTAGTCAAAGGCATTAATGAAACACGCAAATGTTCTATGTAAATATTTTAAACCGTAATGTTCTTTATGCACTGTATATAAACAAAATAAAAGTCCAACGCATTCAATATAGTATTTTATGCGTAAAATATAATATATTCGTAGTAAAAGTTCAAAATGTAATTATTGTCCCTTTCAATGATACGACAATGATTTTAATATTTCGGAACAAAACCATACGTTTCTGAGCAACGTAAACAAACGGCAAACCAACCTGTTCGTAAGTTTGTGTGATAATAAGCAGCTGGATTCTTTAAGAGCAGCGATCAAAGCAAACAATTTCTACTTACAGTTTTGACGATAAATTCAATGAACCATTGCTAAGCTTACGGAAAATCCTTAATAATTCCTTGCAAAAGTAGCACATTTACAAAATCATAAAAACTTTAACTTTCCAAACACCAGGTTTTATTACTATCACTAATCACTACCACCGGGTGGTTTTTTACTTGTATCAATCAAGCACGATATTATTATTATTCGAAGTTACACGTAATGTTATTCGCAACCTCACGTAATGTTACTCGCAACCCCACGTAGGGCAGCCAGTTTAACGGGACGAGGGACGGTTTTTGTTATAATTACTAATAATACTCGTTGTACACAATATATGTATTTGTATTTTAATCTCAGGGTTTTAATATAAAGCAAAGGTACACAGTTTACTACGTATATTAAGGACTTAACAATCAAAACAATGCATAATACATGAACGAGGAAAGTATACGACCATTCCTCTACACGGCGTAACACATACTATCTATTAAGAGGTTAGGAGTGTGTTCCACTAAACTAATCATTGGCGTGCAGTAAAAGGGATCACGCTACAACTTTAGTAAAAATTGGACTAAAAGAACAAAGAATAATAATTCAAACAAAATGAATTCAAATAATTTAGGGTTATATTTAAATTTGATTCCCACGTATAACGGTAATCTGGCCATTCTAGGTATATTTATTACAGCTTGCAAAACATTTTTGAAAACTTTTTATAAACAAGAGGAAACCGAAAAGCGCATGTTAGGTTAATTTTAAATAAGTTAACTAAAAGGTTATTAATTTAATATCGAAAAGGGATAATTCAAATTTGGGTGATCAAAAAAATATTAAACGTTTAGTTAGGAATTTATTAAATTTGCGAATGGAAAGTAATTATTTTGGTATAAAATGCCCAGACGTAAGAAGTTTGATTCTGGCCAAACTTAAGTTAAAAAAAGCTGATCCTAACGTATGTTTAATTAAAACCAAAATGTATGACGAAATGGCTTTGAATACGTATATAAATGCGTTACTCGAGCGAGTAGGAGATAAAATTAGACTTAGAAACTCACAAAGTGTAGAAAAGGCTATGAATTTAAAAATAAAGAAAGAAAACGTTATATATTATAGGAACAGAATTTACAACCCAAATACTGACAAAAACTATTAACTAATTAAAACTATACAAGCAACAAGTCTAACGCCGACACAACCTACATTTAGATCATTTAATACGCCGACAAATCATTTTAAAATTAATATTCCAAACTTTAACAATTCATAACAATGAATTTTGATTATTTTCCAAACCTATATTTAATTCGACTTTTACAAAACCCTAGACGAACAACACACCCTAGTTCAATCAGAACGCAAATCAAACGTCCAATATCCGGGGTAAATCCTAAGATATGCTTGCCTATGTCAAATTATAATAACAACCCCAATAATTACTACAAACCAATCCCTATTGGCACGTTATCTGGCAACACTAGACAGAACAGTAAGATATCTCAAATTAAACTCGACAATACACAGAAACGAAACTTTACTCCTGAAGAGGTATTTCACGAAGAAGAAGATTTAAGTGATCAAGTTATACCCGAAGACACAAATAATTATGTAAATCCAAGTAGAGACGATGAAGTAAATTACTCAGGAAATTACAAATGTTAAAACCCTTACGAAAATTACGTACAAAACGATGAAGAAAACCCATACTCAAATTTCCAGTTGGATAGAACTATACACGATCAGATGTAATAAATTTATATAATATTATTCAACACATTTTACCTTATATTAAAATACCACTGCTAAAATTAAATTATTAATCGATACAGGATCGTCAAAAACTTTAATTAGCCCAAAAACCGTACAGAAGTATTTAAATTTTGTAAAAGAAAAAACCTTTTAAAATCAAGACAGCACACAAAACGACACTACACCAATGTATTCCTAATATACACTTACCAAGAATTTTATTTAAAAATGAGACACAAATTTTGTATGACTCCTCACGGACGTGTGGTACTCGTAGTTACCGTAGTACTCAATTGATTATTCTTTTAGTGTATATTGATTTTCGTCTAATAAACCCCTCTCAATTAATTTCTTACTTTTTTATTTTTTGAAGCCAAGTCATACTTAAACTTAAGTTTTATTTTTGCTTTTTTTTGTAAATCTAGTTGGTTATATTCTTAAACTTTTTAAGAAATAAAAATGAAAAAAAATGTGTCGGTTTTGGTTATTTAGATATTGCAAACCTCTCTTTTTTTTGAAAAGAGGCAGTGTAACACTTTAGTTTAGGCAAATACGTGGTGCACTTACTACTGTGTAAGTTGCCTGAATTTAGGCGAGAAGATTGCCGCTAATATGTTTGAGTTCAAGCGCAGTCGTAGTTAGAGAGGAACATGCGCGTTGAAATAAAACGTAGTTCATTCTTTGTCTTCAGCTGTAGTCGCTAGTAACGTTTTTAGAAAAGGTGGTGTGGAGTTTTTGGAGCTGTCATGTCTGGAAAAAAGCTCCATTCATGGTAATTACATTTAGTTTGGCGTTGGAGCCATAGCACACAGCTTTGTTAGAACGTGGTTCTAACTGATACAAGTATTTATAAAACGGTTTCTTAATTAAAATATGGCGTTGTAGCTATTACTAAAAGAAATTTTAATTTTTAGCAAGCAGCTTGAGATATGGAATTTATGGATTAGAAAATCGACACGGAATTTTCATTTTAATATCAATCATCGTAACTCAAGATGTAATTCATAGTTTTGCTAAATAAGCTTTCATCGATCCTAAAAAGGATGTGGAACTCTACATGCTTTGTTAACAGATGTTCTGTATTTTATTGTTAATACTTAATGCCGCGAAGCTTTGGTGAGTACAATTCCTTTTTTTTTGTGATGCAAACGAATCAACATGTAAGTAATGAACCTTTTGTTTAAGAAGCTAAATTAACTAAACTGAGTGTAATTAATTGCGAAGTACGAAATTAAGAATTTTGATTTACAAGTTTGAATGATATCTTATTGAAACAAATCGTATTCTTATTTGGTGTAGTTTAAATGATTTGGCATTTTTTTGATGGTAATATTCTTTTGTTCGATGTTTGTTAGGAACAACGCCTTAAAACTACATATGTTATGATAAAAGTCAAGTTTTCTATGTTTGTTTGAAACAGATGACACTTATGTTACTAAGCAACTTTTGTATTAAGATAATTAATGAAAATAATTCAGTAAAAAACTTTAGGAAGAGTAAACCGTAAACCGTTGTGAGCTATGTTCAAGATTTTTGATTACGGCAATATAAATAGTGTATTAAAATTTTGAATAATTTTTTAATGACAGGTCTACTCTGTTAATGCCTGTGATTTTTGCCTCTTTAACCTTAATAAGCATTTAGTTTCTTGCTATAGTATTTACACTGTAACACTTTTTAATTTTTTTTTGTACATAGATGAAAGAAACAAATTTTTATTAGATACGAGTCAAAACTCACAATCGTTTTATTTCCAACAGCTCAATATATGTAATAAGTAACCTCTCCGTTTTGATTGAAATAAAAATAAGTAAAGAAATTATGTTGCTTCATTTCTAAATTCAGGTAGATATTATTCCTTTAAGGTTTATCTGCGTCTATCCTTAGGAATAATTTTGGTGTTAGCTTTATTGACGCAGTGGCGCCCTAGTTTATACAAAAACAGGTGTAGTCTCAGAAAGTACTTCGACCGTCTCATGCATCCGCAGGAATAGATCCCGAGTATAGACCGACAGCATGCTATTTTTCTTTCGCAACACCAGCTTGGCTCTACTACATCCTCAATAAAGGTCAACCTCAGAAATTATATACATAGCGAGAGAAAAATTCGTTACAATATTTCTTTATTGATGAGAAATTTTATTATTTTCATGTCTAACTACATACTATGTACAACTATTTCTATAAGACTTATAATACACACGCATATTTCGTTCCTTACAGTGATTTTTCTTAATGATCTATCTATCTCTATCTTAAAATTAACCTTTCTCAAATCTATCCTAATATCACCTAGAATCTAACATTAATATCTTTTGATTCAAATTTTCTAATATTTACACACGGTTTCATGCAGTTTCATTTTAAACAGAATTCCTTTCATTTGCATACTGTAGCAAATTCTCCTCTAAACTATCACAATCTCGGAAAAATATGAGGTATAAAGTTTCATGAAGTTTTCGCAGCACCTACGAATCATTTATGAATAATGAAATTTTCTCTCAACGAATTCTCATGTTATGGATAGATTTTTGCATTGAATGGTTCAATATTAATAACTTCTAACTTGTTTCATAATTCATAGCAAGTTTTGACTCTCTATTTCCAATTCACGATATTCATCTTTTAATAACTACTTAACTTCAATTTTGAGTTTACCTTGACATTTAACAACAATTCTTACTTCTTTCTTTAATTCTCTCTCAAAATGATTTACTCTTAACTCACTTGTCCTTTTTCACTTCACCAATCAATTTCTTTTTCCTAGCCTTACAGTTTCTTCCCACATTTTGCATAATTAAATAAGCGTTTCGACAAACCAAACGCAGAAACATTTCATTCTTTAATAGAAATGAACCCAAACGAATTATTAAGCTCTACTTTCCAAATTATTTTATTATTATCTAATATTTTACTACGTACCTTAATTCATTTTATTTTTAAAATCTTCATTCGCATAAAGTTTCTATATCTCCTCATCAACTCCTGTATTTATACTATTTTCATCAGTTTCATCTATTATATCCATCTCTTCAACATTATTTTCTGCATTTTCCAATAACTCTGACCTTTTCTAAGATTGATACAACTTCATTTCTAACTTTACCAGGGTATTTAATACTTAAACTCGTATCTCCTTCGCCTTTCATCTCCATCTCAAATTAATTCAAATTCATGCAATCACCTTCCATGTCTATGTGGACTTATTCGTTCCATTTAATTTTTCATCGCCATAATTATTACTTTATTCTCTGTATCTATTATCCCTTTTATCTTACTAATAAAATTCATTCCCAGAATATCAACTCTTAACCCTGGCACTAATAAAAATTCTTGTTCAACCTCAATCTTTCCCAACTTAACTTTTAGAATTATGAAACTGCTGATTACTGCAAACTTCTTGTTATTCGGCCAAACTAAGATATTTCGTTTAATAGGTGTAACTTTCTGCATAAACTCCTCTGAATTACCTTTAATAAAACCTTCACTTACTAATGTTGCTTCAGCTCTTGTGTCTAAAGGTAATTTAATCTCTTTTCCTCTACTTGTAATTTTATTATGGGTTTCTCATTAACTATTAAATCATTTTTCAAATCAAGTTTTATAAATTCACGCGCATATTCATATTTATTAATCTTTATATTTTTGCAGTTTGATTTATCTGTTTCTAAAAATCCTGCCTACATGACGTACCAAGTTGACTCACTATATCCGCGTATGTTCTACTATTATCATTGTCGTTGTTTGCGCCATCATTTTGTAAATTTGTAACATTTTTCTTTCCTTGGGTTACGGTTTTATTCTCAATGGTACGGGATTTATTGTTTCCCTTCTCCTGTCACTCTTGGTGGCATTTCCTCTAATCCAATCTCTTCTCTGGAAATTCGCCTTTCAAATGGCATGCCCTGATACCTCTCTTGTCTATTGTTTCTTTGAAACCTAAATGCAATAATGGGCTGGCTTCTTGGTCTGGTTTTCATCCTCCTTGGTTAACCTATCTCATCATATCGTTGAAGATACTGCTAAAATACTTCTCTATTTACTATGTTTTGTAAAGCCATGCACTGCCTTACTTCTGCCACGAAGTGACTCCCTAAATACTTAATAATCTATTTGTCTTCTTAAGGAGGATCAAGTTGTTTGACAGCACTAATTTTCCTTATGGCATACAACTCCCGTGTCATGCCAAAATCACTTCCAAACTTGCCCATATGAAAATTATCTCTAACTTTAAAGTGCTGGTTGTTCCCCCGTAAATGTGTAAAAAATTTAATATTGAAGTTTATACAAAAAGCCCCACTTCACGTTCAATCAGTCAAAATTAAATCGCTGCACTCCCTTTCAACATAAACCTCACAATATTCAACTTGCTTTTTATCCCAACTTACCTGTACTAAAGCTTCTATGTTATTAAAAATATCTGAGGGTTAAGTTTATTATCCCCATAAAATTTCGAATGTTGTTCAAACGAAACACTGGTTGCTTATTGTATCAACTTGCGTCTGTGTTACAAAGAAGTCGTCCCTTATTCTATTTCTAGTATGAACCCCGTTGACATTTATTATATTATGTTACTTTATATAATGTATCATGCTATATCTAAGACATATTTATAAAGTTTACCTTTAAATTCATATTAATATAGGAGATATGAAACTCCTCCGACTTAGATAAAAATTAAAGGTAGATTACTTAATTTTTGAAAGCCCATTGCCCCCAAAGGTTCATTAGTGGTTTACTGGTTTTTCAAGTGTTGCCTTAATCTTATATCTAATGAACAATTTGTGTAATAAGTATACAATTAATAACAATAATACAATACTTAATAAAATTAACCATACACTAATATTATCATAGTGTAACTTTGGCACTTTTATGTCGTTAAAATGTTCTTTGTTGCGTGGTTAAGATCGTCGAGATCCAGCAGTTCCAGTTGTATCGGCTTAT
Organism: Platerodrilus igneus; assembly: GCA_036346225.1. NCBI lineage: Eukaryota > Metazoa > Arthropoda > Insecta > Coleoptera > Lycidae > Platerodrilus > Platerodrilus igneus. The sequence continues at coordinate 911,620 of JARFIW010001331.1, read as the reverse complement.
GAATAATTTTGTTATCTACGGTTTGAGGAATCTTTGTTTGTAGTTCGGGTAGGTTTACAAATTTCTTCGTCACTGCTGGGATTTCATATACTCCAATAATTTTATTTTTTAATTTTAAGTAACAATCTGCCTTTATGGTGATCACTTTGCTTCCAATTAGGGCTAAACTGTTTGAATAGCTATTGCCGTTATCGAATAACATAAATGTTGGCCGGGTGCCATTTCTCTGCATTTTTCATTTGTGAATCCGTACCTAAGTTCATTTAGGGAAAAGTTTTAGGCATAATAACTTGGTATTGACGATTAGCTTTCATTGGGAAAATAAATAAATGATAATAATAATAAGGATCTAGATCCTTTACGCAACCTTTTACTATGGCTATTTTTCAAATACAAGTATGTTAGATTCTGTTAATTTAAAAGATAATTTGCTATGGGTTATAAATGAATTGATTCTTAATAGTTCGTTCAATAATTCAACCGGTTCGATAATACTAGCCTGTAAGATATTTAATTTAGCAAATGTTACAGCATTTTCTAATGTAGGTAAAAATCTAAATTACAGTAAAAGTGGCTATCATTTGGTTAAATATTGTGTTAAAACTTATTAAATTTCGCTTCCCTTATACTACTTCGAAGAGTTAATATTTTATTTGTTATACTATCCTGGTTCTTTAATAATTTTCGAAGGGTGTCATTAAATTTTACGGTAGTTGACAGAGTTAAGAAACAGCTTTTATGTAATCCTGGTTGTCAATCAATTTTTGTATTGCATTGTCGTATCATTCAGCATCTTGGTTATCTGAATTACCGGCGATAGCTTTTATAGTATTACCTAATCCATTAATAAGTCCTATTTTCCTTCTTGTGGAGTATATCGCTATTAAACGATTGAATTTGTCGACCGTGTTCTTTAAGATACTTTCCATATACTTTTGTAGTTAAGCATTTCTATCGCATAACCGTTTCCAAATTTGGCTATGTTCATCGATTCTTTCAGTCTGTCATAAGTGTCTCTAATTATACAAAATTTTCGTTTTAATTTGGTTAAATCAAATTTCTTTGCAAAAGTCCAATAGTCTACTGTGTTCTGCATACTTCACAATTTTACTGGTAGTACACCGGGGTTGCTTTTTATGTCTTCTATTACTATTTAGTTGTCGTTGGCTCTACCTGGTTGGAGGTTGACCGCACGATGGTTCTTATGAAATCACAGGTTGTTTTAAGTTCTTTAAATGGATATACCTAAGGCTTTTCCATTGTCTGCTACTGCTACATTTTTATCTAAAATCGTTTTGATTTTAAACGGATTAAAATTTTTAGGGGCCATTTGGTGTCGCTTACTTTTGAAATTTTTAATAAACCGTCTGTCCTACTACGAATTTGTTTATATTGGTGTTTTCATTGCGGGTTTTTGTAATACGTTTCTTGTCGCTGTCTAGTTTATTTTTGACGTTATTATAAGTGATTTTTAGTTGTTCTTTATGATCTTTGGCGTGCTGTTGCTATTTTTCTTTATTGTAGTGTATGTTTTAAATATACCGAAACTATACATTCAACTCAAAACGACGAATCGAAAACCGCAATTAAAATTCTAAACGAAGCGATAAATACAACACCAAACCAATTTGAAACCCTTCAAACATTATTAAAGAACCAGGACAGTATAACAAATAAAATATTAACTCTTCGAAGTAGTATAAGGGAAGCGAAATTTAATAAGTTTTAACACAATATTTAACCAAATGGTAGCCACCTTTACTGTAGTTCAGATTTTTACCTACATTAGAAAATGCTGTAACATTTGCTAAATTAAATAACATACAGGCTAGTATTATCGAACCGCTTGATTTATTGAACGAACTATTAGGAATCAAATCATTTATAACCCATAGCAAATTATCTTTTAAAGTAACAAAATCTAACATACTTGTATTTGAAAAATAGCCATAGTAAAAGGTTGCGTAAAGGATCTAGAAGTTACATTTTTAATAAAAATTCCAATTGTAGAAATTAACCCTTATAATTATTATCATTTATATAAGTTAATCGTTAATACCAGGTTATTATGCCTAAAACTTTTCCCTAAATGAACTTAGGTACGGATTCACAAATGAAAAATGCAGAGAAATGGCACCCGGCCAACATTTATGTTATTCGATAACAACAACAGCTATTCAAACAGTTTAGCCCTAATTGGAAGCAAAGTGATCACCATAAAGACAGATTGTTACGTAAAATTAAAAATAAAATTATTGGAGTATATGAAATCCCAGCAGTGACGAAGAAATTTGTAAACCTACCCGAACTACAAACAAAGATTTCTCAAACCGTAGATAACAAAATTATTCATAAACCGATACAACTGGAACTTTTGAATCTCGACGATCTTAACCACGCAGTGAAATTAATGAACATTTCAACGACATAAAAGTGCCAAAGTTACACTATGCTAATATTAGTGTATGGTTAATTTTATTAAGTATTGTATTATTGTTATTAATTGTATACTTATTACACAAAATGTACATTAGATATAAATTAAGGCAACACAGGTGAAAAACCAGGAAACCACTATTGAACCTTTAGGGGCAATGGGCTTTCAAAAATTAAGTAATCTACCCTTAATTTTCATCTTAGTCGGGAGGAGTTACATATTTCCTATATTAATATGAATTTAAAGGTAAACCTTATAAATATATCTTAGATATAGCATGATACATTATATAAAGTAACATGATATAATAAATGTCAACGGGGTTCATACTAGAAATAGAATAGGGGACGACTTTTTTGTAACACAGGCGCAAGTTGATACAATAATCAATTAGTGTTTTGTTTGAACAACATTCGGAATTTTATGGGGATAATAAACTTAACCCTCAGATATTTTTAATAACATAGAAGCTTTAGTACAGGTAAGTTGGGATAAAAACCAAGTTGAATGTTGTGAGGTCTATGTTGAAAGAGGGTGCAGAGATTTGGCTTTGACTAATTGAACGTGAAGTGGGGCTTTTTTATAAACTTCAATATTAAATTTTTTACACATTTATGGTGGAACAACCATAGTGCTAAATATTGTAAAAATATATTCTTAAGATGTAAAGAATGCAAGGGTAGGCACGCAACAACAATGTGCCACCCAAACTTTATGCCCGGTAAAGATAATGTTAAGTACACTTTGAATGATTGTTAAATATATTTTGGGATATTGGCGTAGCAATGGTAATGTGATGGTAGAATCTTTAGTTGCGAGAGGTGGTACTTAACTCAGGTCCTAGGGACCTAGGGATCTTTTGAGAAGTGTTAGTGAAAGTAACAATTACCTGAATAGAAGTAATGAAACGATGAAATCAAACAACAGTATTTAATAATGAATTAACTTAAAACTAAACAACATATTAATAAAATACGAAGCAGTAAAAGAGTTAAACAGTAATAATAATAAAGAGTTAACTTACGGTTGGAATTCTAAGTGACCATCTTAATTAGAGTTTCTTCAGAATTTATAAAGAGTTAAGTCACCATTTTGATGAGAGCCAACTTGCTCTTCAGCAGACGACCAATGACTTGGCTAGCTGTCTAGCTGCCCACAAACTACCGATGAGTGGAAGGGTGTCTTGGCCTTTTATACATGCTGACCCAAGGATACTGGTTTCTACGGAAGGTTTTGGCATGTGATAATCAGTACAGAGGTTAGCCAAAACTTCCTAGTTTGTAATAATTTTACAGGAAAACTGATTAGGAAAAATACAAAGTAACTAACTAATGTGGTATAGATTAAGAGGAAATATCATGAAACATTACGGTTTGGTTTGAAGAAGATAATGACAAAGTTTCCTAAAATACAGGATGCTAAATGTATTGATTGTTACAATGTTGCACTTCTAAAAGTAATCTAAAATAATGGCTTCTCTATATACAACACATGCCCCGCCTTTGTAAAATTTGGACTCCAAATAAATTAAAAGAAAGGTGAAAAAATTAAAAAAAAAAAAAAATGAGGCAAGGAGGCAATTGTATATAAGAAGGCATTCACATCAAAATAAATCAAATTAAATCAAAACAAATGGTCACTGTAAAAAGCAAAAGTTAAAAAGTAAAATTGTAAAAAGGTAAAATTGCAAAAAGTTAAAAGTACATAAACAAGAGTTAAAGAAAAATTTTGGAAGTAGAAAATCAAAAATAAATGCATGTTGGTAAAATATTAACATAGCATAATTGTGGGTATAAGGCACTTAAAAGTAAATTGACATAAGGGAAAAAAAATAAAAATAATAAAGTTAAATATCAAAAATAAAAATAATGTCTTTATGAGCATAAACACTTACATGACTAGAAGGCACTTGAAAAGTTAACGCATGAAACATATCACTGGCACTAGCTTGAACCATTATTTAAAAAAAACTGGATCAATGTTTTGAAAATTATACCATATGTGTTGAAATGTTGAAGTGTTGAGAGTTAACATCAGTAAAGACTGGAAGATGTTGAAAGGATTTGGACCATTCATGCTTGACTTAATAACTCCATAGTGTTGATACTAAGTGTTGTTGATCTTTGTTGTACTATAAGTGCTTCAGTTTTTGTCTATTGGAAAACCAAAGAGTAAACCATTTTGATTAATATTCCATCAAAGGAAAACTTTATATATTCCATTTAATATTTCATTTATTACTTCCATAGTAAACTCCATGATATTTTGCGAATGTCGAGACTTTGATATCCATTTTTAATTCAAAAAGTTGAATATCTTTGTACGGTTGTTAGTTAATCAAACATTGTGTTTGTGTTGGGATATGTACCAAGTCCATAATTAAAATAAGACATAAGTGCCATTTTATTTGTGCCGTAAGTGTTCGTTCATGGGAAGGGGTTTGTAAATCTAAGAACAGAGGAGGTTTTCAGAAAAAGTATTGACAATATTTTATACTAATAGGTAAATAAAGTTAAAGTTAACATTACAAAAAAAAAAGTTGGAACTTAATCGGAAAAAGAGGGTAAAGTGTTAACACCTCGTTGTCCCACTAAGTCTTACAAAAAAATTCGATAAAAATAAAGGTAAAAATTTAAATTTGTGTTTGTATTTAATATTCATATATGCAAAAATGCAAAGAAAAATTGCAAAAGTGCTTAAAGATCTTTTGAAATTTAATTCATCTTAAAGTCAAAAAAATTCAAAAAGTAATAACTTTAGAAACTAAGGAAAAAAGCTTTCCTTAAAAAAATAGTTTGTTTTGATGTGGTATTCGTCCATCATAATGTTTTCCATTAAAGGCAAAATGTCCTTTATAATTAATAGTGTTTGTTTTCAACAAAGGAAAATTAATATTACTATTTCGGCTTTGCATGTTTTGACCTATGATTTCCAAAACTGTCTAAGTCTGAAGAATTTGCTAGGCTTCATCAGTAGCTTTGGGTTGAGTCTGGAAAGGGTGGCTAAGTCTCTCCAGTCATAGAACATGACCGATTAAAATAATACTATATTTTCTGTGAAAAAATGTAGTTTTGACTTTCAAACTTGCATAACTGTCTGTATGAGTGTGACTTTGGCTCATACCAGTAAAACAAGAATTATGAAAATTGTCAAAATTTGTTGATAAATCATTTGTATCAAAAGTTCAAAGTCTGAAATTGACAGAAATGTTTATAAAATCGACAAGAATGTTTAAGAATGTCGAAAATGTCTAAAATTATTTAAAACGTCTACAATTATGGTCCGTTGATGCTCTAATATTTTACTTTCTTCATACTATTTCAAAATTCTTCACATACTTAATTCATAACAAAAAAAAAAAAGTAAAGAGTGTATCGACTCTATTACAAAAATACTACTTTAGCAAGCATCTTAGTACTGGTAGTTTAGAAAAGTCTATTGAGTCTACGTTAGTTTTGCGCAAAAAGAAAAAAGTATGAGGGTCTACGAAGATGCTAGCTCGATACAGATATAATAACTTCTTTGTGAACTTGTTTCTAGATTCACAGTAATCATAATTCAATATTTTTAATATAATAACTCATTGTATAGTATGTCTCAATATTTCATAATCATATAATAATAAAGTTGCAGTACGCTACATGATTCCGGTTATTTATTTTTATTTATTTATTACACATCATTTGCACGTCTTTGTATGTCTATTGCGACACCTGTTATGCAAGAAAAAATATATCATTTGCACGTCTTCGAATACCCTTTGGTACCTGTTATGCAAGAAAAAATAATACATATATACATTCATTAGTAACTCGTATAAATAATCATTTGTAATCATAGTACCTTAATGTAGTACCGATAGCTACGTTTTAAGTATCGTATTGGCATCATTATCATGTAGGTAAGATTGTTCAACGTAAACATATCTTTATCTCAGTGTTTTTATAATACGTCATATTTAAGATAACTGCACCGGAAAAATTAGTAAATGTTTTCAATAGTTCAACTTTAATTTGTATACGGACATAATAGTTTAAAATCATATTAATCAATTCGTTTTCATTATGTACAAAATAACAATTGGATATCTTAAGTTTTGATCGATTATGTGATCATTTGGTTGTACAAAATTGTGTCATTTATTTGGTAATATGCTACTAAAATACTCAATTCAAAATTTCAAAGTTCGGAGTCTTAATATTTCATATAATATCTTACTTAAAGTACTTACATTGGTTTCTTGTAAATAGTTGTAAAATGCAGTTCTTCTTTTTGGAAGTTCTGACAATCTATATTTTTGACATCGTATATTGCCAAAATGTCCCTGGAGTGGTTTTCCATGAAGCTAAATATCTAGAAAGTTTGTTAAACAAAAAAACAATGCAATGTCCATTTGGACATATCTAGAAAGTTATTGACATTATTGTCTGCACCAATTTTTTTGTGGTTTTCTTAAAATAAGCTTTTTTTCTATCTTGGTAAAAAATCATACACGTTTTTATAAAACGTTTCCTTTTGCAGAATAAATCTACATGTAAAAATATTTAATTCATTTTGTTCCAAATAAAGGAATAAGAAAATTAGTTTCATTTTTTCTAAAAGTTTGTTTCATCTATAGCAAAATTACTTGAAAAATATGAGGTTCGCAGAGTGTATAATAACTAGACTTGCTTAAAAATAAAACCTTAATAATTTGCTAATTTTTAGTTACGTTTAAAGTAATATTTAAAAAAAAAATGATATAACCTAACTTATTTCTTACTGTGTTACAGTTAATAATTAATTACGAACTATACTTATATGATTTTTGGCTTTTTCTTCTTTTTGTGATTTTATAAAACATAAGAAATTCATAAATTTGTGTCAAGTATGCTATGTAATTGAAGGTTAATGCATAGAAATAAACTTAAATTACTGGATTATGAATAATAATACATGACTGTATTCTGTTATCAACTTAAGATTGTGGTCTTTATTTTAACCAGAAAGTCTAGGTCAGTGTTATGTATTTAATAGTTCAGTGCGTTGATGTGAAATACTAAGAAATAAAGTAAAAGCTTACAAAAGTGCTTTCAGTTTATAAGTGTATATTTGTGAAAAATTAATAAAAAATTTGTGTAAATATGTGTACGTTAAGTGATTCAATTATGTTTTGTCCTGCATTTTCAGTAACGTTTACGGATTATACAGAGTTAGGTAAGCGAGAGCTATTAATAGTTAACAGATTTTAAGTAATGACATAAAGCTTTACAAACGTGCAGGGTAACTGAAATTTTTCAGGAATGATATTCAATTGCATTCTCTTACAAATAGAATTTGTTTTTACCAAGTGCTAATAAATTTAAAATACTTTCTGTGGAATAAAAGTTTGAAAAATGTAATTTTTATCGCACGCTAAACAGAATATAGGAAACCTCGGATGACAAGTTCCTGTCTAGTTACTGTATGTAACTAATGTTCCTTAAAGATTTTTATGTGGTTTACAAAGAAAGATTAACAGAATAATTAAAAATCAAAGTTCACATTTTCGTTTTCAAATAATTATCAGTTTAAAGAAAAGTAAATCTTGCGGTAGGATTAGCGATATGATTCGTCATGTAAATGCGTAAATAGAATTGTGGTATTAACATTATCTTAACTTGACATTGAATTTGCTTCTTAAATAAAATAATGTTTTTTCTTCCCTATAATAAAATAGAAACTAAAGCGTTTTAAACTAATTGTCTGTTCTTAGGGGTAGGTTGATTTGTGTCAATGGTCTGCTGTTTTTCTTTTGTAAAGAAGTATTTGTAATTGAAATCTAGAATAAAAATTTAAAAGTTGAATTTAACGGGATATACTAAGAAATACAAGGTGTAAAATTAATAATGTAAGATTGATTTTAATCAAATTTAAAATAAAAATGTGATTGAAATTCAAAAGTATACCGTTGAACTGACTTCATGAAAGGATATGAAATGTTAATGTGACCCTAAAAAAAATATATGTCTAAGCCTGAGCCTCCACCAAATGTTAAGCATGGTTTTTCCAAACGGCGCCTTTGCCAAATGTTAAATGCAGAACTGGCATCTCTACCAAATGTTAAATTAAGAAACCGGCGCCTCTACCAAATGTTAAGTACACTTTGAATGATTGTTAAATATATTTTGGGATATTGGCGTAGCAATGGTAATGTGATGGTAGAGTCTTTAGTTGCGAGAGGTGGTACTTAACTCAGGTCCTAGGGACCTAGGGATCTTTTGAGAAGTGTTAGTGAAAGTAACAATTACCTGAATAGAAGTAATGAAACGATGAAATCAAACAACAGTATTTAATAATGAATTAACTTAAAACTAAACAACATGTTAATAAAATACGAAGCAGTAAAAGAGTTAAACAGTAATAATAATAAAGAGTTAACTTACGGTTGGAATTCTAAGTGACCATCTTAATTAGAGTTTCTTCAGCATTTATAAAGGGTTAAGTCACCATTTTGATGAGATCCAACTTGCTCTTCAGCAGACGACCAATGACTTGGCTAGCTGTCTAGCTGCCCACAAACTACCGATGAGTGGAAGGGTGTCTTGGCCTTTTATACATGCTGACCCAAGGATACTGGTTTCTACGGAAGGTTTTGGCATGTGATAATCAGTACAGAGGTTAGCCAAAACTTCCTAGTTTGTAATAATTTTACAGGAAAACTGATTAGGAAAAATACAAAGTAACTAACTAATGTGGTATAGATTAAGAGGAAATATCATGAAACATTACGGTTTGGTTTGAAGAAGATAATGACAAAGTTTCCTAAAATACAGGATGCTAAATGTATTGATTGTTACAATGTTGCACTTCTAAAAGTAATCTAAAATAATGGCTTCTCTATATACAACAATAGACACAACGCTGAGACAACACGTATTACAATGAAATTAACAAAAGGCGAGAGTTCAATGTACACCTCGGCGCCGTCGTTGTCCAGATTGATGACAAATATAAACAAAAATATGCTATTGCAAACGGCTTGTGTTAATGCTTTTGGCGAAAATTCAAGGAAGTTAATTAGATTAGTAATGGACGGCGGTAGTCAACTTTCATTTATTAAGGAGAATCTATCAAGGGTATTAAATTTACCTGTTGTTGGACAACATAGGGTTCATATTGCCGCGTTTGAAAATAGTTCATCAATACCGTCTAAACTCTACAACCGCGTTTTAATTACTTTGAAGTTACAATATACAGATGAAATTTTAACGATTGAGGCTGTTGAAGTTCCAGAAACTTGCATGGATAATTTACATAAAGAAAGCGTGGTAGAGTATCAAAATCTGCAGCTTGCTGACAATATCCCGTTTAATATAGATCAAACGTTAATTGTTGATGGAATTAATATACTTATAGGGGTGGCCAGTTACTGGACAGTAGTGACAGAAAAAATATTTGTCTTAACGAAGGTTTAGTAGCAGTGGACACGAAATTTGGTTAAGCTTTGCATGGTCCCATACCAGTTGATGCTACAACAATAGGGGTAAATCTGCAGACAGTGTTACATGCGACAGTTATAAAGACAGAAGCCAAGATCGAAAGTATGTGGGATTTGGAAACAATAAGTATAACCAAAGAAGCAGACGACGATAAGAGATTTTTCGATAATTTTTTGAAAAATAACGTTCATAAATGTAATGATCGATATTTAGTAGCGTTACCGTGGAAGAATGAGGATGCAGCGATTGAAGATGATAATTTAATTAGTGCGCGAGTTCGTGTTCAGAGGCTAAAGTTTAAATTGACTAATATCAACAAAATACGTGAATATAATGCTGCTATTAAATGAATGTTGGATAATAATTATGCCGAGTTAGTTTCCCGCGGTGATGCTGAAACAACAAATGGCGATCGTGTTTACTACATGCCGCGCAGGCCTGTTTTTAGAGAAGATAAACAAACAACGCGTTTGCGAGTGGTTTTCGATGCCTCTTCACATGCCCCAGGACAAAAATCGTTGAATGACTTATTAGAAAAGGGGCCTAGTTTAAGTCCAGATTTAATTAAGATTTTGCTTAATTTTCGTGTAGGCGAGATCGGAATTACGGCTGACATTGAGAAAGCATTTCTACAAATTTATTTACATTCCGACGATAAAGACGCACATCGATTCTTATGGTACAATAACGACAATGTTGCAGAACATTTAAAAGACTTTTCAAGTAAGCTTTTTCAAGGAGCCTCCATGAATTTACGCAAATGGACGATTAACAATTTCGAAGTAAACTGCAAGGTTGAATCGCAAAGTGCACAAATTCAAAAGGTGTTAGGAATTAACTGGTGCAATCAGAACGATAGAATTAAAATCGAAAAGGTAGTGTGTTGGACAGATTCTCTAATCGCGTTGCATTGGATTAAAGGTAATGCGTCAAAGTGGAAACCATATGTGGCTAACCGTGTTAAAGGAATTCAGACCTTATCGAAAGATATAACATGGAAACATTGTCCGGCTCGCGAGAACCCTGCGGACTTATTAACCCGCGGAATAAGTTCAAGTACTTTAATAAATTCCAAAACTTGGTTACACGGTCCTAGGTGGTTGCTAGAAAGTGAACAAACGTGGCCAGATATTACAGTAGAGAAAGCTACGTCAACGATAGATATAGTATCTAAAATGTCTTTACTAATTAACGACACTATAAAAGGTAGCAATTAATTTATAGATTCCTCCAGATACAGTGATCTTGATCGTTTAGTGCGGATAACGGCGTATGTTTTACGATTTATAGGAAATATAAAAACCAGAAATAATAAAGAAATGAAAAGCTTAACCGTAAACAAATTTGAAAGAGGCGAAATATGTTTACTGAGGCAAGCGCAGCGGGAAGTTTATTATTCGGAGGTTAACAGTTTAAAAAAGGGTGAGGGCATTGAACAAAAATCGGGTATTTCAACTTTAAGCCCTTTTTTAGATAAACATGAATTGCTGCGTTTGGGTGGACGTCTTCATAATTTAAAAGAAGGTTTCGACCTTAAGCATCCCGTTATTCTATAGAAAAATGCACACTTAAGTAAATTATTAATAATAAAGCTTTATAAAACTCTTCATCTTAGTAGTGTACATGCAAAACTTTATGAATTACGTAAACGATTTTGGATTGTACGAGGACGGCAATTAATAAAGTCCGTTTTAGCAAGATGTGTTATCTGTAAACGACTTCGTGGAAAGTCAGGGTAGCATCCCTTCGCGCCGTTACCTAGAGATCAAATACAGCAAACAAAGCCCTTTGAAGTGACAGATTTAGACTTCGCCGGACCGTTGTATTTTAAAGATAGCTATCACTCGAAGCCATGTTATGTGCTTTTATTTACCTGCGCTGTTATACGAGCACTTCATCTAGAGATTGTTTTGAAAATGAATGTTGCGTCTACAATCAGTGCATGTAAACGGTTCTTTGCCCGTAGAGGGATTCCTAAAGTTATTTACTCAGATAACGCTAAAACATTTAAAAGAATGTCACGTGAAATAACTACCTTAAACGAAGTGATGGCGAGTACAGAATTGATCGAGTTTGTGAACAGTCACCAAATTAAGTGGAAGTTTATAGTAGAGCGAGCGGCTTGGCACGGAGAACTTTACGAGCGACTTGTAAAAAGTGTAAAAGACGCCCTTAGCGCTACGATAGGACGTTCTTTACTAAATTTAGATCAACTAAATACACTCATTACCGAGGTTGAAGCAACAATAAACGCCCGCCCGCTCACATATCTAGGTAGTGAACCTATAGATTTAATGCCGGTAACCCCTTCGCATTTTTTATTGGGACCCGCTTTGGCTACTATTCCTTTTGTTGACCGTGTTATTAATGGAGATCAGATTCGTATGCTATGGAAGCAGAGAACAAACGTTATAGACTACTTTTGGAAAAGATGGAGCGCAGAATATTTACAATTATTAAGAGGAGCTCATCACAACGTGAATGCGCGTGAGTGTGCGATTAAGCAAGGAGGTGTCGTATTAATACATGGAAATGATAAGCGACGGTTATTTTGGACATTTGGTGAAAGACGTGATAAATGGCCGTGATGGCAAAGTGCGTGCCTGTTACGTTAAGATTGCGAATGGCACCGTAATTAGGCGCCCAATACAATTATTGTATCCTTTAGAAGTAAGAAGTGATAAGCTAAGTTGTGCCGCCGCGCCGGAAGATGTGTAAAATATTTCAGGCCTTTTGCGTGCGTCGATAGATCTAAGGGTAGTAGAGGGAGTAAGTAAGAGGTTACTGTAACTTGTTGTTCAGAGATATGGAAGAACGTAAGAAGCTTTCATGATGTGTAGTCGCTTAGCTTGATTTATATTTAAATAAACCTTTCTTTAAACTTGATGTTGTTTATTGCATTACATTTACAGAACATAATAAATAGAGAAGTATTTTAGCAGTATCTTCAACGATATAATGAGATGGGTTAACCAAGGAGGATGAAAACCAGACCAAGAATCCAGCCCATTGTTGCATTTAGGTTTCAAAGAAACAATGGACAAAAGAGGTATCAGGGCATGGCATTTGAAAGGCGAATTTCAGAGAAGAGATTGGAGTAGAGGAAATGCCATCAAAAGTGACAGGAGAAGAGAAAACAATAAGTCTCGTACCATTGAGAATAAAACCGTAGCTTAAGGAAAGAAAAATGTTACAAATTTACAAAGTGATGGCGCGAACGATAACAATGATAATAGTAGAACATACGCGGATATAGTGAGTCAACTTGGTACGTCATGTAGGGTAGGATTTTTAGAAACAGATAAATCAAACGGCAAAACTATAAAGATTAATAAATATGAATATGCGCGTGAATTTATAAAACTTGATTTGGAAAATGATTTAATAGTTAATGAAAAACCCATAATAAAATTACAAGTAGAGGAAAAGAGATTAAATTACCTTTAGACACAGGAGCTGAAGCAACATTAGTAAGTGAAGGTTTTATTAAAGATAATTCAGAGGAGTTTATGCAGAAAGTTACACCTATTAAACCAAATATCTTAGTTTCGCCAAATAACAAGAAGTTTGAAGTAATCAGCAGTTTCATAATTCTAAAAGTTAAGTTGGGAAAGATTGAGGTTGAACAAGAATTTTTATTAGTGCCAGGGTTAAGAGTTGATATCATTTTGGGAATGAATTTTATTAGTAAGATAAAGGGGATAATAGATACAGAGAATAAAGTAATAATTATGGCGATGAAAAAATTAAATGGAACGAATAAGTCCACATAGACATGGAAGGTGATTGCATGAATTTGAATTAATTTGAGATGAAGATGAAAGGTGAAGGAGATACGAGTTTAAGTATTAAGTACCCTGGTAAAGTTAGAAATGAAGTTGTATCAATCTTAAGGAAAAGGTCAGAATTATTGGAAAATGCAGAAAATAAAATAGATGAAACTGATGAAAATAGTATAAATACAGGAGTTGATGAGGAGATATAGAAACTTTATGTGAATGCAGATTTTAAAAATAAAATGAATTAAGGTACGTAGTAAAATATTAGATAATCATAAAATAATTTGGAAAGTAGAGCTTAATAATTCGTTTGGGTTCATTTCTATTAAAGAATCAAATGTTTCTGCAAAATGGTGTATGTACAAATATGAAGTAATGGCGTTTGGTTTGTCGAAACGCTTATTTAATTATGCAAGATGTGGGAAAAACTATAAAGCTAGGAAAAAGAAAGGGATTAGTGAAGTGAAAAAAGACAAGTGAGTTAAGAGTAAATCATTTGAGAGAGAATTAAAGAAAGAAGTAAGAATTGTTGTTAAATGTCAAGGTAAAGTCAAAATTGAAGCTAAATGGTTATTAAAAGATGAATATCATGAATTGGTAATAGAGAGTCAAGACTTGCTATGAATTATGAAACAAGTTAGAAGTTATTAATATTGAACCATTCAATGCTAAAATCTATCCATAACATGAGAATTCGTTGTGAGAAACTTTCATTATTCATAAATGATTCGTAGGTGCTGCGAAAACTTCATGAAACTTTATACCCCACATTTTTCCGAGATTGTGATAGTTTAGAAGAGAATTTGCTACAGTATGCAAATGAAAGGAATTCTGTTTAAAATGAAACTGGATGAAACCGTGTGTAAATATTAGAAAATTAGAATCAAAGGATATTAATGTTAGATTCTAGATGTTATTAGGATAGATTTGAGGAAGGTTAATTTTAAGATAGAGATAAATAGATCATTAAAGAAAAAAATCACTGTAAGGAACGAAATATGCGTGTGCATTATAAGTCTTATATAAATAGTTGTACATAGTATGTAGTTAGACATGAAAATAATAAAATTTCTCATCAATAAATAAATATTGTATCGAATTTTTCTCTCGCTATGTATATATTTTCTGAGGTTGACTTTTATTGAGGAGGAAGTGTGTCCAAGCTGGTGTTGCGAAAGAAAAATAGCATGCTCTCGGTCTATACTCGGGATCTATTCCTGCGGAAGCATGAGACACTCGGGGTACTTTCTGAGACTACACCTGTCTTTGTATAAACTAGGGCGCCACTGCGTCAATAAAGCTAACACAAAAATTATTCCTAAGGATAGACGCAGATAAACCTTAAGGAAATAATATCTACCTGAATTTAGAAATCAAGCAACATAATTTCTCTACTTATTTTTATCTTTAATCAAAACGGAGAGGTTACTTATTTCATTTATTGAGCTGTTGGAAATAAAACGATTGTGAGTTTTGACTTGTATCTAATAAAATTTGTTTCTTTCATCTATGTATAAAAAAAAATTAAAAAAGAGTTACAGTGTAAATACTATTGCAAAAAACTGAATGATTATTACGAAAGTTAAATAGACAAAAATCACTGCTATTAACAGAGTAGACCTGTCATTAAAAAAATTATTTAAAATTTTAATACATTATTTATATTGCCGTAATCAAAGATCTTGGACATAGCTCACAACGGTTTACTTTATATTATATTTTAATCTTTCTAAGTTTTTTTGTACTGAATTATTTCCATTAATTATCTTAATACAAAAGTTGCTTAGTAACATAAGTGTCATCTGCTTCAAACAAACATAGAAAACTTTACTCTTATCATAACACATGTTGTTTTAAGGCGTTGTTCCTAACAAACGTCGTACAAAAGAGTATTACCACATTAAAAAATGCCAAATTATTTAAACTACACCAAATAATAATACGATTTGTTTCAACAAGATATTATTTAAACTTGTAAATCAAAATTCTTAATTTCGTAGTTCACAATTAATTACACTTAGTTTAGCTAATTCAGCTTCTTAAACAAAAGGTTCATCACTTACATGTTGATTCGTTTGCATCACAAAAAAAGGAATTGTACTGATCAAAGCTTCGCGGCATTAAGTAATAACAATAAAATACAAAACACCTGTTAACAAAGCATGTAAAGTTCTCCATTTTTTCCAGGATCAACGAAAGATTATTTAGCAAAACTATGAATTACATCTTGAGTTACCATGATTGATATTAAAATGAAAATTCTGTGTCGATTTTCTAATCCATAAATTCCATATCTCAAGCTGGTTACTAAAAATTAAAATTTCCTTTAGTAATAGTTACAACGCCATATTTTAATTAAGAAACCGTTTTATAAATACTTGTATCAGTTAGAACCACGTTCTAACAAAGCTGTGTGCTATGGCTCCAACGCCAAACTAAATGTAATTACCATGAATGGAGCTTTCTTCCAGACATGACGGCCCCAAAAGCTCCACACCATCTTTTTTAAAAACGCATCTAGCGACTACAGCTAAAGACAAAGAATGAACTACGTTCTATTTCAACGCGTATGTTCCTCTCTAACTACGATTACGCTTGAACTTCCAGCCAAAATTCAGGCAACTTACGCAGTAGTAAATGCGCCACGTATTTGCCTAAACTAAAGGGTTACACTGCCTCTTTTCAAAAAGAAAAAATGAGAGGTTTACAAAATCTAAACAACCAAAACCGACACATTTTTTTTCATTTTTATTTCTTAAAAAGTTTAAGAATATACCCAACTAGATTTACAAAAAAAAAGCAAACATAAAACTTAACTCTAAGTATGACTTGGCTTCAAAAGAATAAAAAAGTAGGAAATTAATTGTGAGGGGTATATTAGACGAAAATCAATATACACTAAAAAAATAATCAATTGAGTGCTACGGTAACTACGCGAGTTATGTATCCCCCAATTACATATATATATATATATATATATATATATATATATTTGATATATTGAATCTAATAGGAATTATTAGAAATTATTAAGTAAAAGTATAAGTTCAATGCAACATTGTAACGCAAGGATAACCCAGAAAGGTTATCGACAGTTCATGTGAACGGACATGCAACTTTGCATCCGTGAGGGCAGTGATACTGCAGGTGGCAGGTCACAGGCGGTCAACAGACCGCGATTACTTAGAATTAAGTTGTTACATTGTAATAAAGTGTACAATTAAAGAGAAACGCAGACGTGAGATCTGCAAGTTCTCACAGCCGTGTGAGGGCAGGTTATTATAAAGGCCCGGGAGCTCAATGCCCGGCAGTCAGTCTTCGAACTCCATACTTCGTTGTTCAAGCTACTCACTAGTACAATAATTATTTTTTAGTATTATGTACAAGTTATCTAAATTTTAATTTCAAATAAATTTGTTAAAGTATCAATGTGTTTTTAAAAAACCAGCTCCAAAGGCCCGAACTTTAACTGGCGCAGTCGTAACGGATGTCAAAAGGGCACTGAAAATCCAAAAATCGGAAGATTGGTGACCAAGAATTTTAATTCGAAATTTTGGCAGAACCCAAACCAAGTTGGAGGAAGAACACAAATCGTCTAAATCCAGCAACAAACCAAGTTGGACGCAGAACAAGAATCGTCTAAGGCCAACAAACAAACCAAGGTGGACAAGATACAGCATCGATCGAACCCACCAAAGAAACAGATGAAATTAATGTAAGTTCATTTCCATACCTTTTTTTTATTAACCAACAACTATAATTGATATATGCTAGTATTATTATTGATTACGATTTATTATTACTGTTTATGAATTGTATTTTTATGAATATTGTTTTGAAAATAATTTCAAAGTGAATTATTTCCAAAAAAAACGAGACTGTATAACATTCTATGAGACTGAATTTTAAAAAGAGATTTTCTTAAAAAAGCGAAAAGAGACTTGATTATTTACAAAGAGATTTTCTTAAAAAAAAAAACAAATTGAATTTAAAAGAGATTCTTACCACAATTATTAAAAACAAACTCAAAATAATCCAAAAATAAACGGGCGCACATTCACTAACACCAAAATAAGAAGCGCGATTCAAACCCACGTTTTCAATCCGATAAAATAAAAACACAGAACGCGAAATTAATTTCAAAGCTAAAGCTAATCCTTTAAAGCAATCACAATACGATTATTTAAACCATTGACCTCTACAATACTGAATACATCACAGCAAAAAACACTCTGCAATAATTGAAACTACGGTAATTTAAAACTACCGTAACCCAAAACCTCACCTAAGATAAGCGAAGTCTGCAAACGCAATATCATTATTACCTTAAAGAAATAGCTTTCAGGATCTTTTGCACAGTACTAAAGTATAATTTCAATTTGCATCATAAGTAATAAACTCATCACGAAATAATAAAGCAACACAGTTCTTGCATTTAATACCTACAAGTAATTAATCCATAAAAGCGTGTACAATTGCAACAATCACGGTATAAAATCTAAACGTTTTTCAACTAATTACTCATCAATTATAAAGTGCAGTAAAACGGTCATCATAAGAAGCTTTAATTAAAACGCTGCAAACTAACATTACGATGAGATTCAATTACAAGTCGTGAACACCGAGGTATTTAAAAATAAAACAGACATAACACTTTACGCAAAGCATTAGCGAGTACGGAAAGTAAATTATCTAATTCCTATAAACTAACACCTGTAAGTGCAATTACCTCAACGTACGTGACTAAATAACAAAGACTACAACTTAAGTATTCAATTTCAACCTTAAAGTACAGGAGTAATCAACCTTAAGTTATAAGTAGAACACAAGACAGACGAACTGTACGTTTACGCAACTCAGTAAAACCCACGGAAAGAATATTAATTACAAGTTAACAGAAGTTAACTAAAACAACGCTAAGCGAGAATAAATCCATTTCAGATTCCTTAAGAAGCAGAAACTCAAGACTACGGTAATTAAATCAACGTTATTGAATACAAATCTCATGAATACGTCACCGCACTGTGTAATTAAAAATAAATAACAGCAACTACGATTTAAAAAATAACCAGACCAGTCTGAACTTAAAATTAATAAATCAAAACCAAAATTAATACTACAAGTACGAAATTAATCTCAAATTTTTACCAAATTTTTATTTACTCAATCTAAACTGAAAATTAACAATTCCAAACTAAAAATAACGCCGAAAATAGCAAAATAAACCCTAATCTCTACAAAATTTGAAATTACCTAATCTAATTGAAGAATTAACAAACCAAAACCAAAGTTAACGTCACAAAAAGCAAAACCAACCCCAATTTTTACAAAATTCGAAATTATTTCATCCAAAAGAAAAACTAATACATCCCAAGCATAATTAACGTTACAAATAGAAAATCAACCCCAATTTTTACAAAATTTGAAATTTCACAACCCAAACGGAAAATTAATAAATCCGAAGCAAAAGTAACAATACAAATAGCGAAATAAAGCTTAATTCAAAAAAAAAATAATAATAAAAATTTTTTTGAAATTTCCCAAAAATCGAAAACAACCCTTAACCAACATGAGTAACACAGACTTGCGTCTCTATTTAGAGACAATACAGACATTTGATGGCACGCAGGCCCATCTCTCAAATTTCATTGGAGCATGCGAAATGTTCCTAAAAACCTTCTACAAACCCGGAGATGACCAATGAAATTCATTGCTTATACGCTTGGTAATAAGTAAGCTAGCCGGAAGGGCACTAACCTTAATCGCCAGTAGGGACGATTTACAGGAATGGGAACAGTTTAAACAACTACTAATTGCATATTTTGGGGACCAACGTAATATAAAATGCCTGGTACGAGACCTAATAAACCTTAGAATGGAACACAATCAATCCCCTTACCAATTCGGAATGAAATGCCAAGACGTGAGAAGTTTAATTTTAACAAAATTAAAAATCGAAGAACCCGATCAAAACGTTAGACATTTAAAACCAAAAATGTATGACGAAATGGCACTAGACACATATATAAACGCTTTACCAGAACGACTATCGGATAAAATCAGATTCCAACGACCCCAAAATCTAGAAGAAGCTATGAGCCTAGTAATAGAAGAAGAAAATGTAATGTATTATCGCAACAGACTATACAATCCCAACGCGAATAAAAGTTTTTCACCAATAAAAACTATACAAGCTACAAGACAAACAATCCCACAACAAAAATTCACACCCTTTAACGCACAAACAAATCAACCGCGAAGTAATAACCTAAGTTTTAACAATACAAATTTTAATAATCAATTTAAACATTTTTCAAAACCAACATTTAACCCAACTTTTACGAAACCAGCATTCCAACCAAGATTTAATCAAAACTTAATCCAACAAAGACCAGTATTCAATGCAAATCCCAATAGAAATACACCAATGACTAATAATAATAACAATCCTAATAATTATTACAAACCAACGCCAATGGATACCTCATCTGGTAACACCAGACAAAACACAAAAATAACACATATCCGACCAAACCCTCATCAGAAACGTAATTTTACATCAGAGGAATTATTCCATCAAGAAATAGAAAAATTTGACACTGACCAGAATAATTACATTGAGACACCTATGAACAATGAATCAAACCATGCAGAAAATTACGAACTTGACAAACAATACGAAACTTACGAGGAGTACGACGAAGAAAACTCGAATTCAAATTTTCAAATGGACCCATTCATAGACAACCAAACCTAATAAACTTGAATAACATAAATCACTTAGTATTACCATACATAGAAATACCCCACGCTAAATTCAAACTATTAATCGACACCGGATCCTCGAAAACATTAATTAGCCCCAGAACCGTACAAAAACATTATTTAGATTATGTAGAAAGAGAACCATTTAAAATTAAAACAGCTCATCAAACGACACTACACCAATTCGTAGCAAATATACCCTTACCGAGAACATTTAATGTTAAAATGAAACATAAATTTTGTGTATTTGAATTTAACGATAAATATGACGGATTAATAGGAATGGACCTTCTAAGAAAATTAGGAGCCAACATTGACATTAAAAATCGCTTATTAAGGACAAAATACGGAAAAATCCCAATTAAATTTCAAAACACACAAGTTGAACAAAAATACACTATAGAACCCCGAACGGAAAGAAAAATAAAAATCCCAGTAAAATCTAACAAAATTTTAGGAATAATAAATAATATGACATTTCAGCAAGGAGTAGAAACCCCAACCGCCTTAGTGCAAATAAAAGATAATTTTGCAACCACAACAATATTAAATTCAACCGACTATCCCGTAGAATTATCACTGACAGACCCAATTAACGTAGAAGAACTAAATTTTAACGAAATGGAAATAGACGAAAATTTAGAAAACGATTACAACCCAATAGAACATGACGACATGTTAAGAGAAAATTTAACTAACATCCGCTTCAATACCGATATCAATCAGGAAGAAGAAAGAGCAATTAAAAACTTATATTTCGAATACCGCGACATATTCCATTGCGAAGGAATACCATTAACATTCACCAACACAGTAAAACATAATATCGAGTTAACAGACAATAAACCAATCTTTACAAAAGCATATAGACTACCTCATGCAAGCCAAGAAGAAGCTGACAGACAAGTAGCAGACCAATTAGACCAAGACATAATCCAGCACTCCAATTCACCATGGAGCAGCCCCGTGTTAATAGTACCTAAGAAATTAGACGCAACCGGAAAGAGAAAGTACAGAATGGTAATAGATTATAGAAAGTTAAATGAAAAAACGGTAGATGACAAATATCCACTACCAAATATTACCGAAATTTTAGACAAATTAGGCAAATGCCAATATTTTACAACATTAGACCTAGCATCAGGATACCATCAGGTAGATATGGAAGAAAAAGACATATCAAAAACAGCCTTCAGCACACCTAGAGGACATTACGAATACAAACGAATGCCATTTGGATTAAAGAACGCACCCGCTACTTTCCAGAGAGTCATGGACAATATACTACGAGGAATACACAATGAGAAATGCCTTGTATACCTTGACGACATCATAGTTTATTCCACATCATTGGTAGAACACATAGAAAGATTGAAAGAAGTATTCGAAAGACTTAGACAAGCACATTTCAAAGTACAATTAGACAAAAGTGAATTTTTACAAAAACAAGTATCATTTTTAGGACACGTAATAACACCCCAAGGAGTAATGACAAATCCAGACAAAACAAATGCAGTTCTAAATTACCCATTACCAAAAACAAACAAAGAAATCAAAGGATTTCTAGGACTTAGTGGTTACTACCGCAAATTCATTAAAGGTTACGCTCAGATAACCAAACCCCTGACAAACTGTTTAAAAAAGGGAAACAAAATTGAACACACCCCGGAATTTATTAAAGCCGTAGACAAAATTAAAAACATATTAACGAATCACCCTGTATTAGAATACCCAGACTTTACAAAACCATTTATACTAACGACAGACGCATCGAATGTAGCATTAGGCGCAGTATTGAGCCAAGGAAAAGTAGGTAGCGATAAACCTATCAGCTACGCATCCAGAACCCTAAATGAAACCGAACAAAAATATAGCACTATAGAAAAAGAGTTATTAGCCATAATTTGGGCAACAAAATATTTTAGACCTTATTTATACGGAAGAAAATTTTACATATACACCGATCATAGACCACTAGTATGGTTATGCAAACTGAAGGAACCGAATTCAAAATTACAGAGATGGAGAATCAGACTCGAAGAGTATGATTACGAAATTATATATAAAAAAGGAATTTATAACAACAACGCAGACGCTTTAAGCAGAATCCAACTCAATGCACTAGAAACGGAATCCATTATAGGAAACGTAGACGAAGCAAAAATAAGAGAAGATCCAGACGAGATCGACACAATACATTCGACACAAAACGAAGAACCAAAAAACGCGATTAAAATTTTAAACGAAGCAATCGATATGAAACCCAATCAATTTATAATAACCGAAGTTTTAAATAACCCCAATCCAGTAAAATATACAAAAGTAGATAACAAAAAGATATACCAAATTCAAATAACTAAAGATGACAACGAGGAACAAATTATTAAAATTTTAAAAGAATACACCCCTGAGAAAAACGATTTTATTTTTATTTCAACACCGAACATTTATACCAAAGATTTTCAGAATTATACATTAAACTATTTAATAACTCTGGACCTGAACTCATCAGATGTACTAGAAAACTAATAACACTAGACGACCCTGACGAAATAAACGATGTAATTAGAAATCAACACGAAGGAAAAACCAACCATCGTGGAATTAACGAAACTATAAAGCAACTTGTAAGACGTTATAATTTTAAAGACATTAAGGAATTGACCACAGATTTCATTAACCAATGTGAACTATGTGACAAAGCGAAATACGATAGAAAACCCCCCCTTTAATGTTAACCAAAACACCCGACAAACCATTTCAAAAACTACATGCCGATACTCTAGTAGTAGAAGCACAACACTATCTAACAATTATAGACGCATTCACAAAAATAGGCCAAGCAATACCAATCACATCCAAAAATAGCATTGACGTGACCCAAGGATTTTTACAATATTTCACATTTTACGGAACACCCGAATCAATCACTTTAAACAATGGTATCGAATTTAAAAATGAGACAATACAAAACACTTTAGAACTCCACAAAATAAAAATTCATTTCATAACGGAAAACCACCCTGAATCAAACGGACTAATCGAACGATTACATTTAACCCTGTTAGAACAAATTCGATTATTAAGAATAAATTATAAAAAGGAACATATAACCAATTTAATGTCATACGCACTAATCGCCTATAATAACACTATTCACTCATCAACAAATTTTACACCCTTAGAATTAACATTAGGACATTCAGATTCACGAAATCCCTATGACATACACTACAATAAAGAAGTATATCAACAATATGCGAAAGATCACAAACGAAAACTAAAAATAACTTACGACAAGGTAAAAGATAAATTAGAGAACGATAAGGAACGTATCACCACAACCCGAAATAAAAATACCGACTCAAATAAATTTTCAATAGGACAAACCGTATACGAGAAAAACTTTCAAAGCAAGCGACATAAAACAGCACCCAGAAATTTAGGACCATTTAAAATTAAGAAAATATCAGATAAAAATATAGCAGTAGTAGACAACGGTAAAATAACAAAGTATATTCATTTGAAAAACCTAAGACACCCTGTAATTTCAGATAGACAATCATCACCCTTACCGTCAACCTCCACCCAGGTAGAACGGACAACCCAATAATACAAATAAAAAACAACCCCGGTATACTATCAATTAAATTAGGCAGTATGCAAAACCCAAATAACATTTACAAAATTAAATACCCTACACTCTAGCATTATTGAACCAACCGATTTATTAAACGAATTAATAAGAATTAGATCACTTATAATTAACAGTAAATTACCTTTTGATGTAACAGAACCGAACATTCTAATATTTGAAAAGATAGCTATAGTAAAAGGCTACATTAAGAATAACGAAATAATATTTTTGATAGAAATCCCGATAGTAGAAAGTAACAATTAGCAATATTATCATTTATTTGCTTTTCCAACAAAAGTTACTAGCACATACCAAGTAATCATACCCAAAACCAAATTCCTATCCCTAAATGAACTGAGATATGGTTATACAAACAAAAAATGTACTGAAGTAACACCAAACCAATATTTATGTCAATCGATGACGACAACAACCATTCAAGAAGACAGCCCTTGTGAAGTACAACTATTAAAATTCTCAAATCATTACGAAAACTGTGAAACTAAACAAGTGCAAATAACTAATATGAAAATTCAAAAAGTTACAGATAACAAATGGATAGCCATTTTCCCAACAGAAGTAATAGCAACCATCAACTGCAATCAAGATGAAAATAACCAAGCATTAATCGGAAGCAAACTAATCACCCTCAAAGAAGATTGTTATGTGAAATTGAAAGATGAAGTAATCAGAGTTTACCAAGATACCATAGCAACAAAGAAACTTGCAAACCTACCGGAACTACAGTTCAAGACACAACAAGAAGACGAAGAAATAATTAAGAAACCTATGAAGCTAGAGCATCTAGACTTAGACGATCTCAACCACGCCGTGAAATTAGTGGAAAGTTATAAAGAACAATTAAGTGAACTCAAAACGCCAAAGTTACATTATAATAATATAAGTGTTTGGACAATTGTATTAATCATTTTAGTAATTTTTGTAATCATGTATGTATTATACAAAATGTACCTTATATATAAGAATGAAGGAAACAGTACTAGATTTAAGGAAACAAAGAGAAAAAAGGAAACAATAAGTATACCCTTAGAAACAATGAATTTTAAATGAATTTAAATAATGTATTTTATGTATTTAAAAATTAAGAAAAACCTTAATTTTTCATTTACGGTGGGAGGAGTTATGTATCACCCAATTACATATATATTGATATATTGAATCTAATAGGAATTATTAGAAATTATTAAGTAAAAGTATAAGTTCAATGCAACATTGTAACACAAGGATAACCCAGAGAGGTTATCGACAGTTCATGTGAACGGACATGCAACTTTGCATCCGTGAGGGCAGTGATACTGCAGGTGGCAGGTCACAGGCGGTCAACAGACCGCGATTACTTAGAATTAAGTTGTTACATTGTAATAAAGTGTACAATTAAAGAGAAACGCAGACGTGAGATCTGCAAGTTCTCACAGCCGTGTGAGGGGCAGGTTATTATAAAAGGCCCGGGAGCTCAATGCCCGGCAGTCAGTCTTCGAACTCCATACTTCGTTGTTCAAGCTACTCACTAGTACAATAATTATTTTTAGTATTATGTACAAGTTATCTAAATTTTAATTTCAAATAAATTTGTTAAGGTATCAATGTGTTTTTAAAAAACCAGCTCCAAAGGCCCGAACTTTAACTCGCGTACCACACATCCGTGAGGAGTGTTTCATTTTTAAATAAAATTCTTGGTAAGTGTATATTAGGAATACATAGGTGTAATGTGGTTTTGTGTGCTGTCTTGATTTTAAAAGATTTTCTTCTACAAAATTTAAATACTTCTGTACGGTTTTTGGGCTAATTAAAGTTTTTGAAGATGCTGTATCGATTAATAAATTAATTTTAGCAAGTGGTATTTCTATATAAGGTAAAATGTGTTGATTAATATTATATAAATTTATTAAGTCTGATCGTGTATAGATCTATGCAACTGAAAATTCTGTTCTGTTTGTAATTTTCGTAATGGATGTAACATTTGTAATTTCCTGAGTAATTTGCCTCATCGTCCCTACTTGGATTTACATAATTATCTGTGTTTTGGGGTATAACTTAAACACTAAAATCTTCTTCTTCGTGAAATACCTCTTCAGAAGTAAGGTTTCGTTTCTGTGTATTGTCGAGTTTAATTTGAGATATCTTACTGTTCTGTCTTGTGTTGCCAAATAACGTGCCAATAAGGGTTGGTTTGTAGTAATTATTGGGGTTGTTATTATAATTCGACATAGGCAAGCTTCTCTTAGGATTTATCCCGAATATTGGCTATGTTCAATTTGCGTTTTGATTGAACTTGGGTGTATTGTTCGTCCAAGGTTTTGTAAAAGTCGAATTAAATATAGGTTTGGGAAATAATCAAAATTGATTGTTATAAATTGTTAAAGTTTGGATTATTAATTTTAAAATGACTTGTCGGCGTATTAAATTATGTAAATGTAGGTTGTGTCGGTGTTAGACTTGTTGCTTGTATAGTTTTAATTAGTTAATAGTTTTTGCTAGTGTTTGGGTTATAAATTCTGTTCTTATAATATATAACGTTTTCTTTCTTTATTATTAAATTCATAGTCTCTTCTACACTTTGTTGGTTTCTAAGTCTAATTTTATTTTCTACTCGCTTGGATAACGCATTTATATACGTATTCAAAGCTATTTGGTCATATATTTTGGTTTTAATTAAACTTTTTAACTTACGTTTGGTCAGAACCAAACTTCTTACGTCTGGGCATTTTATACCAAATTAATTACTTTTCATTCGCAAATTTAATAAATTCCTAACTAAACATTTGATATTTTTTTGATCACCCAAATAAGCAATCAATATTTTCTTATAGGCTTCCCAGTCATTTGAATCATCCTTGCTCGATATTTAAATTAATAATCTTTTAGTCAACTTACTTAAAATTAACTTTAGTGACCACATGTTTTTCGGTTTCCTCTCGTTTATAAAAGTTTTCAAAAATGTTTCGCAAGCTGTAATAAATGTACCTAGGATGGCCGGATTACCGTCATACGTAGGAATCAAATTTAAATATAACCCTAAATTATTTGAATTCATTTTGTTTGAATTATTATTCTTTGTTCTTTTAGTCCAATTTTTACTAAAGTGATTTAAAGGATAGTTCACCAAATCTTTTACTCCAATCTTGGATAATGTTAACCAAGTAAGTCCTCTTAAAATCTCATCAAAATCAGACAATCACTGAATATTTATTGCAATAATAAGATGTACAAAAAATCTTTAATAGTCAATTCCTATTTACTAAAATCAATATTCAATTTAAAAATGGTGAAGGAAAATTTGATTGTTTTGTTCCATAGCTTTCCGTCTATTTCTTTTACAATAGACTTGAACGCTTTTATTGTTTAAACAAAATTTGATACAATTGAAAATATTAAAAGTTAATATTTAAATTGATTAATAATTAATAATTAAGAATGAGTAGCTTGAGCACCAAACAATGTTAAAGTTATGATGTTCAAAGACTGACTGCCTAGATGAGCTTCTTACATTTAACATGGAGCGTCTGGTTTCACATCGTTTTGTGGGAAACTGCTTTCTTGCTTTTATGCTGCTTCTTGATAACCATACAATGTGTTTTATTTCTAAGTAATTTGAAATAAGTCTGATTAGTAGCAGTTCATTATTCCTTAGTTTATTGTATAAACTTGCGTCTGTGTTATAAAATAATCGTTTCTTATTCATTTCCTATTATGAACTCGGTTGACATTTATTATATTACATTCCTTTATACAATGTATCGTTCTGTATAAAACACATAATTATAATGCTTAAAATTAAATACTTATTAAGATAGTGGAACAAAGACCTGCATACTGTTTAATATTCAAAAACATAACAGCAAAATTCCCCTACATCTATATTTAGATTTAACTCAATAAAATTGACTAAAATAAATCTCAAAAAATATTTAGTAATATCCTTGCTTTTAGAAATTTTCGTATTTAGTATAACCATGCACATAATTAAACCAAAGGTTATTATATTTCCAATTTTGCGCCGTTCTAGTTAGAAAGTAGATAGGCAACCAATTTTAAATGTAGTTCAAAATATCAAGTCGTATTTTCTGTATATTATAATAGAGTCATAATGAACGATATGGTTTTCATGCATCAACATAATTACGTTCAACCACCTAATGAGTTTTTAAATAAATTTGACGTAAATTGTAAATTTTAAGGTACTTTCCTACAATGCTAATTAATAGCAGGAAACACAAAGCTTACTAATTTAATTTAAATTGGGCGAGTGTAAGAACAAATTATACTTTCTCTGTGTGCATAAATACGGGAGAAAGTGATGCTAAAAGTTCATTTTGAATTTATTTGTGTAAATCACAAAGTTGTTCAAAGTGCTTAGTGTTACAACATTTTCAAACGTCCAAATATTAGGTAAGTGCACTATTTTTTTAAAACCTGCATATTCAAACTCTGATTTTCTATTGTTATTTAGTAACTTTACCTGCAAGGCACCTTTAGGGTAAATATAGTAACTCATTCTAGTTTTTATGTACATATCCGCTCTTAATACATATTTTAATAAAAATCATTTTAATTAGATGAATCAAATATATATAACAATTAATTTAAAAAATACTGTTCTTCAATAAACATACGTTCTGCTTGTCCTAATTCAAAAAGTGTTTTGAATGCAATAAACAATGGTGAAAATGGCTATCTTTTTGTAACTGCTTCAAATCTGGAATACCAAACTGTTCAAGATTCACAACTTCATTAGCTGGAAGGTAGTGGCTGATGATGTTTTTCTTTTACAATCCTTTTACATAAACGTTACGTTTAAAATCCTACAAGTAATTTTTTCTACATTAAGTAACTACTCTATAATATGTTGCCCTATAAAATCAAACAGTCGCTAAGCAACTTTACGTTAGAAAGTAGTTGCAATATTTTCTTTCGCATGCAGTGACTACGTTTCAATTACAGCTGCATATAAATGCGCAGCTTTCTTTTAAAAGATTAGGCTGCTTAACCATCTGCCTAGTAAATGAACACTTGCAATGGGTGTGTTATTTGTTATCTTGCAGCTGTGCAGGTGTTCAAAATAATAAGATTGTTTCACTTTGTTAAAAGTTCATTGTAAACACGCTATCTCCTTGTTAGCAAGCGGATTTTACAGCTGCCGTATGAGAATTCATCGCACTTGATCCTTTGGCGATGTTTTTGAAAGTCAAATATCTACCGCCGTACATGGTTCTTTTTATAAATACCGACCCTATTTTGAAAGAGGTACATTGAATACAACATCCTCTTAGCGAAAAGACATGTTGTAAAGTCGCGTTTTTAAAACGCTTTCTGTGTTAGTATGAGTTAAGTTGGTGGATCCAGCATCCAGCCCATAGAAAAATGAAGCCGCATTTCCCAGCCTAAGATGATACCACCAACAAGCCGATAACTAGGTATAGTTTTGTTTTCGTTATTTTTTTATGCTGTTTTGGAAGATAGACATCTCTTTTTTTGGGGTTTGATTCCGCACTAAATTGCAGACTATACGCTACACTTACAACACGAACAATTATGTACCATATCCTTAAAGCTAGCGTTGGAGTACATTTTACTGTTTACTTTTCTGTTAACGTCCACAACTTGCTAATTACTGTTTGATTAAGATATTTAAAAATTTATGTTACTATATTTCTTAAACTTTACGAGGTGCACTCGCCAAAGCAGATGTTACTGTAAATTTTATGTATAATGTCTTAGGACTGGAAGCATTATACTGATATGTAGCTATGTAGGTGCTATTTACATAATAAGATTTTATTGTCGCTATTTTAAATGTTTATAATTATATTTTTATGTTATGAAATTGACGCTTTGTGTATATCATGTTATACAGATTTGTTAATATGCCTTTTGGGACTATGTTTATTAAAGTTTTAAAATAAAAGACGCGTTGAAGTTTCCAATTTGTTCTTTCTGTATCACCCACGGCACTCTACGACGTTTTTGAGCTAGTGCAAATTTTAATTAATTTCTACCGTTCTGTACGTGTTTTGTTGCAGTATTTGGCGTAGACGATTTCTTTATTGACTTTCCTGCTTTCTTTTGTGTTTGCACAGAATACCGTAACAAACAGTTCCATTTACAGGTATTAATTCTGGCAATAATAAACTTAAATGGTGATTTTTACAAAAATCGTTGTCTTCGGAAATCCTCATCCTAGTTTTCACTTCTTAGCCACATGTTTAGAATTTCGTGATATAACTCGTCTGTTTCAATATTCAGTACAGCTATTTTTTTCATCACAAAAAAATCGCTTGACTTGTACTGGAAGCCCTGGATATCCGAAACATACATGTTTTCTCTTCGAGAGCTGTTTTATAAATGACTAAACTTTGAAATAAAGTCTCATATAAATATGCTGTCCTTAGTATCCCACGAGGTGTCCTTAAGTCCATAGCATTTAATTAACAATTCTCGTCCCTTGTTTCACGTCTTAAGCACCGTTTTAACTAAATAAGTGTCTTGAGAATTCGTAACCAACAGCTCGTCCTTGTAGAAGGTGCTCAAGTTAGGTATATTATTTAAATCCTGAAGCAAGTAACAATTCTTGTATGTTGAATTTGCGCAATTTTAAATAATTCCGTAGTCCAATTGGGCAAAAACCCTTTATCAAAAACATTCTTATATTTAGATAGATATTTAGATATGTTGCTTTTCCATTAGAACAACGGAATTCCACGGAATTAATTATCGTGTTTTGCCTTCTTTATTGCTTGCATTCTAGGAATGTTTCACTGTAGTCTAGAATATATATTTTTTTCTTGCTTTCATAGAATATTTAACATTCTACTGCTGGGAATGGTTTTATGATACTTACCTCTGTCGCTCTGAAGTTGTATAAATACAAATTCAACTTTTGAAAGGTCTGTTATTTATTCTACGTCTCTCTTACTTATTCGACTTTTCTGTTATACAACGTCCTTTGAACGTGGTAAAGTCGTGATTTTAAAATGCGGTTTGTACATAGTGTGCTAATATACTTAAGTTGATGGTTTCAGCACCCAGTCGTAGACAAATGCAGTCTGCATTGCCTCATCCTAAGATGGTACCAGAGAGAAGCCGTTAGCTCAAGGTACAGTGTATCTTACTGTTTGCTTTACTTGTGTTGCTGTTTTAGAAGATAGACACTTCTTTTTGTTTGATTCTGCAATAAACTGCAGATCGTACGTTACCAAATGCATGTCCACAATGCATAAATTACCATGTAATTATTCTTAAGGCTTGCGTTAGAGCATTTTTTACTGCTTACTTTTTTGGGTAAATTAATGAAACGTCAACAACTCGCTAGTTAATACTTGATTACGCTATTTTAAATTTAATGTTACGTTCTTAAATCTTACGAGATGAACTTCCAAAAGCAGATGGTACTGTATTATCTTTTGTACCTATTATTTAGCAAATAAGATTTTATTCTCGATATTTTAAAATGTTTAGGTTTATACTGTATTATATGTAAATTGACGCTTTGTTTACATCACGTTATAACGAACAATTATGTCAATATGTTTTTGATTTTTGTAAATACTCTTTTGGGACTGTATGTTGGTAATATAGCCTTTTACTGAGGTTTCCAATTTTTTCGTGTCTATATCACCCAACCCACTCTACAACGTTTCTGAGCTAGCCCGAACTCTAATTCTTTTGGAGTTAGATTCTACCATTCTGTCACTGTTTTGTTGCGGTATTCGGTGTAGGCGACTTTCTTCCCTTACTTTGCTCCTTCCTTTCTTGTCTGCGCGGAATACCATAACAAATGGTTTTATTAGTACTGAAATACACTTCCAAAAAACGAATAAAGGAATAACTACATCGATTATCTATATATTAGATTAGTTTTACATGAACTATAGCTACCACAAGATCTATACTTTACATATTTATTTACATAGGTGCATAACATTGTAAAATAAAATTTAGGAGATACAGTTTAGATAGTATTACTATTAGAATGATATAAAGGTACTTTCTAAACTATGCAAACAACCAGTAATATACAGAGGAACTACAACTATATACAAAGACACAAAAGAAAAATTCATAGTGCATCTCTACGATGTGTTCACTCATTTGTAGTCGGAACAAAAGCTCTCTGGAATAGATATTCCCATGTCCTATAGTCTATAGGCGGCAGAATAGTACCCATGTTTTGAAATGCCCCATTATAATTGGAACTCAGAGTAGCATTTTCATATCTGCTTGTTGTTTCCGTAGAAGTAGTACGATTGAACATGTTATACATGTTCGCTTGCATAGTTGTGGGTCTTGTACGCTTTTTAGTCAAATTGTATTTTTTTCGTCTGTAACTAAACCAGCTTTTTATCTGCAACAAATACACATTTTCAACAAATGTATACATAAGCATTATGTTCATTAATAATAACCTATTTTTCATTTGTTTTAAACACCTTTGTACAAATATTGTAATCTAACCAGTTCGTAGAGTTTATTAAGTTTCTTTAAATGCATGATAGACTGAAGTCAAATGATCTCTGTGAATAAACGTTTCCGCGCGATGCCATTGTATCAATATGTTAAATAACTGTTAGCTGATCAGCTGGGCTAACGTTTGTGGTGTGCAAAACTCTCTACAAATCCCTAAGATTGAAAATCGATCTTTCTCATTTTGAGCACCAGCAAATACAATTTCAATAAATGCTGAAATTTTTAAAAATGTTTTTCTAAAATCCAGTACTAGTTTAGTAAGAATATAAATAAAACATTAGAAAACCAAGTTTTCCTTTTCTAAAATTTCTTCTTGCTAATGTAATTGGAAGAACGAATTTTTTGACTTAAAGTAGTTTCGAATTAATATAACAGCAATTGAATTTTCAGGTCACTTGAATCAGAATATAGTAATGACATTTCCACATAATTTGGAAGTAACATCAAAACGAAAATCAAATTTACACGACTACAAATGCAATGCAGTTCTATACTGTTATACCCTGTTGAAACCTATACGTCAGTATGCGAAACTTTGCCAGTGATTAGTACATTTGCTTTTGTCTCCAGAATTTTTTTTTCTTATTACCTACTTAACACAGTCTCGTCTAATTGATATATGTAGCTTATCTAGTCCATCTCAGATTAATCAGATCAATCAAGCACGCACACGCGCATACGCACGCGTACATGCACGCGCACGCACACGCGCAATGCATACGCGTACGCGCGCTCGCACACAGACACTCACACACATACACAACACACACGCACAAACGTACACACACGCACACGCACACATGTTCACACGAGTTTTGATTACGTTTTGTAGGATCTATAAGAATTTACATCGCCTTCGCGCTTTAATTAAGTTGAATTGTTTCTGTATCTACACTTTAAATACGATTGATTTGCATAAGGTATATAAAAGCATTACGATTTTTTAACAGCTCGCCATTTATGTAATTAACGGGAATTATGCTTTTTATCAAAGCTGATGAATTTAATAACCTTGTATATGCAATACGCTTATATATAGGGTGCAACAATGAATATTGGGATATTTCAACTTTTTTCCGTTTTACTTCTATTTGGCGAGTTTTATTTATGGAGTTTGTGTTTCAATGACCTCTTCATCACGTCAATGTATAAGTTCACCGCTGTCTCAATCGCTAATATAAGGAACTTCTAAGACCAAAAAAATATTGGAGCTAGATAGGACTCCTGCGTCATACAATTGTAAACAAAACTTTAATTCTTTAAAGTTATTTTTTATGTAGACAAAAGAGGTTAGGTATGCATTCAAGTAATTTTTATTCCAGAAAAGAAAATTTTAGTTATCAGTGTACCATCTTAAATTATAGTTAAAACGTAGTTACTCGAACGTAAGACTGTGAGAGTAAGATTGTAAAATGAATGTGTTAGAACATGAAATATCCACACGAGCTAAATCAAAACCGCTTTATATATATATATATATATATATATATATATATTTATATATATATATATATATATATATATATATATATAAATCTTATGGTATTTCGAACGTAAATAACAATTGGAAAAGGTATCTTTTAAAGATAGGATTGATAAGGGACTATGTAGTAACATAGTTTATAGAATTAAATGCTCATGTAACATATCTTATACGGGACAAACAAATCAATGGTTAAGATCCCGGCTCACACAGCACAGAAGCGATGCGAAAATTGAGAAAAAATCTTGTGCTCTTGCGTCTCATATTCACGATACCCAACATACAGCAAACTGGAATGATACAAAAATTTTAGATAAAGAGGTCAATTATGTAAACAGATTGTTCTTGAAATCGTACCATATAAGAAATGATGGCAATAGTTTGAACTTTAAAATAGACACGCAAAATCCTAATAACATTTACGCTCTACTATATAGTTTTAGCAATACTTAACCTAGTACCATCTTTCTACATTCCTCGTTAAATTCTCAATCCTTAAATTATTGAATTTCATATCACACAGTTGTATTACCGGTTGGCTCACTCATATGCTGGCCTCGATACGATTAGCAATTGTTTAGTATAACACATTAAACTCATCGTTGTCAAACTAATATCGATCGTCTTGTTGTACTTACACCTTTTAATTTTATATTTCTGTTAATCTTGAAAGTATTTTAAAAAACTGACGCATGTATCATGCAATTTTAAAATGTAATAGTTACTACATGTTTGTTAATTTAATATCATAAAAACATCAAGTTTCTGTAAGTATCTTGCTATGTGCATAACTGTTATTTGTATTATAATTTTACAGAATCATGATTATGGTCTAAATACAGTCCGAAACTTCGATTATAAACAAATGATTTTCATTTACATATAAACACATAATGGTCCGAACGAAACTCAATCCCAAAAAATTTTTTGAACAACCATACCTTTTCCAATATATATATATATATATATATATATATATATATATATATATAATGTTTGAATGTATTTTTTCATTATTAACTTTAATGACGGGTCATTAGGTATTGATGCAAATTAAACTCTTTAGCATGTCTTCGTGCACTTAATCAAGAAACGACAGGCGTTACCTTTTCATCTTAATATCAACAGAAAAGTGTTCTTTCAAACGATAGGTAAGTGAAAACGAAAATTTTTAAGGAAAAGAAAAAACAGCTAAGATATGACATTTAGTACAGAGGTTAACATTCACTATAGTTGTGTATGGGTAGAATTTAACCGCTAATGAATTGAAAGGAAATATTTTTCAAAAATAATAATACGACCAACCTTATTAACAAGACCAAAATATTGAGAATAAATATATAAGAATTATGAGCATTATACTTTATTTAAGTAAAGTGTAAATTATAAGAGAGACTAACTGCGTGTAGGCAACTCAACTAGCAATTTAACAAAGAATTTTATTTGGTGCTTGTAACATTTAAAAATTCTTGCAATATTATTTGTGGACATTACAGTTACAAATTCGCTATTTCAGTATTTACTCAACAACGTTTTATTCCGTTATTGATTTTAGTATTCTTGTAGATTTAATAACTCAACAATTTTTAAGGTACATTATAATTTTACTCGAAATTGCAATCTGCAACATATTCTGTGGTTCCAGCTGATAATATATTCTTACAATCTTTACGTGCTCGTAGTTCCTTAAGGTATTCTAGTTCGGTTGTCCATTCGTGACAGCACAATCACTTTTCGTTTCTTGTTTGGAAGTAAAAGGTCGCTTGCTGTGATTAAACAGTCAAGATGGTGCCAGAAATTAAGTTTTCTTGGCGAAGGCGAAGAAAAAGAACAGATAAGTGATAAGGAGTCGCAAGGCAGTCCTAATGTTCTATTTAAAGTGAAAGGTTGTTTGATATTTCAATGGACATCAGTTGAGCAGTGACTCACGTGTTGGTTATAATTGCCGCTTCGGAACGTGCAACTTAAGAGTAATTCATGGAATCTAGTAATAATATAAATTTTTGATGCTGTTGCATTTGATTAAACTGGATTTCCCGTCCGCATCTAGGAATACAGTAAAATGTTTGGTTGACACATGCATGGTTTAAGGTTAACAGGTCATTTAAAGTCGTTTGGTAAGACCGTTTAATTTTTTATGATTATACTGCGTTTTACGATAAATCATTAATTTGTAAATAAAGAAATGTAGAGTTATTGTTGAGAGGTTATAAACTACCTTATAGTGTTGAATGGAATCAACTATTTATTTCATGAATTATTTTGTGATGTACTTTGTTAAAAGGATTACCATCTTCATAAATTTTGTGATATTTATGATTTATAAAACAATTTTTATATTATTGGTGATATCCTCAGGTTCATAAATTATTCTTAAACTTTACATGCTTTACAAAAAGAAGTATTTTGTCTAGATATGTAAATGCCACATGTTTATTATAAAATCAAGTTCAATCTTTAATTTTAATGATACTGTGCATGTTGTTTACATTACATGTCACGATGTTAACTTAATAAAGCCTAAAACCAGAAAGGTGAAAGTTAAACAGAAATTGAAATATCTAGTAATTTTACTGAATGTCGAGTAATGAAAAAAATGTGAAGTCTTTCGTAGCGCCACCTTAGACTATTAATCTTTAAAAAGTATTATTGCATAAAATCAGAAATTGTATTAAAATTTAATAGTAGATAATTAAATTAAGAACTTAATGTTTTACGTTCTATGTGTAAAATATAGAACATATGCTAATGAGAATTTTGTTTGTACTGTATTACATTAATGATGGTACATAATCTGTTTTAAAAATATATAGAATTATTTTTGACTTCAGTTTGTTATTGAGTAATTATTAAATTCTTCCAAGGTGACACGGTATTTGAAGGATTCCACTTGCTATAA
The DNA here is from genome assembly GCA_036346225.1 of Platerodrilus igneus. NCBI lineage: Eukaryota > Metazoa > Arthropoda > Insecta > Coleoptera > Lycidae > Platerodrilus > Platerodrilus igneus. The sequence goes on along the minus strand of JARFIW010001331.1, from coordinate 874,676 downwards.
ATCCATATAGTAATACAATAAAAATTAATTGTAATTAAAAATAAAGATTTTGTGGTTATATACAGTATTATAAGGTAAAAACGGTTATCCTTGGCGGTAGTGTTTATGTTTCAGAACAGTCCTAGGACCTCGTTAGTCCGTTTTAGAAGAAGAACAGGAGTAAGTAATATATTTATCGTGATCAAATGGTGATAATTTAGGTTTCCAAATTTTCCTTTTATGTAATCTGATTAAGTTAGTTGCGTTATAAAAATTTAGGTGGCCTCCATTATTTTATTTTTCAATTTTAATAAACCCACTGACCTAATCTCATGCGGCCGCGAGCAAAACCCAGTTAGCTAAAAGTCTTTCAAGAGTTTCCTTTTTCTAAAAGCTGTTTTCTATTCTAACTTGTTATTGTCATATAAGAATTCTCGAATTGTTAAATAAAACTTTATTAAAAATAATTTAACATTACATGTTATTAAGCTAAATTGTGAAAAAAGTGGAAAATTAAAGAAAACATTATTTATTTAAAGAGACATAACCGTTGCGCATACAGTTATGCCTGTACAAGGGGTTTTTGATTTGATGTGCTTGCCAGCAGATAAAAGGAAAAGAAAAATTAGAGTTTTAGAATTAGCTAAGCGAAGGAAGATATTTTAAGACAATTGAAAGTATTTATGTTTATGCCTGTATAAGGCATTAAATTCTTAACGTGCTAATTATTACCTTTTGAGCCATCAGATATAGTGAGGTTATAAACTAAATTTTATAACCTTTGATTTACGGTGTATGAGATATATTTTGGAGCCAGTTTAGCAGTAAAAACATAGTCAGCACTAGATAAACTTTGTTCTCTAAACTGTGTCACAACCGTTAAATGAAAATTTACACCTTTGAAGGTTATATTTATTTGACATTTTTTATGTGCTTCATGAAGTCTATCACGAATATTTTTAAAAAGATCGAAGAAACCCTAGCGGTCAGTTGCATATGACATTCTATTGCTCGGCATATGTGGTATATGTGGTGAAGAGATAGGAACATGATGTCCAAAAATAAAAAAATTTGGTGTGAAACTAGTAACTCCATGTTTTGCAGAATTTATTGCATACTAAATCTTTGACAAACACAAGTTTACATCCTAGGTGTTATATGTTTCAACATAAGACGTTATAGTTGTATCTATTGTTCTATTTATTCTGCGGTATATCAATTTTTTTGTATTTTATACCTATTACATATATTTCTGAAAGCATTTTCAGATCATTAGGTGCTGTTATCACAAAGTATAAAACGTGGAACTTTTTAAGTTAAAAATATGTGATCTTCCATAAATCTTTCTATGTGAAGTGCTTTAGAACTACTTATTGGATCAAGTAATGTAAATTTCAAAAACCAATCGCCCACAACTAATAACCATTTATGGACTTGCTTACAACGAGGAAAATATCCCATTAGATCTAACGCAATTTGTATGAAATGGAAAACACACTTCCTTTTTCTTTCGCATGAAACCTAAAGGTGATTGATAAATTGAAAACCTTTTGTGCTCCACATGTAAGACAGTTTCTACAAAAATTTAAAATATCAAATTTGATCTTTGGCCAATAATAAATTTCTTGAACTTTTGCTATAGTTTTAGATGAACCAAAGTGACCTGTAGTTGGTGGGTCGTGATTATCAGTAATGACTTAATTGAATAAGTAATAGGCACCAGTAGTTTCAAAGAAAAAATATTTGTAGAAAGAGGTGTATTTGAAGGTACAAATTTATAAATTAAATCATTTTTTATTTTCCACCGAGTAACCATTTGCTGCTTTTACAATTTTATTTTTTAATAAAGAATAGTAATTATCTACGTTATATAAATCTATTTCCAAAATGTTTAAATTTGGAATACTTTCTTGTATAGAACTGCTAAGAAAATTGGGTATAATGTGAAATCTTCTTCTCTATGAATTAAATCAAAGGTATGTTGGCGCAAACAAGTAGCCCAACGAGCAAGTTTCTCTGAGGGATTTTGAATATCGTTGAGCCATAAAAAGCTGTGGTGATCAGAAATTACTGTAAATGTTGTTCCTTCCATCCAAGGACAAAAACGTTCTATACAGAAAATAACAGCAAGGCATTCACGTTCAGTAACAGAAAAATTTCGTTCTGAACAAGTAAGAGATCTACTAGCATACAAAATTATAAAGGTCAACACCATCTATTTGCCGAAGAAGAAGTCTTCCAAGACCTGTTTTTGAAGCATCGAATTCAAATATGAACGACTGAGAAAAATCTGGTTGACATAAAGCTGGTTCAAAAACTAATAGTTGATTTATTTGAAGAAGAAAAAATTCATCTTGAGAAATCCACACTATGGGTTGTTTCTTTTTTTTTGCTTTTTATGAGATCGTTGGTGGGGGACATAAGTAAAGAAAAAGATTCTATAAAACGACTATACCAGCCGCACATGCCAACAAAACGCATTTATCGGTAGCAGTTTTTTTGTATGGGATAGTTAATCATGTTAAAAAAATTTTCTGGATTTGTTTGTAAGGAATTAGATTCAACAATATATCTAAAATATTTTAAAATTTTTTAAAGAATTCACACTTTTACAAGTTTATAGTGAGATTGCGCCCTTTAGACGGTCACGTGCTGTTCTTAAAAGTTTCATGTTTAGAAAAAGTGGAGGAAATCAATACGATATCGCCGAGATAACAGAAAATATGGGGTTTAAGCTCTGAACCAAAGATTGTATCAACCAAACGTAGCTGTGTTTCTGCTGAACTATGTAAACCGAAAGGAACAGGTGTAAATTGATGTTGGCCACTGGAGATGACGCTGAAAGCTGTTTTTGGTTTTGATTCTTGTGTTAAAGAGAGTTGCCAAAAATTGTGACAAAGCTCTAAACTAGAAATATAGGTAGCACCTCTTAACAGATTAAGTATACGGTCTATGTTCTGCATGAAGTAAGTGTCGTGAACAGTAATTTCATTTAAGGTTCGTCCATCAAAGCGAAGTTTGTAATCTTCTGAAGAATTCTTACAAGAAGGATTGGAAAACACCAGCGACTGGCAAATTTTTCTATAACTCCCAAAGCTAACATTTTATCTAACTTTTCATGAAGAATTCTTGACATATATAAAGGCATAGGGTATTAACGTTTTCTAAAAGGTTTATGGTCACCAGTATCAACATTCATAAATATTTTATTTGTACGACCTATGGTATCTGGACTACTAGCAATAGTATTAAAGGAATCTGTGATATTTCTTTGTTGAGAAACTAATAAAGGAAGTAAATTACCTACAGTACAGAAATTTTTGTTATCTTGAATGGTTTGACAAGAAATAAAATCCAGTAATGGTATTGTAGTGCAGCTGTCCAGGAATTATTTTTAAAATTTGTAGTAAGTCTATGAAATAGGGACAGTAGGAAAAGCAGACAGAAAATCGGTAGAAGCCTACTGGGGAATAGTGCGGGATATATTACACGCAGAAATAGAAAAAAAAGTAGTCTCGATAATAATTGCATTAACAGAAATATGAGTAAAAAGCAGTCAGCAAGATTTTTATAATAATAATTGTAAAAAATAACCCATCCGCAGAAAAATGAATAAGCCCAATCAGCAGGAGGATCTATACTTCATATCTATAAAAAGTGTTGTTACGTTAGGTTGACTCTTAAAAATTATGAATTTTTGACTTAAAGATTGTCAGATTTTGATTTTCCAAAGAAATTATCAAATTTTAAACTATAAAAGATTGTCGTATTTCGACCTCCAAAAATTGTCAAATTGAAAAATAAATCAGTGGATCAAATTGCTTTTAAAAAAATCAGTGAGTGGTTGAGTTTAGATTAAAATTGTGTCGGATTTGGGACTTTCAAGAAAATCTAAATGCATCAAATGCTTTGCACGCTAATAAAATGTTTAGTAAAAAAAGTTATCAAATTAAGATTTAGGAGTTGTGCATCGATAAGGGTGGTCCAAGGTTAAAATTAATTGTGGAACCTTACTTTTCGTAGAATTTCAGGTCGTCTAACGCTATACACGCTAAGAAAACATTTAGAAATAGAAAAGTTGTTAATTTGAGGTTCAGGTATGGTAAAACTATTAAGGGGTTTGTCTTAGATTAAAAGTAATGTCCGATTAAGACTTCCAAGAGGATTTGAACCCATTTGATAATTTTTACGCCAAAAAAAGTATTTAAATGAAAATGTTGTTCTTAGTTTGACAACTATTGGTTTATTTAATTTAAAATACCTAATATATGTGGATATTTAATTTTAAACGTCGCTTTCTGTCAATAGCTGACATAAGCCAATAACTTGACAGTGTCAGGTATAATTGACAAAAATGCCAAACGTAATTGAAAGTTAGGTTGGTATTTGATTGCATAGATGATTTAGACTTGCTAATTTTCAAATTGTCTTTACTCGTCTCGGTGGCGCAATTGGATAACGTATGGGCTGAGAAAGTCTAAGTGCCGTTGCATAATTAATAGCTATCGTATAACGACTTTGATTCTTTGTTGATACATTAAAGCATAGCCGTTATCTCCCTCTTAGAGCTATTAGGCGCGTTATATATGTTATTTTATAGTTTTCCTAATAGTAGCGTTTTTTTTAATTGTGGCGCTTATTTATTGATTTAAAATAATTAACTTATGCAATAGTTTTTAGGACATTTCTATTAAAATGACATATATGATTTATGATTTTTTGAATTCTCTAGAACGAAATGCGTATTGTCTCATTAAATAACATAATCATCATTAGAACTAATTCAAATTAACTTCTTTGAAAGAAAGATACGTTATATGTACAACTCATAAAGTAGCATTTTTAACGAGAATGAATATTTTATTTTTATTTTAAATAATATATCTACAAACGGAAAAAGCTTTGCTTTATAAATGCTGCAAATTGATATTATTTTAAACGCGTTATGAATTATTTACGCGGCTGAAATTAGTAGCTTTTGTGGCGTTTTACAATACTTTCATTCAGCACTAAATAGCTACACACGGATTGTTATAACATAATTATTGAGGGCTTCCTTTTATGCTTCATAAATGCTATAAGATTTCTTTTACGGTAATTGAAACGTGTTCTAGCAAATGTTTAAAAAAGCTTAAAGTTGGGGTTCTTCTTAAATAATACAATACTATATGTATTCTCAAAGAGTGTTATCTTACAGGAAAATCTTATTTTCTGTACTATAAATATTGGGATATTTTGCTTCTCTCCGCTTTTATTCTTTTGGGAATGATTTTTTCTTCATAGAACTTGGTGTTTAATGACCTGCCGTGACCTCATTTTCACACCATTTTTCCCTAAATTAAAATACAAAATTCGAAATCAATCCCGCTGGGTTCGCGTTTAGCGCAATATTTCTTCACTAATGTGTAGTTTTGTTAGTTTTACTTCTAACTTCATACCATATACAGCTATTTCTGTATGACATAATACACACGCATGATCCCTTTTCTTACAGTTGAAACGACTTTTGTTTTACAGAAGGCACCACGTTGTGAGCGCCACTTAAACGTTATTTCTTCTACGTGGAGGCGCTAGTGTAACTTATTTTTCGTAATGGGCGCCAGTGAACAAAAATCTTTCGACATAGCTAGAGGTCTATTCCTGGGTAGAGAAATAAGAAGGGGAAGTCGAATTCTGTTTGCAAACCAAAGCTATGCTAAATTAAATAGGCGCCACCATGTCCTGAGATAATTACGATAATAGCAGAGCACAGTTCTAAGGGCGGACGTGGAAACCCAAAGATAAAACGATCGCCTTCGTTAACAAAAACCTGTCTTATCAAAATAAGACGCAGCTCCTGTAAGAAATTGCAAAGATTAAATAAATAAAAAAGTAGAACACCATTTGTGTCCTATAAAAGTATAAAAAAAATAAAAAAATGTATATCCAATATGATATTGGCACCAAATTATTACTCAAAAATTTTACCTTTGTGTAATTAGATTTGATCGCATTTGACCAAAATAAAAGCCTCAAAGTTGAACTAATTGTTTACTAAAAAAACTCTCTTTAGAATTTCGGAACTTTTTAACAAGTAACAAAAATTTATCTTTAACATCTATATCAAAGTCAAGATTTTGACTTTTTAAAACAACCAACTACACTTTAAATATGAACCTGCTTTAAACATTTGAGTGAAAATAATTTTTAAGCATAATACACTGAATTACGTTCTAACCTGGGCAGATCTTTTCAGGTAGATTACAATTTCTAGAATCTTATACAGAGTGTCTTTAAATTTTCAGAATTAAATTTTATGATTTACATGTAGATAAATGCTAATCACAAAAATAGGAATGTTTGGTTTAAACTCAATGACAACTGCACGAAGCATTTGTTTTCACGACAACATCTGTCAATTGTGCAACACAAAAAAAATATGACGTCGAAAACATACGTTGAAATTATCTAAGGTTCAGATGGAACAAAGCTTGTAATTATAAAAACCTAATCTGACAAAATTTTGTTCTACGGCTTATAAAACCAGTTCAACAATAATTGAGAATTACACAGATTACATGTTGAAAACCTAATAGCAACTTTACGTGCTTTATATGATAGTCTGTTTATCAAATTTTTATGACATTCAAAACACATGCATGAAATATCTTATATCTAATAACGAACCAAACTGCTTTTGTTGCTCCAACGATAAATCGAGATGGAAATTTATATTCTTCAAATAAAGTTACCAGCCATTTCTAACTAGAAACGACTGCAATCCAAACTAACATCCATAATTCCTAGTTAACAAATTTCTTAGTAGACAGATTTCAAATCGACAAATCCTAAGGGACGAATTTTAAATGATGAATCCTACATGACGCGCGTTAGTAGAAGGTATCTTAATAGTTTCAGGTCGAGCACGACTTGACCTGCTTACTTTAGTAATTGATGCGAAGGTCGCCTGCCTCTAGGCGGGAATACATGTTGATAAAGCTGTTGCTAGCGGGCGACTAACTTAACGAAACAAGAACCGAATCGTCGCGACGTTAGAGGCGTGGAATACGAAAGAAACAACTAGAGATGCGCGTGTAAATAACTTTATGTGACACAGATATTTTAATATAAGAAGATTAATAGGAATAATGCACGCTTAGCGCATTATCCTCGTAATTCAATGCGAATAATTATTACTGAAATTAAACATGTTACACTACCCCTTTCCCAAAAGAAAAAAAATCTTTTATAACAAACAAATTTTAAGCTAAAAACAAAAGATTTTTTTTATAGCTTTTATCAAGCTTATAACTAACATCACAATTATTTGCAAAACATTACAGTTTACAAATTAGAAATACTTACTTAATCTTTATCCAGAATAACTACAAAAATTATGAAAACGAGAGGGACTAATATATACAAATTTGAGTGTGCTGGTAACTACGTGTACCAAACGTCCATTGGGAGACAAAATAGGGAAGTCATAACCGGTATAAGTCAAAATCGAGAGAAGTCAAATCAAAAATTCAAACACTCCACGGGACAAAAAATTAATCCAAGTTTAAAGGAACTCGTTTATCAGAGCAAGAATTTTCTTACTCCTACTGAAGCCAGTACGTACTAACTATAACTAAACACAACATAAAATATTCAAACTTTCCAAAAATAACAACTCCACTTCCTGGAGCTCAAGCAATTTTACCAACCAAAAAGGACGCTACCATATCAAAACAGCATTATAATACAAAATATTATTAGATCAAAGTGATAACCAACACCAAAATAAACTAACCAACAGGTTACTTACAAAAATGGCGGTGAGTGCACATCACTATTATAACTCAAAGTGTTAGAAGTTTTGTTTTTACTAACCTTAAACTTCTACACAAATATTTCACAAAACAAAACTTTTAATACAAAACCGAACTAGTCAGGGCTGAAATCTCCTTCACCCTACTGATTATACTATCACTAATTTTCAAATATCATCACCTATTAGTGACTGATCAAACAGTGAGGTTTACCATGCAAACGTCTGACCTTACCAAACAAAAAAATATTCAAAGAAAGGTCAAAATCAATGGAAAGAATACGCCAATATTCTCTCTACCTAAATATGTAAAAATCACTAACAAATCACTAAACAATTTGTATAGTCAACTTATTTCTACTTTCAAACAATATCTTCTACTAGCGCGCACCAAACTAAATTAGTATGTTCATCAACGTACACTACAAAACTACTACTAAATTTCGACTACAAGTTTCCATAACCATACAAAATTTCCAAACAAAACACGTTGCAAAAGGACAGTCTTCATTTAATATCAGTTATAACCATACTAAATCAAACATCAGAACAAACAAAACAAGCAAATAACTGATTTACTTATATTCAAAGAAATGACTGAACTGAAACTAATCTTCAGGATCATCATTCTCATCTGGGTCAGATGCAGCAAAGGGCTTCAAATCTTTGAAGTGCCATCTACCGGCTTTAGAATCATTAATAAAAAACTAGTCACGACGATAGCTAACAGAAAAAAATATCGGTGTTCAAGTACATTCTCACCCTACTACCAACCAAACTGTCGAAAAAACTACAATGCTTCACAACGCCTAAATTTGCTAGAATGACAAATCCTCTACGAGTCTCACCTAGACTAACAATCAAAAATTACATCAACTAAAAAAAATTATGATGCATAAATTACTAGAGCGACTAACTCACCTCGAGTCTCGTCTAGACTTACGTAATGCTGAGGGACCAACTCTTTCTGAGTCTCGTCTAGACTAACATACTGCTGAGCAACCAACCACGACGACAAGTTCCGCCTAGACTAAATTGCATTGCAATGCCGATCTAAATAAAAAATTTGCTATCAAAAACAAAAACGTGCCTATGCACAAGAGCAATTCTCAAATGATATGACAACAGCTCAAACCGATGTACCATTAAAAATAGAATTCGTAGCATTATCATCAAATTCTGACAAAATGTTTTTTATTGACTCAAGCGAATTAAACAACCAGGCTTATCAGCTTCCTTAGCCAAAAGTCTATCTAAAATTTTTCTTTTCTCAACAACTGGTTTCTCACTTGTTACACCTCTAATCCTAAGTTCATATTCCAGTTCCTCTTTAAGTAAACAAACAATTTGGAATTTTTCAGACATATTTGTTATAGTCTAATATTTTAATGAAATCAAATTGGTAAATCTAAATGATTCAAGCTTCAAGAAAAATGTCAAAGCAAATTTGGGCAACGACAGGTCAAAGTCAAAAAGGTGAATTTGGTAAAAATAGATTTTTGCCAAAACAATATCAAATAAAATCTTTATTAGGCCAAAGTAAAATTAAAGTTAAAAATAAATTTGGCTAAGGTAATTAACTGACTAAAAGAAAGTCAATGTCACAACTAAATTTGTGCCAAATCAAATTTCGAGAACATTAGCTAATTTGAGCAAACAAATTTTGAAACTAATAGCAAATTTAAGCAAACAAATTTCGAAGCCAATAGCAAATTTGAGCAAACAAATTTCGAAACTAATAGCAAATTTGAGCAAACAAGTTTCGAAGCCCTATACGTTGCGGCGTCACTGTAACGATTTTTGTTATACAGAAGGCACCACGTTGGGAGCGCCACTGAAACGTTATTTCTTCTACGTTGATGCGCTAGTGTAACTTATTTTTCTTACTGGGCGCCAGTGAACAAAAATCTTTCGACATAGCTAGGGGTCTATTCCTGGGTAAAGCAATAAGAAAGAAGGGGGGAGTCGAATTCTGTTTGCAAACCAAAGCCAAGCTAAATTAAATAGGCGCCACCATGTCCTGAGATAATTACGATAATAACAGAGCACAGTTCTAAGGGCGGACGTGGAAACCCAAAGATACAACGATCGCCTTCGTTAACAAAAACCTGTCTTATCAAAATAAGACGCAGCTCCTGTAAGAAATTGCAAAGATTAAATAAATGAAAAAGTAAAACACTATTTGTGTCCTATAAAAGTATAAAAAAAATAAAAAAATGTATATCCAATATGATATTGGCACCAAATTATTACTCAAAAATTTTACCTTTGTGTAATTAGATTTGATCGCATTTGACCAAAATAAAAGCCTTAAAGTTGAACTAATTGTTTACTAAAAAAATTCTCTTTAGAATTTCGGAACCTTTTAACAAGTAACAAAAATTTATCTTTAACATCTATATCAAAGTCAAGGTTTTGACTTTTTAAAACAACCAACTACACTTTAAATATGAACCTGCTTTAAACATTTGAGTGAAAATAATTTGTAAGCATAATACACTGAATTACGTTCTAACCTGGGCAGATCTTTTCAGGTAGATTACAATTTCTAGAATCTTATACAAAGTGTCTTTAAATTTTCAGATTTAAATTTTATGATTTACATGTAGATAAATGCTAATCACAAAAATAGGAATGTTTGGTTTAAACTCAATGACAGCTGCACAAAGCATTTGTTTTCACGACAACATCTGTCAATTGTGCAACACAAAAAAAAATATGACGTCAAAAACATACGTTGAAATTATCTAAGGTTCAGATGGAACAAAGCTTGTAATTATAAAAACCTAATCTGACAAAATTTTGTTCTACGGCTTATAAAACCAGTTTAACAATAATTGAGAATTACACAGATTACATGTTGAAAACATAATAGCAACTTTACGTGCTTTATATGATAGTCTGTTTATTAAATTTTTATGACATTCAAAACACATGCATGAAATATCTTATATCTAATAACAAACCAAACTGCTTTTGTTGCTCCACGATAAATCGAGATGGAAATTTATATACTAGAGTCGACTGCAGTCCAAACTAACATCCATAATTCCTAGTTAACAAATTTCTTAGTAGACAAATTTCAAATCGACAAATCCTAAGTGACGAATTTTAAATGATGAATCCTACATGACGCGCGTTAGTAAAAGGTATCTTAATAGTTTTAGGTCGTACACGACCTAACCTGCTTACTTTAGTAATTGATGCGAAGGTCGCCTGCCTCTAGGCGGGAATACATGTTGATAAAGCTGTTGCTAGCGGGCGACTAACTTAACGAAACAAGAACCGAATCGTCGCGATGTTAGAGGCGTGGAATACAAAAGAAACAACTAGAGATGCGCGTGTAAATAACTTTATGTGACACAGATATTTTAATATAAGAAGATTAATAAGGAATAATGCACGCTTAGCGCATTATCCTCGTAATTCAATGCGAATAATTATTACTGAAATTAAACATGTTACACAGAGATTTTTCTTTTTAATGATCTATGCATTTCTATCCTTAAATTAACTAAACTTCCCTTAACTATATCCTAACGTCGCCTATCATCTAACATTACTGTCCTTTATTTCTAATTTTCTCATATTTACACAGTGTTTCATCAAGTTTTATTTCAAATAGAATTTTTTTATTACACTACACTACTCATCATACTGTAGCAAATTCTTTTCTAAAATATCACACTCTCGGACAAAATATGGGGTTCAAAATTTTATGAAGTTGCCCAAACACCTAACTGGCAATACTATTTATGTCATTTATAAATAATGAAGATTTCTTTCAGTAAATTCCCATTATATGGATAGCTTAAATTTATGTGGAAGTTTCCCCTTATTTGATCAAAATCCACCTCTCTCAGCACATAGGTGGTATCCCCTATCACCCTCTCAATTACATAAGGACCCAGACATGGCGACTGTAGCTTTGCATACGTATACAGATGTCTTTTTTCCACTCACAAATTTTTAATAACGACTTTGTCTCTAATTTTGAACTTCGTACTTTTTTTACACTTTCATTTATTTTTCTCACATTCCTTTGTGCCCTTTCTTGCAACCTTCTTCAAGCCTTGTTTAACTTGACTTCAAACTTGTTTTAACGCAGAACATCCCATGGTCCATTTAGATAAATATTTTTTATTAATGCAATAGGATATTTCTCAGTAATTCTATGAGATGTATGATTGATGTATTTCTCCACTTTAGCTAGATTCATTTCCCAACCTGTGATCTTGAAATGACGTCATTCTTAGAAATTTTGCACGTATCCTGTGTGTCTCTCCGCTGGAACACTTGCGGATGCCGAATGCTGCAAAAGACGACTTCTATCTTCTGACCTTCCCAGTGAGATATGAATCTTGCATTGTTGAAGTATGTGGCATACTCGGCCAAAATCTTTTTGAATTTTTGTACTTCCTGGATAAATAGCTCTAATTTCTCTATGACACCTGCAGTGTTGGAACCTTTTCTAGGAAACAACCTCGTATATTTTGAAAAGATGTCAACTATGAGTAGAATATGCCTGTTTTGTTTCCTACTAGGTATCTAATTGCTCAGATACTCTATAGCTATCAAGTCTAAAGGATCATCTGCCTGAATACTTTTTATTATGTTCTCACTAGTGAAGCTTTTACTTTCCTAGTATATATAAATGGCATACACTGACCACCCCCTTGATGGTCTTCTCAATCTCGATACGTGTAACAATTTTCCCGAAACTGAAACCATAATTTTCTAACTCCGCTGTGTCCATATTTAACATGCAAATCGGAAACAATTAATCTAGCATGTGTCCCACCAAACACATATACTTCTCTATCATTTAGATGTTTTATGAGAAAACCCTCAATCATCTCTAAACCCTTATAGTTTGGACTTTCCCTCACTTTTTCTCGTAGTATTAGAATGCTCTCACTATACTCTTGCATCTCCAAGATCCTCTCATGTGAATACACCGTGCTATCATGCTTTAGATTGTGCATTGCAATGAAAATGTCTTCTGCTTTTATATTTTTATATTTTCCTTGTTGAGACTTAGGCGTCAGCAACTACACTATTTTTCTCTTTTATATATCGGATTTGAAAATCATAAGCTTGCAATATAAGACCCCATCTATATACTCTGTTGTTTGTGAATCTCGTAATGAATAACAAACACAATGCCAAATGATATGTCTCTATAATGCAGTGTCACCCAATGGGGTAATATTTTAATTTAGTCACAGCAAATACCAAAGTAGCCATATTCGTTTCGCTAATGGTGTAGTTCAATACATGTGTTTTTTAGCGTCTTTGATATAAACGAGATGGGCACTACCATCCCCTTCTGAATTTGGTATAATTATGTTGCTACGGCATTATAGGAGGCGTTTATACGTAGAATAAATTCCTGGAAGAAATATCCGGGTGTCTCAATATAACTTGATTACAAAATTGCTCGATCAAACTCAAGTATGCCTGCTTATGAATTTCGTCCCACGACCATATAACTTCATTCTTCAGTAATCCAAATAATAGAACTGTTTTTTGAGAGAAGCAAATAAACATTTTGTAAAAGTTCATGACTCTCAAAAAAAGCTCTTAATGTCCTAATATTTCTAAGTCTGGGATATTCTAGAATTTCGAACAAACGATTTCTGTTAATAATCATGCCTTCCTCACTAATATGATATCCTAAAAAGTTTACTTTGTGCTGGAAGAACTCGCATTTTTCTAAATTTAATTTTAACCCTGCTAGATTCAGTTCGAGTAAAATTCTCTCTAAATGCACAAAGTGCTGTGGTGGTGTATTTTCACAAGATATCAGTGTATCATTTATGTAGTAGATACAGAATTCCTTGCAAGGTCCCAAAATGCATTGCATAGCCTTAACTATGGCCGCGCTATTCGTAGATAAACCAAATGGGACTTCGAACTGATGAATGCACCCTTCTACCGAAAATCCTGGATATTTCCTTATTTCTTTTGAAAGTGAAATTAACCAGAACGATTTTTTTAGATGGATTTTTGATAAGAATTTCTTACTGCCTTATCTTGCCAAAATGGAGGTGTACAACTATATTGTGGCTTCGTAGGCTAATTTATTTTCCTTGCATCCAAACATAATCTAATACTACCATCGCTTTTCTTTACCACAACTAAGGATGTACAAAATACGTGATGATTTTTCTATGATACACTCACTCAACATCTTTTCTATTTCATTCTTGACCTTATATCTAAATGCTGCTAGTAGTATTGGACAAATTCTGGCATTAAATGGTTCAGTATCCTTAACTTCTAACTTGCGTTTGTAATTCATATTTCTTTTTGTTCTTGCATATTTTGATTTAGATTTAGTAATAGAGCCATAATTTTTGACTCCTCGATCTCTCCTACACTTTGTTCTTTCTTGGTAATTGGATTCTCCTTTTTCGCTTCTTCCATATAAACGCTTTCTTGAGAACCAATTTCCACTCATTCAGCTCTCAAACACCCACAAACTTTTTTCATTCTATCAGACATACTGGAAACTAATCAGATATACTACAAGAAACACACTTTCACAAAAACTTACGAGAAAAAGAACTCTACTTTCCAAACGATTTAATCGAGCCCTGAATTGGAACACCGCCATATTAGTGCTGTGACTTGGGTACAGCGAATTGTATTAATGAGAATGCAAATATGAAATTACTAGCATACCGTGTCTTTTCTTTGCCTCGTTAGCTCAACAGAAATTATGCTGTGGAATTTGCAAAAATGAAATAAAACACAGAAATCTTAGAAACATATATGCATTCACAAACATTTTTTTTGTTCACATTATCTAAAGAATCTCTTACATTCAACAAATCTAAATAATGCTTATAGAACAGTTTACAACTTATGCTTATACTAGAAAATTTTCATAATAATTGCTTCCTTATTAAAATAATCCTCACTTATATCCTTTTAACAATTACAGAACCCAAAACTCTTCTCTGTGAGTTACAAAAATTCTCTTAATAATTCTTGTGATAATTTCTTATGCTTTTTATGCCTAGGTTCTCAGTGTAATTGGCTAACGACGCTGCACAGATAATTTAGTAAAAGTCAAAATGCTTCAAGCTCTGACTCAAATTTTGCTAGAAATTATTCCCTTAACAAATAATTTTTATGTAATTAAGAACTTATTCTAACTTAAATGCTAATATTTAAAAATCTTTATAGGTTACAAAGAAAACCAGAATTTATACTTGCTGTGGTTATTGTCAATATGGCGCGTATCAAAATCGCATTTCCATCTTAATTAACAGCATCAAATACTTCTTGGTTCTGTTTCAAATTTCCATTTGAGGTTAAAATATCAGTTTTCAAAGTGCATTTTATTTTAATCGATTAAAGTCAGTAGTTGCTCTTGTATAAGGATTATTTATATCGAAGATCGATTAGTTTTCGTAGAATTTTAACAATAATTATGCTTCAGAATGCAAAGTTTTATATTACAAATTGCATGTCGTAAAATAAATTATAAATTACCCAAACTTACATGTTCGATGTGAAAGAATCAATCTTTACTCAAAACTTACATGTTTGATGTCGTTAAATCAATGAACGATACTAATATTAATTCAATTTTGGTTTATATACTAAAACAAAACCAATACGTCCTCTTTTCGATTTTTTAGCTTTATTTCAAAGTACTAGTCATCCTAAATGATGTAATATTTATGAGGATGTCGCGTTCACAGAGCTAATTACACGCGGTCGGTATGATTTCTGGCTCTCATAAAGCGTCGTCTATCCCTTTCTAGTAATCACGTGTAGAGTTAGTTTTAAGAATTACTTCTTTATTTAGAGTTGAACCTTAAATATTAAATACTGTATGCAAACTGCATACTTTAAAACAATTTTTCTCAAAGTAACATGCTTGCGACTTAATGAATTGAATCGAATTAATTTTTACATATTGCTTAGTTGACGCGAAATTATCAATGAATCTGTTTAATAAAGTTCCTGTTTATATATCTTTATTTTGACTACGTCACGCATTCTAGATTTTACGGGTTTCAATTCAAAGGTTACATACCTGCATGAGGCAGGATTTCTGGAAATTCCTCAGTTTATTACTTCAATAGCGTCGAATCGCCACGTGCTGTTTACCCTTGTCCAACACAACGAGGCTAGTGGTCGCGTCGCATTCCTTCACTAATACGTAAGGCTATTTAACCGCGTTCATATCGATTTTACGACATGTTTATCATATAATGTTCCTGCTCTTCTTAGAATAAACGTTTGTTTATTTAATTTATTTATACCACATTCTTTTTCAGTAATTGACGCATTCTCTCTATTTTCTCCCGAAAATTTGAAAACTACTCTATATTTAAAAATAAATTTATGATATACACACACGGAAGTTAATTTATTAGTCAATTAATACTTTAAATCTTGATAATTGTAATAAAAGATTGGTTTTTCAAACAAACAAAACGAATTATAACGCATACTTATAAAGATTAAAGCATTAGATTTTAACAAAATTGATCTGTTTTTTATGCTATATAAAACGAATGTTTTATGCAGGGGAAATTTACTTTTATGATAATTAATAAATAACAATTAATGGCTTTGCTTTTATAGTACACTTCAAAATGATCGATTTGCATAAGATATAAAGTTTATATCTTTTAAAGATTGAAATTCGCGTTTACGAAATTTTTTAATGATTAATTATTTTTACACATAGAGCTTAAATTTGTACACACGGCTGTATTATTGATTTAATATTGGGGCTTTTAAATACACAGGAAGTGTATTTTGCCTTACAGTCTAATGATTATGTATTTACAACACGTTTATATTATACAGGGTGATTATTTACACGCAGGAATTTTGATTTCGATTTGCACTTTAATGACTAAACAGCACGCTTGTATTATACATGGCGAAACAATGAATCTTTGAAAATTTATATTCTTTCCGGTTTCTTTTATGTTTTGGTGGGCTTTATTTACAGGCTTTGCGTTTCAATGCCTCACAAGTAAATTTAAATCTAACGAAGGTAAAGAACGTTTTTATAGTTAAGTAAATAAGTACTTGTTTGAAATAATTTGATGTTTTAAAGAAACGATGTTGTAAATGTTCTATATACTTTTGTATGAGAGAAAATATTTTATACTATGTAAATGCTTTAATATTGCTGCGTTTAATTTCATTTTGAAAATTCCAACATTTTCGTTGATCTAGTCAGGCAAAGTTAGAAAGAAAGGTAAGTCAACAATTTCAAATTTTGCAATTTGCTGTATCTGTTTCATAGCATCCTTTTATTGGCGCATTAAGGCGAGGCGTTGTCACAGCACTCTTTTAGCCACGTTTCAAAGTGTGGCGTTGTCACAGCAATATATATATATATATATATATATATTAGCCTTTATAGTTATTATGGGATTTTATTTTACGAGAATTTCCAGTAAGAGAATAGAGCCCACGGCAAGTTCTGATGGAAAATGGCCCAAAGTTGTGGAAATCTCAAAGGCAAAGCGGCTAGTCGAACTATATGCTCTGGGTGGAACATGAGCTGTGGGTCGGGGTTGAATTGCGACCAAAAATATGAAGAATAAGGCGCCACCGTATTTTTCTATCCAGAGAAGACCTTACTCAAGTCTCTTGTACAAGGCGAATGCGGAAACCTTTATTCTATAACCGCTATACAGTTTATTAAAGACAACATAATCCCTAAAGTTTCTTACCTTATGGCTCGACTTTGACCTTAGTATTCCACTGCTACACCTGTGAACAGATTAAACAAAGAATAGCACTGTTTGTGCATCTATACTCAAAAATTTTAAAATTCAAATGGAATCAACTTTCATTCATCCTAATTAACAAGAATAGTCTTGTTCAAAAATAAAAATCTATTCCTCTTGTATTCAATTAATGTGCTTTTTTTTACAAAATATCCTTTCATTTATTATATATTTTTGATTAAATTAATTTGTGAAAATTATTTACAAAGGCACTGAATAAAATCAGTACCAATCAAGTTAAATGTGGTTATTTCTGTAAGAAATATCTAGCCAAGTTTGATTAACAAATTGATTAAGCATAAAGTTGCTTTCTAAACTGTTACTTACTGATAACAAAAATGTTGGTTTGGGTAGATCTACCATAACCTCACAATACATAATTCCAGATAGTAATTAATGAAATAGCAAACATAGAACTTTAATTTCTAACTTTTCTTAAATAGAAGAATTTACTTTCTCTATCACATAATGACATCTTCCGTAGTTTCAGTGAATTAATAAAATATTAAGAAATGTAAAATTTACAGATTCCTATTTTTTAATATTGAAAAATATATTTATAGTCTGTCCTTGGCCTATTTTGAAGTTTAAATACTTGATTAAACAAAAATTATTTAACTGATATGTCCATAGTTTAGCTAACATATGAAAACAAATTTCTACATACCAGAACTCCGTCTGACAGAAAAATACCTGCTAGACGTCTTGCGTCAGCATTAAAATAAGGAAATCTCCAATTTAGAACAAATAATTTTACTGCATACTGAAACTCCACATTACTCGGCATCCATTTTAAATAATTAAATTTCGCCAGGTCCATACTCGAACAAACCGTAAACTACTATATGTTCTTCTAGTGCTTTTAATTAAAATTACGTTAAACCAGACTCCTGTTAACTAAAGATGGTATGTTTTTCTTCAAGCTAAACATTATTTCCAATTTTCATCTTATTACCAATCTGCATGTTAATTTAAAGTTGCCTTACGTATAAATTAAACTACGAAAATTATCAAACGTTGCATGTTATTTTAAATTGAATACTATATGTAAAATTGCATGTTATATATAAAGTTGCACTGAAAATCTTTACTTAATATGGTTACAGAATCAAATTTTACTTACTGTTAACTACGGCCTTTCAACAAAAATTTCTCGTCATCTGCGAGCTGTTCCAACAAGTGGACAACACAAAAGTGCTTTTCGGAGATGACATTTTCCTCTAAGAACAACTTAAATCGTACGTGCTTCCAACACGAAAAAACTGCAAAAACCATTGTCCTCGGATTCAAGGAACAATTCGACCTGCTTTCACCACAGCTGTATTGGAAGTGTCGGGGTCAAGCGAGTTGCTGCCCGGCAACAAGATTACCTTACAACTGTCTAACAGAGGGAGCTCTAGGAATGACACTAAATGAAAACTTATTTTGTCACCGTGTAAATTAAATTTTAATTTGAATTGAATGCTAATACTTTATTGAGCAATAGGTAATATTTAATTAGTGGATTGTATAGCATTATTATGCATTATATTGTTTATTATTAAATAAAGAGATTAATTATATGAACACATCTAGATAAGAAATAAAATCGTTACAATATATATATATATATATATATATATATATATATTTATAATAGTTGGCTTATAGCCGTAATTTTGAGCGTTGCTTCCTGTCTAATATCCGATATAAGTCAAAAACTTGACACTTTCGGGTTGATTGGTAAAAATGGCAAAAGTAATGTAATCATTAATTAAATCAGCCGCAAGAACTGAAAATACAGGTTCGAATCTTGTTTTGGACCTTATTTTTCGATCTTTCAATTATTAGCTCGTTTTGAAGTGGACATTTAGACTTTGCATAAAAAAGTCTAAGTTATTATTTCATCTTATCTTATTAACTATATATATATTTCTTTTTCTTTGTAGGTTTTTTTAGGTCTGCTGGATTTAAATAAATACTCTTTTTATGGCCTAAATTTTCGCATATATTTTTTATGATTGATCACAGTCTACATTACATGTGATTTTCCAATGCTCCACCCGAAGGTACTACATTGGCCAGGAGGCAAGTTTTTTTTACCTGGAAAATTTGGAATTTTGCCGAATCCTTGCTGTTCCAAGCAAGGTAGGGATCTTTAACGTGCGTGACAACACTCACACACGGGACCTCCATTTTACCTCTCATCCGAACGAGGGTGTATTTTTGTGAAAAATGCTCGCCTAACATTTTTCAAGCGGACCGTGTCGTGATTCGAACCCGGGACCTTGGGCGTAGTAGTCACACATATACCACTACACCACGGAGCCGCCTGATCACAGGCTACAACTGTATTAACGTTTTACAAAAGATTAACAAAGATAAGAAGAACTTACAGTGAGGATGGTTAAAATTGACATCAGAGTTTGGAAGGAGTTAAAATTTTTTATAGAATAAATATTTATGTAAATAGTGAAAGTAAAATGTCATTTTTGATAAAAGTTTATATTTTGTTTTTAACGACAGTGTTGGTTAGTGAGTGTATGTGCATGTAGGTGTGTGTGAGTGTGAGGGTGAATGTGTGTGTCTGTGTAATTGTGTATGCGTGTGTGTGAGTGTGTTGTAAGGTTTATATGGAATTTGTGTTATCAACAATTGATTATATATATATATATATATATATATAAATATATTTAAATTAAAAAAAAAATTAAAAGAAAAGATAAAGGCAATGTGACAGTAGCAATGTCAATTATAGACTACGACCAAAAAGTAAATGAACTCTTATGTGATCAAACGACATACAAAGAGATAAAAAAAAGACCCCGCATCAAACTTACAAAAACGAACTTTAGATATAATTAAAAATTTAAAAAAATCATAAATACATTACTGAAAAACAAGCCAAGGAACTTAATAACTACTCTAGTACATTACCAAAATTATATGCGTTACCAAAAATTCACAAAGACGGATATCCAATGAGACCTATAGTAGCATCAAACAACTGCGCTACCGAAAATCTATCCAAATTCATATCCGAAATTTTAAATAAATCTATAAATAATAACTTATATTTCGTAAAAGATTCTTTTGCATTTTCCGAATTCATAAATGAATTCAAACTACTGGATAATTACGTGCTAATAAGCTTGGACGTCATCTCCTTATTCACAAACATACCAAAAAAACTCACTCTTAAAAATATCGAAAACATTTGGATAGAAATTAACAAAAATTGCAACATCCCAAAAAAGAACTTTTTAGAAATTGTAGATTTCATCTTCAACACAGGCTTTTTCTCCTATAAACACAAATATTATTGGCAAATCTCAGGATGTCCAATGGGTTCAAATATAAGCCCAGTTATAGCAGATATTGTAATAAACTCACTACTTGACAATGTCATACCATCTCTTCCTTTTCATTTACCATTCATTAAAAAATTCGTAGATGACATAGTGATAGCTGTACCTGAGGACCAGATACATACAACTTTACAAATATTCAACAATTACAATCCAAACATACAATTCACCATTGAGATTGAAAATAACACCACGATCCCATTTTTAGATATGTTATTAATACGAAAAAACAATTCAGTAATTACAGATTGATATCAAAAACCATTGAGTTCTAAACGTTACCTAAATTATAAATCAAATCATCCCTTCAGCATGAAAATAAACTTTATATTAGAATTCAAAAACAGGATCAAAAGGTTATCACACACTTCTCTATATACAAAAAACTTATCACTTTTGGAAAACATATTATTAGATAACAACTATCCAAAAACATTGATCAAGAAACTTCTATATAATCACAGAACAACACTAACAAAAGATAATCACAATACACCAAAATCCAATACACCCCAAATTTATAAACCCATACCATTTATTCAAAATTTAACTACTAAATTAAGCAAAAACTTAAATATCAAAATTGCCAAAAAGAATTTACTAACAATAAGAAATCTACACTCGAAACTTAAAGATACAACACCAATTAAACTTCAAAAAAATGCCATTTACAAAATTAACTGTTTAGATTGTGATCAGTGTTATATAGGCCAAACGTCACAAAATATTGGTCAAAGAATGACCCAGCACAAAAGTGACATTCGAGTGAAACCAAAAGCTTGTGCATTAACAACTCACACCCTCAACCAAAATCACAAAATGGACTTTTCAAATCCAACATTAATAAAAGTGGAACAAAATCTTTTTAAAAGAACTTTCTTGGAAATGTGCTACATCTATAAAAACCCAAACAGCTTCAACAAAAAAACGGACATTGACAACCTAAGCATCATTTATTCATATCTATTAAAATTTAAACATTAAATGCCTTCAATAATACTTAACTCCTCTTTCTTCTTTTCTTTTAATTTTTTTTCTTTTTTTTAATTTAAATATATATATATATATATATATATAATCAATTGTTGATAACACAAATTCCATATAAACCTTACAACACACTCACACACACGCATACACAATTACACACACACACATTCACCCTCACACTCACACACACCTACATGCACATACACTCACTAACCAACACTGTCGTTAAAAACAAAATATAAACTTTTATCAAAAATGACATTTTACTTTCACTATTTACATAAATATTTATTCTATAAAAAATTTTAACTCCTTCCAAACTCTGATGTCAATTTTAACCATCCTCACTGTAAGTTCTTCTTATTTTTGTTAATTTTTTGTAAAACGTTAATACAGTTGTAGCCTGTGATCAAGCATAAAAAATATATGCGAAAATTTAGGCCATAAAAAAAGATTATTTATTTAAATCCAGCAGACCTAAAAGACCTACAAAGAAAAAGTGTTATTCCTGCAAGGTCACTAAGCATTATAGTATTTATATATATATATATATATATATATATATATATATATTGTAGTGGATTTAAAGGGTTAAATTTGGGTACAAACAATGCAATTTCAAACACCCTGTATAGAGGAAACAACCATAATTTACGTGCGAAATTTATTTCATGTATTTAATTTAAAGTAACAAATAACACCATAATTTTATAATTAGGGATTAAAAATTCCTAGGTTCGTAAAGAAAATAAATTGTATAAGCCAATAGAAATTCTTAATTAATTTAATTCAGTTTAATTCAAAGGATTATAACGTCAGAAAACGCATAAGAGCGTGAAAAATCAATAATTCCAAGGCGAAACGCTTTACTAACAAACAAACAAATGTCGAATATAGAAAAAACCTTGAAACGCAAACTCCTAGAAATGTTATTTTAAAACGATCGTTAATTGAACACCTGCAAGTTTTGAAAGCTCGACTTCTATGTATTTTTGGAGCATAACAAGCAAGTTTCAAAGAATATTGGTCAAACGACAGTCGCAAAGCACGTATACAACTCCACGTAGAGGAGATATCACGCGGACAGTAATATCGATTTTCTACCACTCAAGCAAGGTTAGAAGGAAACATCGAATATGCATAAGAAAGGAATAGAGTTAATACAGGCGGGGTTTTAAGACGTCATTGAAAGGTATTATTGTTCGACATAGGTAGTTTTAGAACAGAGGAAGATGTGATAGTTTGTTGTTTGTAACATGTTGACGAGAAATATTTTTCTAGAAGTTTGAAAACGGTTGTAACAATTACAATTTTCTGATATTTAAATAAACAATTTTGTTCCATACACCTAATCAGTAAATGTTAAATTTCTATTGAAACCTTTTATTATAAATTCATACATAGTACGCCATCTACATTAGAATAGCAAAAGTTCACATTAAGTGAACTTCAAGTTGTTTGTATCTTGTTTCAATATCCTCGTTCCCCGCGCATGCTTGTATAACTAAAATTGCCTCGTGGAATAAGCCATTTTTGATATCAGATGTAGTCCGTAGACCAGTATTATCTTGAGCTTGCAAGTTTTTAATTGAACATGCCGCCCGAACAATTATTTAAGTGGAGTCAACAGGTACCATAAGTTAGTTTTGAAAATAGCATCGACCTAAAATGGTTGTAGATATATTTTTACGGTAAGAAAGTATTTCACAAGCTTACCCCAAATTTTATTCTTTCGTTTCATTTCAGCGCAAGTTCCTTTTCTTCTTTGTTTTAGTTTAGAGTTTTAAGGATTAAACTACCTATCATTAAATATAAAGATAATTATAATTCCAAATTTTAAAATATTAAATTCAAGTTACAAGTAATGAAGTTATGGAAATTTAAGTATTATAAAGAAAACAATCGTTAAACATAAAGCAGCTTCAATTGCTACTAGGCAGGAATGTAAAAATCCGCACACGTGATTGGTTTGTATGAAGATTAAATTCGGGCCCCTGCGTCAGCCACGCTCAACTAAGAGTAAGGACGCAGATGTTTAATTTTTTTTTTTTTTTAAAGAAAACCGGCCGCCAAGCAGATGGCCAGCGGTGAGTCATCCTCCATTTTTATACTTAAATCTTTTCAAGAAACTTTCAATTAAAATGCTCAGATAAATTTTCGAAGAAGCTATACAAAAGTTTGTTTAAAATTAATTCTTGAAATTTTGCTAAAGTTCATAGTTCAATTAATTTGTTTCATTTAAAAATTTAATTTAAAAATTTAGTATTTGAATAAGGCATAATTGACCTTATCATTTTTAAGATCTTTGTATAAGATTATGTTTGAAGTTACAAAGTTGTATTGAAAGGTTTGCTTTATTGAACATGTGATATGATAAGAATTGTTTGCCAAATTATTGTGTATAACACATTGTGATAATACGTCTGAAGTATAATTCAATGTTGACAATAAGTACTTTTCTTTGACCTTTGATTTTATTAAAGATAACTATTAAAAATGTACAACCATAACCAGAGAAATTATTTTTGAATATGTAATTTTTTTCTATTCCTATTCTAGTAGCATGAAGTCACTGTAACATAAAGTAAAAGTAATATATTTTTTAAAGTGAACTGAAATAATTTATGCAGTTAATAAAACAATATTCCAAGAATGCTTAGAGATCAATATTAAATAGTGAAAACGAAACTGTTTTGAAAGTCTCCGTATAAATAAGTTGTATAAACAATGAATATATAAATATTTTAAAAAAAAATTAATAGAAAAAATATTAAGTTGTCTCAAAATTTTCTTTCTTTGAAGTCAACAGTAATTATCCTACAGAAGCAAACTGTTTATTATTAAGAAACTTTAGTACTGAAGAAAGGTATTATTGGTGTTAAAGTTAAAAGTTTTTCTTGAAAGTATAATTTTGACTAGTGGATTTACATATAATTATTTTTGTGATAAAGTGACTAGGCTCTAATGAAGCCCTAGTTTGAAAATGTTTAGGTGTGATTAAATTTTCAGATAGCACGAGATTGTCGTTCCTATTCCAGGTTGCAGAGACCACAATAAGTATTTTTGTTTATGTTGCTCGTCGTAAATTTTTTTTTCGAAGATTTCCGTATCTGATCTTCGAATAATTTCTTATAAAACACTCATTAAGATACGGTGGCGTCCAATAAAATTCCTTTTGTTGTATAGTATACCATCCTACGACTCTAGCTCATAGCTCTGCCCTAAGTTGAAGAAACTTAGCTGGCTGGAAGAACTCTTTAGAGGGACTCTTTTTTCTCAAAGCCATTCAACATCCTTTTTTACCCTGGGCTTGACTATCAAACAGGAACACCTCGTAATCTAGCGAGGCTCTGCCGCCTGTATGGTAGAGCAGACATATTATTTTTCTTTAGAGAAAAGTAGAAGGTTACACGGTTATACAAAATTTGAAGAAATAGTTAGTTTGCAATTAGGATTTCGGGTAAAGTGTGGCCGAGAGGGGCCTGGCTTATAATATAAATAAGCTAGCGAAAATGATAGCTTTCTCTTTGACTTCTTTAATCTGCATCGCTTACGACGTACAAAAATCTACTAACGACCTTGTAAGTATTAAAATTTATAAATTATATAGTACAGTGTTAGATGGTTGTGACCTTATACTTTGAACGCGTATAGTGTCGAGTTTAGTTATATTTAACTAAGGTACAACGTATGTTGTAACAAGCTCGTAACGTAAAGTAAATTAAATTATGCAATAATAACAAGTGTACTATACTTGCATTGGTTATTGAGATGGATCTTGAATGAGTAGCATGCAGCGCAACGTAGATGGTGTTCATCAATTAGGCCAGGAATTAGGGGATAAAATAGAAAAATCGACGAAAGAATTTTCCGATTTTAAAAATAGTTTGACGGTAAAAATGGGGGAAGTTGAAAATCGGATAGATACAAATGAGCGGGATATTAGAGGTTTAAATCTGGAAATGGTACAATTGAGTACAGATGTAAGGATTTTCTGTGAGGACGAGATTAATGCTAAAATGACTGAGGTAACGGACTCGTGTAAGGATCAGTTAGGTCGGGTTGAGAGAGAAGTGACAGGGATTAAACAGAATGTAGCAACATTAATGGGGGATGGCCCAAGATTTGTAACAGGTAATATGTCATTGGAGCAACAAATAAAATTTTATGGGGATAGTAGACTAAATCCTCAGCTATTCATTAATAATATTAGAGGTTTAATAAATAATTTATATGATAAACAAGCGAAACTAAATGTTGTGAAAGCTTTACTAAAAGACCATGCTGAAGCTTGGTACAATTTAATTGGACAAGAAATTGACACTTACACTGACTTTGAGGACAGGTTTTTGAAACATTATAGAGTGAACACAGACAGGACCAGGTACGAGACGATTTGATCACGGGTAAATTTAAAGGGGAATTTTCAGGAAGTAGGGAGCAATATGCTATACGGCAGTATAGTATAACGAAACAACTTAATCCACCACTGACGGACCGACAGATTATTAAATACTTATCACGACATTTTGAGGTTGAGGTGAGGCAACACGTAGCGTTGCAGAATATTGTGAACAGGGAGATGTTTCTGGAGTACCTGCAAAGGTACGATGACGTTAACAGTGGACGATCTAGGGAAAGTAGGGAAAGACAAGCTAATGCTGTAAGATTCGAACGACGGGACAACTACGCAAGACGGGGAGTAATTTTGCATACATACCAAAGGCAAAATTGGGAACCGCGACGGACGTTTTACAGGAGTAACAGTGTAGGTAGGAGAACTGCACCTAGACCGAGACCAACGAGACAAAACAGTTCACCGGGCATGAGGAGGACTTCAACTACAAACCGGGAAGGTAACAACACGGACAGAGTTGAGACGCCAAGGACATACCCGGAAGTGATAGCAAGACCAGGACCGAGTAGGGAGACCAGACATGGACAGGATTTTTAGAGCAGGACAAACCACTAGACATCACTGTGTAAAAATACGAACATCCTAGGGAATTTTTAAAAATAGAGGAAGAAATTGAGCCAAAAATTATAGAAAAATTTTGTTTGCCATAATTGAGATTAAAATTTTTGAGAAAAATTTAGGAGCATTATTAGATTCAGGAACTGAGGCGACTTTGGTATCGGAGGAATTCGTCAATGAAGTTAAAGATAAAGTGTGTGACAGAATAATGCCAATAAAAAGAAGTCACCAGGTTGCGCCGAATAAAAAACGATTTGCTGTTGTGAATAGCGTGGTTATTTTGATAGTAGAGTTAGGTTCAGTAAGCTGCGAACAAGAATTTATAATTGTACCTGGGTTAAAGTTTAAAGGGATATTAGGGGTCGATTGCATGATGAAGTTAGGGGTAATAATTGATATGGAGAGGAAAATAGTTAGGATTGGGGATAGGATATTGCCCTGGAAGGCAAGTTATGATGTCACAGAAGATGACATGGGGTTATGTATAAATAGTATAGAGGGAGATGAAGAAGAGGTAAAAAAGATCGACTCAGGTGAATATAGTAAGGTGGAAAGGTTAGATGAGGTACAATTGATAGTGAAGGAAGAAGCTGAACAAGTAAAGGTAGAGTCAGGCGCAGCATTAATAGTGGACAACGAGTCAGAATTAAGAAAGATAGAAGTAAAAATAGCATTATGTGACACACAAGAAATGAAAGTAGGCATAAGTGAGTTAAGGGGCAAAGATAATTGTGGTAATTTGAATTTGAATTTAAAAGATTTTTGTGAAATGAAGTGTACATGAAAGGTCTAGAAGAGATGAAAAGTTTTGTATAGAGGGGAAAGATAAAGATGTTGAGGTAGTATCGTTTGGTTTGTCCGCAGAAAAGGAGAGTATAATGAATGAGAAACAGACAAGTGTAGGGACTGAGGAAGAAGCAATAGTTAAGAGTCAGGATAATAGGAATAAGTTTATTTTATGTGAAGTAACAGGGATGATAAGTATAGAAATAGAAGAAGGAGAAATAGGGATAAAGAGTATTAGGATAGTTAGAAGAAAGACTTGGAGGATTAAGAAAAGAGTCAGATTTAAATAAGAAAATGAAGCTTAATGAACAAAATATAGAGATAGGTGAATGGTAGTGTAAAAGTAGAATAGTTAGAGATAGAAATAGGTATATAGAAAAGTAGAAGTAGAAATAGGATAAATATGAGAGATAATTAGATGTAGATACAGAATTAGGTATGTATAGTTAGGATAAGTATAGATAGTGATAGTAGGTAGGGTTAAAAGTATGAAATGTGAAGATAAAGAGTAAAGTACAAAAGAGGTACTTAAAGAGTCAATAAAGGACAGAAGGGTAAAATAAAAAGAATAAAATAAGAGGGCAAGGAGTTAGTAATAGAGAGAAATAGTTAGGTAAAAGGTAGCGATAGGTGCGAATAAGTAATTAGAAATAAAGGTAGGTGTAGAAATAGATAGAAATAAGTAGTGACAGATAGGTTGGATAAATAGGTATAGGTAGTGTTAGGTGAGTAGATAGGTGTATAGAAATAGCATGTAAGATTAGATTAGAGTGTACATATTTAAATTCAAAAAACTTGAAGTAGTTTTCCTAGAATTAAAATAGGGGGATTATGTAGTGGACTTAAAGGGTTAAATTTGGGTACAAACAACGCAATTTAAAACACCCTGTATAGAGGAAACAACCATAATTTGCGTGCAAAATTTATTTCATGTATTTAATTTAAAGTAACAAATTATACCATAATTTTATAATTAGAGATTAAAAATTTGTAGGTTCGTAAAGAAAATAAATTGTATAAGCCAATAGAAATTATTAATTAATTTAATTCAGGTTAATTCAAAGGATTATAATGTCAGAAAACGCATAAGAGCGTGAAAAATCGATAATTCCAAGGCGAAACGCTTTACTAACAAAGAAACAAATGTCGAATATAGAAAATACCTTGAAACGCAAACCCTTAGAAATGATATTTTAAAACGATCGTTAATTGAACACCTGCATGTTTTGAAAGCTTGACTTCTATGTATTTTTGGAGCATAACAAGCAAGTTTCAAAGAATATTGGTCAAACAACAGTCGCAAAGCACGTATACAACTCCACGTGGAGGAGATATCACGCGGACAGTAATATCGATTTTCTACCCCTCAAGCAAGGTTAGAAAGAAACTTTCAATATGCATAAGAGAGGAATAGAGTTAATACAGGCGGGGTTTTAAGACGTCATTGAAAGGTATCATTGGTCGAAATAGGTAGTTTTAGAACAGAGGAAGATGTGATAGTTTGTTGTTTGTAACATGTTGACGAGCAATATTTTTCTAGAAGTTTGAAAACGATTATACAAAATTTGAAGAAAGAGTTAGTTTGCAATTAGGATTTCGGGTAAAGTGGGGCCGAAAGGGGCCTGGCTTATAATATAAATAAGCTAGCGAATTTGAAAGCTTTCTCTTTGACTTCTTTAATTTGCATCGCTTACGAAGTAGGGGATAAAGAATAGTACTATAGTAAGCCTGCTTATCGTAGAAGGCGATTAAAAGGCGCAGCAAAGGGCAGCAGCCTTGCTGGCTAAAAGATATTGGAGGAGGGTCGGTTGGTCTCGGGTGATCCTCAATAATTTACAAGCTTGTTGGGGGTTGGCCGTGACGGATACGGCTTTTTACTAAAATCTTTAAAAACTGCGTTGTGGAAAGATATGGGGCCTACCACAATATTTTCTAGGTGTGCGTGGCCTAAAACACGAAATACATATGATGGAGAGCTCACAAGTAAAATTCTTGTCCGGAGGTAAAATACTCCCTCATTCGGATTTCCGGGAGGGGGTACTTGGGGCTCGTCATCGTAAGAATATAAAACAACAGTTCGATTTAGTGATAGGGACTTGGAATGTAAGGTCATTACTTAGAGTAGATAAGTTAACGAATTTATTAGTCGAAATGAGAAAGGAAAAGCTGGACATTTTAGGTATTAGTGAGATGAGATGGCCAGATAGTAATGACTTTTGGAAAGATAATTATAGAATAATTACAACTTCTTCAACTAATGGACAGGCAGGGGTAGGAATAGTGCTAGGTAAAAGATTAGGGCATAAAGTTAAAGAGTACTTACAATTTAGTGATAGAATAATTATGGTTAGATTGAGTACAAAACCCACAGACACTGTTTTAGTACAGATTTATATGCCAACAACTCAGTACGAGGATATAAATAGTATAGTGAGAAAAGTAAAAGAAGATGAGAATTTAATAGTTATGGGCGATTTTAATGCGTCAGTGGGAGAAGGTAGTGAGGGAAAAATGGTAGGAAAATTTGGGTATGGTAGACGAAATGATAGAGGAGAAAGATTAGTTGAGTTTTGCCAGGAACATAGATTAGTAACTGTAAACACCCTATTCGAACAACATGTTAGGAGAAGATATACCTGGAAAGCGCCAGGTGATAGGGCTAGATACCAAATAGATTATATTTTAGTTAAACAAAGATTTAGAAACCAAGTTAAAACTGTCGTAGTTATCCAGGGGCTGACATAGATAGCGATCCTAACTTAGTTAAAATGAAGTGTAAACTAAAATTCAAAAAATTGAGAAAGGTTAAAAGAGAGGAATGGGATCTAGGTAAGCTTAATGATAGTAGGGTAAAAGAGGAATATAAACAAGTATTAGATAATAAGAGCAAGGAGATAGCTGTAGGAGGGAACGTAGAAAATAGATGGAAAGAAATAAAACTGACTGTACATGATACAGCAACACAGACTATAGGTAAGAAAATAATAGAAGCGAGAAAACCCTGAATAACAAAGGAGATATTAGATTTAATAGAGAATAGAAGAAAGCTTAAACCTTTCAGAGAAGTGGATAGTGAAAGTAAGCAAAAATATAATAAAGTTAGAAATAAGATAGTACATGAGTGTAGAAAAGCTAGAAATAAATGGATGGAGGAGAATTGTAAGGGAATACAAGATGATTTGAGAGTAGGTAAGACAGACAGGGCTTACAGGGCAGTTAAAAAGTTTTTTGGGGAAGATAGGAAAAAATATAATGGTATTAGAGACGAGAATAATGAGCTTCTAATAAATAAAGTTGAGGTAGCAGATAGAAGATTTATATAAGGAAGACAATATGGATGAGTTAGAGAACGACCAAGAAGAGGATGTAGAAATAGGGTTCTCCATATTAAGAGAGGAATTTGATAGAGCTGTTCGGAATCTTAAACTAAATAAAGCGCCAGGGATAGACGATATTCCCGCAGAATTAATAAAATATGCAAGTCAGAAAACTTTAGACAGATTATATGAACAAGTAGAATTAATATATGACACAGGTGAGGTTCCAATAGATTTTGAAAAAAATATTATTATCCCAATCCCAAAAAAGTCAGGAGCTGATAGGTGTGAGAATTTTAGAACGGTTAGTTTAACTTCTCATGCTTCCAAAATACTAACAATAATAATTAAAAATAGAGTAGAAGCTTTGACTGAGAATTATTTAGGCGAAGACCAATATGGTTTTCGTAAAGACAGAGGGACTAGAGAACCGATACTAATGATTAGGATAATTATCGAAAAAGGTTACAAAAAATAAAAGACTCATTTCGCGTTTGTAGATTTAGAAAAAGCATTTGATAGGGTTAATTGGATTGTTATGTTCAGGGTTTTGCAAAAAATAGGAATCTCTCATAGGGATAGAAAAATTATTTACAGTATATATAAAAACCAAAGCGTAGTAATTAGATTTGAAGAAATAGAAAAGGAAGCTAAGATTAGAAATGGTGTTAGACAGGGTTGTATACTGTCTCCTAACTTAGCTAGAGAGAGAAAAGAGATAGATATTAGTGTACAGGGACAGAAAATATACATGTTACGTTTTGCAAATGATATAGCCATTATAGCAGAGTCTAGAAAAGAGTTAGGAGAGTTTTTAAATATTTTAGATGGGATACTACGGAGTAACTATAGTATGAGAATTGACTCAGGAAAGACAAAGATAATGACAAGCGAGTTACAGCCTAGTTCTAAACCAAAATTAAAAATAGGTAATACCGAGTTAGAGGAGGTAGCTGAATTTTGCTATTTAGGTAGTATAATTACAAAGGATGGACGTAGCAGAAGGGATATAGTAGCTAGAATAGCTCAAGCTAAAAAATGTTTTTAAAAAAGAAAACTTACTAATAGCTAATAGTATTAGTTTAGATAATAGAAAAAGTGTCTTAAAGTCGTACGTATGTAGCGTTCTACTATACGGTAGTGAGACTTGGACAATTAAAGAAGTAGATAAGAAAAAGATAGAAGCTTTTGAAACTTGGTGTTATAGAAGAATGTTAAAGATTAGTTGGACATATAGAGTAACAAATGAGGAAGTTTATAGAAGGATAGGTGAGGAACCCTGTATGTGGAAACAATTGAAGGTCAGGAGAGATAGAATAATAGGGCACCAGTTAAGACATGAGGGACTATTTAGTAAAGTCTTAGATTATAGACTACCAAATAAAAATAGAGTAAGAAGGCCTAGACAAAGCTATATTAGTCAAATTATAAGAGATTTAGGTTGTGAAGGGTATGTAGACCTTTTTAGACTAGCTCAGAATAGAAAAGAATTTAGAGCTGTGTCAAACCGACAAAAAAAAATAAAAATCAGTTAATTAAATGTCACCAGGACATAACTCACAATTAGGTAGCGGTCTGACATGTTGGTAGTGTTTCGTTGCTTAAGCCTTACCATAACATATAATTTAATAAACGTCACCATGACATAACTCACAATTAGGTAGCGGTCTGGCATGTTGGCAGCGATTCGTTGCTTAAGCCTTACCATAACATATAATTTAACACTTTTCCTTTTTGAAGCGGATAACCAGGTTATATTTCATTTCCTTATAAATGGTAAACATTTAAACATGTTAGAGTTCTTTAACAACCATCAGGTTGCTAATATCTATGTAGAGCCAGCTGGATAGGAAAAAGGTAAAAGGATATAGGAAGACCTAGACCAAACTATATTAGTCAAATTTAGGTTGTGAAGGTTATGTAGAGCTTTTTAGATTAGCAGAATAGAATAGCAGAATAGAAAAGAAGTTAGAGCTGCGTCAAACCGACTTTAAGGAAGGTCGAAAACAAAATGATGATGACGACGTACAAAAATCTACTAACGAGCTTGTAAGTATTAAAATTTATAAATTAAATATAATAATAATAGTAAATTTAATTGTGATGTGTGAGCGAGCTTTGATGGTATTTTTCGTTATTTTGCGTATTGAAAAGAATACGTATAACTAACTTTTATTATGGTATTTGAATATAAATCTAAAGGTGTACGTAAAGCTTATTAACGTTCCTCATGAATTTAAATTTTTATTGTTAAGAGTACATGTTTTTTTTTGTGTTTGTAGTAAGAGTATGCAAAGTAAAAAGCATACATAAAAGAAATAAACTGGGTTATCATGAGCTCACCATACTCCAGAATGTAATAATTAGAAAAAATATAAAGAAGGTATTATTTAGGGCCCATTTACTCCTGTTACATTAAATGTGTTTGATATTTCAATTTAAAAACAAGGACAAAGATATCATTTATTAAGGTGTAACTTGAGCACCGAAATGTACATAATCTTGAATTATTATTTATAAATATTGGTAAATAAATATTGTATGATTGTTGTATTATTTTGTGGTTTTATCGAGAGTGTGCGTGAACGGTAAAGAGTATGATAGTAAATCTAGGTATCCAAGAGGAGGCCCAACTGAGCTAGCGAGGGAGCTGTTGAAGAAATCAATTAATGTGATGAAGCAGGAATCCGGGTAAGAACTTTTTTTTTGAAATTTTTTCTATTTTGTGAAATTTTCGATTTTGGTAAATTAAATAATTTTTTAATCTACTAAGGACCAGAGCGGAGTTACACGGCAATTTATGACGCCCAATTCGTGGGGCTGCTCGAATGTTTTTTGACAAAGTGCCAGGGCTAACGAAGTTACACGGCAATTTATATATATATATATATATATATATATATATATATAAACCTAACTTTCAATTACGTTTAGCATTTTTGTCAATCATATCTGAAATTGTCAATTTTTGACTTATGTCAGATATAGACAGGAAGCAACGCTCAAAATTACTGCTATAAGCCAAGTATTTATATAAATATTATAAGTAGTTTTTTACACAAGGTAAGTTGATAAATACTAACGTATTGCAATTAATAAGATGAAATAATAACTTAGACTTTGTAAGTAAAGCCCAAATAATCATTTCAAATCGAGCTAGTAATTGAAAGAAGGAAAATATAAGGCCTTGGACAGGATTTGAACCTGCATCTCAGTTTTGCCGGAACTGTGTGTTTACCAATTACGCTACCGAGGCCGATGGCTATAATTGGGAAATAGACAAATCTAAATCCGCTTAGTTATTCAAAGCTTGTTAGCTCATCTTATAGGAAGTATAATATAAGGATCAGAGGTGTTTTGAGGCACAGATATAGAAAGGTTGATTGAAATGTAAATACGTTAGTAAACAACTAGGTTAAGTGACAAAAGTAGGTTGCTCGGAATCAAACCTTAAATGCCGGAATGGTGTGTGTGTGTGTGTATATGTCTATATATAATATATAATAATGAGGTCACAAGAGGTCATTGAACGCCAAATTATATGAAAAAACCATTCCAAAAAGATAAAAAACGGAGAAAAGTAAAATTTTTCTATATTTAATTTTTTACCCTGTATAAACTTAAGCGGATTTTATTAGTACATAATATGAGATTTCACATACCAATTTAAAAAGAACCCAATTTTAAACCGTGTGTAAAGAATGGTTTTTCTAGAAAAAAATGTTTTCTTATTGCATTTACAAATCATAGCATTGCCCTCCTTAATTATGTAATTAAAATCTGTTATAGGCATTTATTGTAAACTTAAAATGAGTCGCATACACTTTTAAAGTGTTGAACACATTTTAATTCGTACGTTTCTGCAAGCATAAGGTAATGCATTCTCTTTAAAAAGATATAAGAATTTGACACAGCAATATATATATATATATATATATATATATATATATATATTATATATATAAATATTATAAGTAGTTTTTTACACAAGGTAAGTTGATAAATACTAACGTATTGCATTTAATAAGATGAAATAATAGCTTAGACTTTTTTAAGTAAAGCCCAAATGATCACTTCAAATCGAGCTAGTAATTGAAAGAAGGAAAATATAAGGCCTTGGACAGGATTTGAACCTGCATCTCAGTTTTGCCGGAACTGTGCGTTTACCAATTACGCTACCGAGGCCGATGGCTATAATTGGGAAATTTACAAATCTAAATCGTGTACAGTACCATATATATTTTCCTTCTTTCAATTACTAGCTTGATTTGAAATGATCATTTGGGCTTTACTTACAAAGTCTAAGTTATTATTTCATCTTATTAATTTACATATATATATATATATATATATATATATATATATATATTACTCATATTTAGACCAGGGTAGAAAATTAAATAATCACATCAAATAATTTTAATCACCGTGTATAAGGAATTTTATTAGATAATACGCGTTATTAAAACCGTGAAGCATAAAAATTTATTAGTTTCAGTAAAATAAGAGATCTAAATCATGGACAAGACGCTTTACATCAAAAGAAACAGTATTAACAAGCTCTGCGTGTAATGTAATTATTCCTAAACAAATGGAAATTACGTACAAAATTTATATTAATTAACCCTATTTTAAGTAACCGGTAGTAAAACAAAGTGTACACATAATAATTAATATTTAACTTGTATTCGCTAAAATGAAAGGATAGAAGTCAATTTTAATTGGAGTTAATTAAACCATTATTAATAATAAGCATAAAAGTCTGTGAAAACCCAAGATTATAATACCAGAAAATAAAGCTCTGAGAATTAATATTATTTTGAACACCTGCGTAGTTTAAATATCACGTACGGCGAAAATTGGGTAGATAACAAATGGTTTCAAAGAATCTTGAAGAAACCGTGGCTTAATATTCACGAGAAGGTGCGATACGGGGTTATTAAACCCAGATAGTTCACATGGACTAAAATATAATCGATAATAAAGAATATCAATTTGCACCAATACGAACAGGTTAGAAAAGGAAAGAGAAAATGCGTCAAGCAAAGACACATATAGTAAAAGGCGTGATTTAAGCAACGTCACGAGGGTCACAATTGGTTGAAAATAGGATGCAAATATCAGAGGTAGAAACAACGATTTCTGTACAAAATTAATTAGCTTTTCTCGGACATGTTTGCGTGCCGTGTGAGAATTTCTGAGTTTTAAATGGGGCGAGTGAAAAATTCGTAAAAACCGACGCGCGAGCGACGGACTGGGAACATGGCATGAGAAATTCTTTAGAATTACCCGTTTTGGGAAACAGACCGACAGACAGGCTTTTTGCTATATATACCGAGGTGAATATAAACAAGCTCTCTCTTAGACTTTTGACTATTCGAAGCGTTAAAAGCTCTTACATCCGCGACTTGATTGAAGATGTTAAACAGTGCATTTTAGTTTGATAAAATAATTTAAAGTTTGCTCGTATATTTTAGTGATTCAAAATAGTTTGTTATTTACGTGCTAACATGAATGTACTTCAGTGCACTTAGATACAAGGTAATAAAATTTAGTATCACTGTACCAATTAGCAAAATTTACAACGACAAATGTATACACAAAAGTAGGCAGTTTTGGCGTATATTGGTGAAAGAAGTATGAATTTCTTTGTTATTTTCGGGGTGTTAATAATTAAATGGTTCAAATACGTGTCTGGATCCACGAAACAAGGGTCAGATATACACAGATGAGTTCCGGACAAGCCCAGAAACAACTTTAAATAAATGGTGATGGAGAAAATTTGAAAAGCGTTGAGAATCAGAAGCTGTAAATATAATCCAGTTGGAATGGGGTGATTAACTAAAGGGACGATGTACTTTGAAGCTACGAGGACAGTAACCTTCAGGTAAATTATACTATTTTGTTTGACATTTTTGTGTGTGTTGAATAACTTTATAATTGATTTACTTTAAATGGACATTAGTGAAATTGTACTAACCATAAAATTTTAATTTTAAGACAAAATTTGCTTGTTTAAGTTGAAAGGGGTATTTAGTATTGATGTTCTGAATTATGATGAAATTTTGGGTATGTCTTTGAGCTCAATTAGACAAACCTGGTTAATTAACGTAAAGGGGTGGTAGATGCTCCCTTTATACTCAGACTCCGGTCTGCTTATATTGTTATATTAATTAGTAGGCATCCAACAAGGACTTTAATTCTGGATGCACGTTAAAGTGATAATAAAATTAATCTTGAAATTCTTTTTAAAACTGAATTTTATGCTGAAATTTAATTTGAAAATTTAATGTATTCTGAATATTGATGTAAATAGAGTTAACGTTGATGTTTGTGGTAGGAATGTGTTGTTTAATTTTATGAATGAGGAGGTTTATAAAATTAGGTGAGCAGCTGAAGCGAAACCAGGATCACAGCAGTTTATGACGCCCAATCGGTGGGACTAGAATTTTTTTGTTGAAAGGACCCAGTTCCCGCATTCAAAGGAGTATATCACAACAATATATATATATATATATATATATATATATATATATATATACATATATTGATGTGATAAGTAGTCACGTGCACGTCACTGAGCACCATTCCATGTTGACACAACATGCTAAACCTGAGAAAAATAAGTATTCTAATACTCTAAATATTCATACTCCGTAGTTGGAAACACTGCATTTTGTACTCTTGAAGCATGTTAATTTTCTAATTTCTCTACAAATCAATATTATAACGTATAGATCATATTTATTTTTCTTAAAATTCATCTCAACAGAATATTCCGTCCCATAAAATTATTTAACATCTAAAGTTTCATGCTCTTCGTAAATAAAAATTAAAAATTTCTAAAAACCCAAAATATAAATTCGTTTATTCTAACTTCAAGACAAGTCGCAGGATAGCTGTGTATCCTCTGCTTCTAAGGTACGCTTCGTGTTGTTGGTTTCGTTAGACAGCGCCAGCTGTAACGGAAAACGAGTTAGTTGAGTTTTAACCACCAAGGGATCAAGATGCCCCTCCTTAGTTCTTTGGCGGCGATCCTTAGAATAGCTGTGCTTATGGCACACGAGTGTAATTAAATCAAGAACATTAACCAATGGTTAGTATAATCCTTACCTGAAAGGTATGATTAATTTTATTATTTTTCCACGCAACTAAGTTTAGGAAATAAATATACGCAAAATTACGCAACAATATGAAATATTCATAATTAGTACAGAGGATGTCACCTTTAGGCACGACAAAAATTCGGAAATAATGGAGGTATAGATTGATTAATAAAACAGATCATCGTGCTTTATTCAAGATGCTACCATTTAGCAATGAAGTTTATTGAACCTGTGTGACACGTGCAAGGACAATGTTCAACGTGGTTGTTGGAATCCAGTATGTTGTTAGAGGCACTTGTTAGACCTTCACGTTATTGAAAGGTTTATTATACGTCATAAGAAATAAACAGAAGGGTGAGTCGTTCCAAAAACATTTGCTTTTGACCATCAAGCTAAAGGACTATAGTTTGCAATTTCTAAATAGACCTGCGTCATTACCGTTTGTGACGTCAAATTGTAGCGACGATGCCGCTACCAAAATCCTATTGCCACATGACTATAATAGCGCCATCGGTAGAATACAGAGATTGAAAATATTTAATAGCAGATGATGAATGTGATTTGTTAGTTTTTAAAAAAGTACTTTTTAGGATAAATTTTTATCGACAATATTACAGATTAAAGTCATTAATTAACAATACATTTTATTTACTTCTATATTTTTACCACTGAGCATATTTTAAATATAGTTGCGTATTTCTAATGCTCCTAATTTTATGGCCATTAGTATATTATACCAGAGACGCAATAATAACCACAGTTATTTAAGAGGTTATGTCATTGGAATTATAATTTAAACGTTTTGATTACACAAATCGAAAAAGAAAAGGAACAAAATTACAATTCCATTTGTAAGTAAAATTCTCATTAACTTTGAATAATTAAGATATGTCACTTTAAAATAATCTTTTAGATTTCCCTGAAACCATCTACAAAGACTAAAGTTATGTTATGTACAATGCAAACGAAGGATTTAACACTTTCAAATCACCCTAAAATTTGTGATGATGATTTTACTTCTGTTTATTAGTATGGTACTGGATTGAATACGGCATGTTTTGAAAGCATTGCCAACAACTAAAACAATACATACGGATAAAGACTTTAAATGAACTAACTTTGAATTCTGCTGTTGAAATATGCCATTATTCAAGAAAAGAATAACTGTTACAGGATTATTACTGTTCCCAGGAAAAATCCAAAATTGCAAGTTATCTCCAGTCAGTGCCGTAAACTAAAAATGAAAACTTTATAACCGAAAGGTTTAACGACTAATCATTTCGATGGAATTCTTAAAGATATAAACAGCAGTTTGTTAAATATACAAAAGCATGAAGGGGCAAAAATCTTCCAAAAAATAGGCATTTACTTTATTACTCTTCGAGGCCATATAATTGTTACAGGTAATTGAGTAGTTTGAAACAAATAATTCAATATACAATTTACCATTTTTTGTAGATTGGTGTAATATAAAGACTTTGACCTTACTTGTATTTAGCACCTCCAAAATTTAAGCTAGTGTAGTATTGACCAGTTCTTCACCGGTGTGTTTCTTAATCCATTAAAATTGAACGCTGTAGAAGCTGTTAGGATGCCAAAAATCCAATATCCTGCAGATGAATTTGCAACCCATATTTTAAAAACAAGTCGCTCAAGAATTTAACGAGTATTAAAAGTTTGTAATTTAACAATAAAATATATATGATTGTACTTGTTTATTATACATAAAGTTTTAGATAGTTATAATTAAATTAGAAGTACATCGTGTAAAAAGTTTTTTAATTCTAAGTAGCCATGCGATTGGTTGACTAGTTCAATTTGATTGAAAATCTGAATCACTGTCATCACCATCACCAATGTTAATAATTAGGCGTGCATTATCTTCTTGATCAAATTTGATCCCACGTTCCACCAATCTTTGATAATTTTTTCTGCATGTTCTATCGAATGTGCCCAAATCTTTGGTGTTATTTTTTCTAATGCTTCTTTCCACATCTGTAAACAGTTTTCAACAGACCTCCCATCTCTTCTAGCATGTCAGTTGTAGTAGCTCTTACTAACACCCCGTACATTTTCAATTGCATTGAATATGCAGTGATACGGTGGCAATCTTAACACCCTATGTCTGATCGGCCAGCAAATCCGCTTTAAAAATCTTTAGCGGTTTATGTCTAAAATTTTTAATAAATACTGATATGTTATAAAGCACATAATTTTGACTTACATCGTGGCAAGTTAAATAAACTTTGCTTAAAATCATTAGTTCCGTAAGAAATTGCTTATTTAGTAAGTCGCTCTACAAAGTTACTTTTTTTCTACAAACTGTTAGATGTTTTATTAACAAGTATAATAATACGACATATTGTCTAAAATTATTGCAAATAATGATTTTTCCAAATTCTTTACTAATTAATTTTCAAATTTTGCTCATTCACTTCTCTGCAGTAATTTATGTTTTTTGTGGAAGACGAGAAAAATTAATTTCAGCCCCATTTAGTAATTCATTAACATTTCGGGCATGTAATACTATGTTCCTTTGGTAGGTACGACTTACGGCACCATTCTGAAAAAGCCATGTTTCGTCTAAAAACGAAAATGCTGCAGATTCTCTTCTTTTATTTTGGATTCTGGATAATATATCCAGAATCAAATTCCATTTATTCATTATATTTAGCAGTTCCATTAAACCTCTTCTTAGATTGTCTTGCAGCCATTTAAATCCAAGACTGTATTCAGGGATCGTTCACTATACCATTAAAAAACTCATCATGTTTTAAGTTCAACCATCAAGTATCAACAGAAACGTGATAAATGTAAAATAATTACATGTTGCACTATAAATTTAATTGAAAAACGAATATTAACGATTTTTACACAGCCTATAAAGGTGATCAAACTAGCAACAAGTAGCTTAGTTCTGGGTCTAAATGAATCTCGTTCATCGTCTTTGGTTATTAGAGTTCAGTTTAATACTAATATGAGTTCTGAATAGCACTGTTTGCAGTAAAAACCAACCAAATATCAATATATAAAAACGGAAAAATTCATGAGGTCGTTGACACCAACTAAACAAGGAATGGCATATTACCTAAAATTTAAACGTCAATATTTGACTTTAAAATTATTGGCAACGTCGTAAATTGCTATTATTCAAACCAAAACCATAACATAAATATTGTACGGTATTAAGTTGACAAACATCTACATAAATAGTTAGTACTTGTGTGACGTCGCGGATAACGAGGTCTATTTAGAAATTGCAAAGACTATATCGCTAAAATTCTTATTTTATGCATGAACTTTCTTTTAATTAAAACTAATAAATTAAAAATTCATTTACAAGATATATTTGAAAATTAATTTTTATTTTACTTTGAAAAGATAAACTTTGTTAGTAATAGATATACTTAGTTTGGTTATCTTTACTATTCTTGTAGCATTAATTAATATAAAGATGTGTAAGTCATACAGTACCAATCACGAAGGTTGACCCTAAATTAAAAAACTGGTTTGAGACGCCAACTTTATTATTCTAGGAATCAATTATATTACTACCACATTTATAGTTAAAAGAAATACCATATAGTCGAATTTAAATTAATTAAAAACAAATAGAGTTGCATAATTATGATGAGGTGCTTTGAAACGCTATCAGTATCTCTCTTTATTATGTTTATTGGTATTCTCCCATAAGTACGAGGATAAGCGTATAGAAAAAATACCGTTTCCTTAAGAAACGATAACATACTAAGAGATTTTTACTTTTGCCCTTTAGTGTTTCCTTGTTAAAGATGAAATTTAACAAAGTAGTGGCGCCATATAATATCCGTAAAACAAGAATCCCTTTGAAAGTCTTTTCAATCAACCGCGGTAGTTAGAGTCCCAAGTTAGTCTGGAAGATTCCAAAGGTCATAATTAATACGGATAAACTTACAACTTTGTTTGTGAACTTTGTGAACTTAACGGTAGTTGATAATACTTACATCATCCACCCTAAAAAATGTCGGTCCCAGGCCGTAACACAAATTGAAGGCAATCATTCTTTTAAACTTTAAAAATGTTTGCTTAGTGTACTCAAACCAAATATTTCAAACATCAATAAATCAAAGTCATTTTCAATTTATGTCATAAATGTCAAACTTGAAGTTTTTATTATTTTGACAACGATCCTAGGTCATGGATCGAAACGTAAATAAAGATGATTTTAAAAATTATGAGTGGTTTAATTCTCAAAGAAGATTAAGAAAAAAGTATAAGTTCATTGCAACAATGTAATACAAGGATAACCCAGAGAGGTTATTAACAGTTCATAAGAACGGATATGCAACTTGGTATTCGAGAGGGCAGTGATACTGCAGGTGGCAGGTCTCAGACGATTAACATACCGCAATTACCTAGAAATAAAATTGTTACAATGTAATAAAGTGTAGAATTAAGAAAAAAGCAGACATGAGATCTGCAAGTTCCCACAGTCATGTGAGGGGCAGGTTATTATAAAAAGCCCAGGAGCTCAAGGCCCGGCAAACAGTCTTCGAACTCCATACTAAGTTGTTCAAGCTACTCACCCTAATTTAAGATAAATAAATTTGTTAAAGTTTGGAAACGTTTTTTAAAAACACCGCTCCAGAGGTCCGAACTTTAACTGGCGCAGTCGGTAGGATGTCAAAAGGGCACTAAGAATCCAAAAATCGGAAAACTGGTGACTAAGAATTTCAATTCGCAATTTTGACAGAACCTAAACCAGGTTGGAGGAAGTACACGAATAGACCGAATCCAGCAAAGCAAAGCAACGTGGACAAGATACAACATCGATCGAGCCCACAAAAGAAACAGATGAAGAAATTAATGTAAGTTCATTTCCATGAAAACCAATTGATCTCACAAAATATAATTGATATATGGTAGTTATATTATTTTATTGTAATTTTATGCCAATATTTTTGAAAATAGTATACAAAGAGAAATTATTTTCAAACGAGAATTTATTTTGAGAAAGTGTTATTCTATGAGACTTAAAGAGATTTTCTTTTAAAAGCAAAAGAGACTTAATTTTTAAAAAAGATTTTTATTACAAGTTTTAGAACAAACCGAAAAATAAACAAAAAAAACTGACGCACATCCATTAATACCAAACGTAACCGAAATACGAAAAATTAACTAACGCGATACAAAACGCAACGGTTAATCCAGTAAACTAAAACAGAACGCAAATTAACTCCAACACCAAAGCTAAACGTAATCTTTCAAACAAGCAATTACAGACAAGATTATTTAAAACATTTACCTCTACCATACTTTATAAATTACAGCGAAACACTCTGCAGTAACTTAAACCACTGTAATTTAAAACCAACGTGCAAATTAACGCAATCCGCACCTAAGATAAGCCCGCAAATGAAACATCATTTATTAC
The DNA here is from genome assembly GCA_036346225.1 of Platerodrilus igneus. Classification (NCBI taxonomy): domain Eukaryota; kingdom Metazoa; phylum Arthropoda; class Insecta; order Coleoptera; family Lycidae; genus Platerodrilus; species Platerodrilus igneus. The sequence continues at coordinate 831,198 of JARFIW010001331.1, read as the reverse complement.
AAACTTAAAACCTCAGAGAAACTGCTTTTTAAACAATTAACCTTTTGCATAAATTAACGCAACGCATTTTGCATCACGATCCACAAGTAGAATAAAGCGCATAATATTACGACCAGCATTGAACTAAAACTACTCATCATTTATAAATAATTTGCATTACAAAAAGGTAATTATTCTAGTACAAATACTGAATAAAGCTAAACGTTTATCATAAAAGCTATAATTAATACGCTCATCGTAGAAACTGTAATCCTACATTACGGAGAGATACAATTACAAGACGTGCATCATAACTGAATACGGAGATATCTAAAAATAATCAAACGCAACATTTATGCAAGCAATTAAAGAGTGAAGAAGCGAATTATTTAATTCCCACACAAACTGAAACTAACACCTGTCAGTAAGTATTAATTACTTTAATAAGTACAATTACATATTATACAGCATTTACGCAATTAAATAACCAAGAAACTAAACTACATCAAAAGACATAACATTGTGATTAAATTACAAAGATAAAGTGTAACAAAGTAATTAACTGAAAATCTGCAAGTTATATTTAGAATTCAAAGAGACGAAACAGACGAACTATACGTTTATGCAATTCAATTAAAACCATGGAAAAAGATATCATTACAAATCAGCAGAACTGAACGAGCACAAGCTTTAACTAACGTAAAACATACAAAGCGAAGTAAATACCGCGAGAAAAAATTTATCCACTCCAGATTTTTTCAGGAAGCAAAGCTTAAGCAGAACTCACGACAAATTAACGCCCGCGAGATAAAAACAAGCACATTCAAGGCTACAGTAATTAAACCAACATTATCGAGTATAAATCTCACAAATTCATTACCGCACCGTGTAACTAAGTACAAATAACAGTAACTACGATTCTAAAAATAACCCGATGCAGTCGAAACAGAAAATTAACAAATCCAAACCAAAAATAACGATACAAATAGCAAAAGAAACAGCCAATTTTACAAAATTTGAAATTACCCAATCCAAACGGAAAATTAATAAATTCAAAGCAAAAATAACGATACAAATAGCGAAATAAAACTTACTTTAAAAAAAAATTTTTTTTGAAATCACCCAAAAGCGAAGGCAACCCTTAACCAAAATGAGTAGTGGAGACATGAAACTTTATTTGGAGATTATCCAAAGCTTTCATGGCACCCAAGCCCATCTCGTGAATTTTATTGGAGCATCCGAAATGTTCCTGAAAACCTTCTACAAACCCGGAGATAACGAAAGGAATTTATGGCTTATACGCTTGGTAATAAGTAAACTAACCGGAAGGACACTAACCTTAATTGCCAGTAAAGACGATTTACAGGAATGACAAGAATTAAAACAAATACTAATTGCATATTTCGGAAATTAACGTAACATAAAATGCCTGGTACGAAACCTGATAAACCTCAGAATGGAGCACAACCAATCCCCATACCAATTCGGAATGAAATGCCAAGACGTGAGAAGTCTAATCCTAACAAAATTAAAAATCGAAGAGTCCGATCAAAACATTCGACATTTAAAAACAAAAATGTACGACGAAATGGCACTGGACACATATATAAACGCTTTACCAGAACGACTATCAGATAAGATCAGATTTCAACGTCCCCAAAACGTAAAAGAAGCCATGAACCTAGTAATAGAAGAAGAAAATGTAATATATTACCGCAGCAGACTATACAACCCCAACGCACAGAAAAGTTATTAACCAATAAAAACTATGCAAGCCGCGAGACAAACAATCCCTCAACAAAAATTCACACCCTTCAACATACAAACAAATCAACCGCGAATTAATAACCCAAGCTTCAACAATACGAATTTTAATAATCAATATAAACATTTTTCAAAACCAACATTTAACCCAAATTTTACGAAACCCGCATTCCAACCAAGATTCAATCCAAACTTAAACCAACAAAGACCTGCATTCAACGTGAACCCCAGTAGAAATACACTAATGAATAATAATCATAACAACCCTAATAATTATTATAAACCAACACCAATGGATACCTCATCTGGTAACACCAGTTAAAATACCAAGATAACACACATCCGACCAAACCCTCATCAGAAACGCAATTTTACATCGGAAGAACTATTTCACCAAGAAGTAGAAAAATTTGATAATGACCAGAATAATTACATTTAGACAAGTACGAACGACGAATCAAACCATGCAGAAACTTATGAACGCAACGAACAATACGAAACTTACGTGGAGGACGACGAAGAAAACTCGTACTTAAATTTTCAAATGGACCAATTCATAAACGCCCAAACTTAATAAACCTAAATAACATAAATCACCTAGTACTACCATACATAGAAATACCCCACGCCGAATTCAAACTATTAATCAATACCGGATCCTCAAAAACATTAATTAGCCCCAGAACCGCCAAGAAACTTATGTAGATTATGTAGAAAGAGAACCATTTAAAATTAAAACAGCCCATTAAACAACACTACACCAATTCGTAGCTAATATACCCTTACCGAGAACATTTAATGTTAAAATGAAACATAAATTTTGTATTTTCGAATTCAACGACAAGTATGGCGGACTAATCGGAATGGACTTTCTAAGAAAATTAGGAGCCAACATTGACATAAAGAACAGTTTATTAAAGACAAAATACGGAATAACTCCCATTAAATTTCAAAACACTCAAATCGAACAAAAATACACAATAGAACCCCGAACGGAAAAAAAATAAAAATCCCAGTAAATTCTAACAAAAAAGTAGGAATAATAAATCATATGACATTTCAACAAGGAGTAGAAACCCCAACTGCCTTAGTACAAATAAAAGATAATTATGCCACTATAACGATATTAAATTCAAACGACTATCCCGTAGAATTATTATTAACAGACCCAATTAACGTAGAGGAATTAAATTTTAACGAAATGGAAATAGACGAAAATTTAGAAAACGATTACAACCCAATAGAACATGACAAAATGTTAAGAAAAAATTTAAGTAACATCCGTTTCAATACCGACATCAATCAAGAAGAGCAAAGAGCAATTAAAAACTTATGTTTTGAATACCGCGACATATTCCACTGCGAAGGAATACCCCTAACATTCACTAACACAGTGAAACACAACATCAAACTAACAGACAAGTCAATTTTTACAAAAGCATATAGACTACCTCAGGCGAGCCAAGAAGAAGCTGACAGACAAGTAGCAGACTTATTAGAACAAGACATAATCCAGCACTCCAACTCACCATGGAGCAGCCCCGTGTTAATAGTACCTAAGAAGTTAGACGCAACCGGAAAGAGAAAGTACAGAATGGTAATAGACTATAGAAAGTTAAATGAAAAGACGGTAGATGACAAATATCCACTACCAAATATAAGCGAAATTCTAGACAAGTTACGCAAATGCCAATATTTTTCAACATTAGACCTAGCATCAGGCTACCATCAGGCAGAGATGGACGAAAAAGATATATCAAAAACAGCCTTCAGCACACCTAGAGGACATTACGAATACAAACGAATGCCATATGGATTAAATTACGCACCAGCTACTTTCCAGAGAGTCATGGACAATATACTACGAGGAATACACAATGAAAAATGCCTTGTGTACCTAGACGACATCATAGTTTATTCCACATCATTGGTAGAACACATAGAAAGATTGAGAGAAGTATTTGAAAGACTAAGACAAGCACATTTTAAAGTACAATTAGACAAAATGAATTTTTACAAAAGGAAGTATCATTTTTAGGACATATAATAACACCCCAAGGAGTAATGCCAAATCCCGACAAAACAAATGCAGTTCTAAATTACTCCTTACCAAAGACAACCAAAGAAATTAAAGGATTTCTAGGACTTAGTGGTTACTACCGCAAATTCATTAAAGGTTACGCTCAGATAACCAAGCCCCTGACAAATTGTTTAAAAAAGGAAAACAAAATTAAACACCCCGGAATTCATCAAAGACGTAGACAAAATTAAAAACATATTAACGAATCACCCTGTATTAGAATACTCAGACTTTTCAAAACTATTTATACTAACGACAGACGCAAGTTAAGGTTCGTGGCTTCGAGCGGTCCTTTTTAAAAAGACTTCTTTGAACGTTAACAAATTTATTTGATTTTAACAGAGTTGAACAATGGAATTTTACAATCTTGAATTAAATTATTCTAAGTCGAAATACATTAATTAATAATTGTACAAGTGAGTTACCGACGGACTGCAATGTGAAAGCTAAACGTTGATGAACTGCCTGCAAGTGGAGCTCCCGGGTCTTTTATAATCTCCCTACCCCCTCACAGTTCTGTGGGAATCTGTGGACCTAATATCCGCTTACACTTGACTCTATTCATGATACATAATTGCTATCTTAAAAGCTATTCTAATTACAATGTTGCAGGCTTACTTCTGCGTAATCTCGGTACGTGACTTCCTACGACCGTCTGTGACCTGGCATCTGCAGTGTCACTTATCCTTGTGCTACTTTGTAGCGCTTCCGTTCACATGAACGTTTATAAACTGAATATATTGTAACAAATTGTCTTTTAATTACATTGTTGCATTTTCCTAATATTTCCTAATATTTCCTAATATTTCCTAATATTTCCTAATAACTTTATTGGTTTCATAGGTATAACAAATGTGGGATCACATAACTCCTCCCGACGTACATTAAAAATTAAGGGTTTTTACCATTTCTTTTATTTTTAATTAAATTCGTTTTCGTTTAATCTCAATTAAAATTCATATTTTCTAAGGGTACATTTGTTTCTTTGGATTTCTTAAATCTAAAACTGTCCTTTATTATTCTTATATCTAATACATATTTTGTAAGTTACATGATCAATAAAATAGTCAATATAATCAATACATTGTCCATACGCTAATATTATCGTAGTGCACTTTGGGCGTCTTGATCTGGTTCAGGTGTTTTTTATAATCTTCCATAAGCTTCATGGCGTGGTTTAGGTTGTCTAATTCCAGGTGTTCCAATTGCATTGGTTTTTGAATTATTTCTTCGACTTTGTCTGGGGTAATCTTGATTTGTAATTCGGGTAGATTTGCTAATTTCTTGCTCTGTACGGGATCTAAACTCTAATTATTTCATTTTTTAATTTCATATGACAATTTTCCTTAAGGATTATTAATTTACTTCCGGTTAATGCTAAATTACTTTCATCTTGATTGCAATACATTGTTGCGATTACTTCGGTGGGGAAAATGGCTATCCATTTATTTTCCGTTACTTTCTGAATTTTCATATTGGTGATTTGTACAGGTGTGGCTTCACAATTTTCATAGTGATTGGTAAATTTTAGTAGTTGTACTTCGCAAGGGCTGTCTTCTTGAATTGTTGTTGTTGTCAATGATTGGCATAAGTATTGATTGGGTGTGACTTCATTACATTTTTCGTTCGTATAACCATATCTTTGTTCATTTAAGGATAGGAATTTGGTTTTTGGAATAATAACTTGGTATGTGCTAGTCATTTTCATTGGAAAAGCAAATAAGTGATAATAATTGTAATTGTTAATCTCTGCTATTGGCATTTCTATTAAAAATGTTATATCGTTATTTTTTACATAGCCTTTAACTATGGCTATTTTTTCAAATATTAAAATGTTTGATTCTATTACATCGAAAGGTAATTTACTATTAGTTATAAAAGATTTTATTCTCAATAATTCTTTTAATAAATCTATTGGTTCTATGATACTTGAATGTAGGGTATTTAATTTTGCAAAGGTTACTGCGTTTTCTAACGTTGCTAGGATTTGTTGAATTAAAGTTAGGGTTGATATTATCTGGTTGTATATCGTGTTGAGTATGATTAAATCTCGCATGCCTAACATGGTAGTTCGCATGTTATTTTCTAAGGTTTCTATTCGATTGGCTATACTATCTTGATTTCTAACTAATTTTCTTAGGGTTTCATTAAATTTGATGATCGTTGATTGAGTTAACGATATTTGGTTACTAATTATGGTTTTAATGTCATTTTGGTTTTCTATTAATTGTTGTATTGCGTTGTCATAGCGTTCTGCGTCTTGATTATCTAGATTGCCGGTAATTGCTTTGATTATGTTTCCTAATCCGTTGATTAGTCCTCTTTTTCTTCTTGTCACTTGTTCTGCGGGTATTAGTCGGTTAAATTTGTCTTCTATATTTTTCAAAATACTTTCTGTTATACTGTTGTAGTTCATCATTTCTATTGCGTATCCTTTTCCGAATTTTGTTGTGTCCATTGATTGTTTTAGTCGAAAATAATTATTTTTGATTATGTGAAATTCTTGTTTTAGCTCGGTTAAATCGAATTTTTGTGCAAAGGTCCAATAAACTATAGTGTTCTGCATACTGCCTAATTTTATTGGTAGTATACCGGGGTTGTTCTTTATGTCTTGAAATATAATTTCTGTGTCCGTTCTACCTGGGTGGAGGTTGACGGTAAGGGTGACGATTGTCCATCTGCAAGTACAGGGTGTTATAAATTTTTGAGATGAACATATTTTGTTGTCTTGCCGTCGTCTATTGCGGCTACGTTTTTGTCGGATATTCGTTTGATTTTAAAGGGGCCTAAATTTCTCGGTGCCGTTTTGCGTCTTTTACTTTGGTAATTTTTCTTGAATACGGTTTGTCCTATGGAAAATTTGTTTATGTCTGAATTTTTATAACGGGTCGCGGTAATGCGTTTTTTGTCGTTATCTAACTTATCCTTTACTTTGTCATACGTTATTTTTAGATATGAGATTGGTGGTGTCATTGTAGATCGTGTTCGGAATCCTGGATTAACGTCTATAATGAAGGGATATGTTTCATATAATAGCAATCAAAGTAAACATTTACAAAACGCTAAGTGGTTTCCTATGGATGATTACCATATAGTTGATGCCAATGGGAATTTTAATGTTGCAATAAACCTTTCAATGGTTCTCAGATTAAAGTTGTTTTAAACAAAGTTTTATGGAAAATGCCGCATGTAGCCGTTGATGATACTCAACGAATTAATTTAATAGAATGCGTTGCACAAAATCAGGATTTGCATATTCCGTTTAGAGGATGGGAGTTGCATGAATATCAACTTCTACAAGAAACGCAACGTCATACATGGAACATTAAAACAACAACACAATTAGAAAAACCAAGATTTGTGATTGTTGGTTTCCAAACCAACCGAAAAAATAGATACATGAGCAACTACAGCCGTTTTGATCATTGCTATTTAACCAACATGAAACTATATTTAAACTCAGAAATTTTCCCGTACGATAACTTAAATTTGAAGTTCGAGAATAAACAGACTGCGTTGTTATATGAGATGTATGCTCAGTTTCAGCAATCATACTACGAAAAGGAAAATGAACCACTTTTTAATCCTGAAGATTTACGAAGTATTGCACCATTAGTAGTCATAGATTGTTCTAGACAAAACGAAGCGTTAAAATCTGGTACTGTCGATATTAGATTAGAATTTGAAACTAGCAGAAACGTTTTGCCAAATACATCTTGTCATTGCCTTATACTTCATGATAAGATAGTCAAATACAATCCACTCTCAAACAGCATAAGAATATTATAATTACTTTATTATTATTACTGTACCTTTACAAATTATGAAAAACAATAAATCATTTAGCAATCACAGTCTATTTATTAATATTTTTACATGTTTTTACAATATTTTTTACATGTTTGAATTATTAAGTGATTTAGTAAACAGCCATAAACATTGACAATTTTAAATAAAAGTTTTGTTATACATTTTTCAAATAGACTAACTAGTACGTTATTAACAAACTGGATTTTTTTAAACAGAACGGTTACTACTACTATTTTTCTCTACAATACATTTATACTAATATAGTTCAACTCGGGCAGATTGAAAGGTATCCTATTTTTAGATACATCCAAAAACGAAAAACGGCGTACTTGTGCAGGTATAAACATAACACTGAAGTTTTATAACTAAAAAATATTATATGTTAATCGAGATAAAATAAATTGCATTCTTTATTTGAGCCAGTGGTTGAAGCTTTACAAGTCATTTCTGAGTGTATAGTTATACCCCCAAGGTTTAGTATCAGTAGTTGAGGTACTAAGAATTCTTTTATCATCACTTGGATTAAGAACAATTTTGTTTTGTTTAATAGTAAAGACATCATGTATGACTGATCTAATTAAACATTGCTGTTTCTGTACAGTCTGTTTATAAAACAAAGCATTCTTATAATCATCAAAAGAAATTTGCTTAATACTTGCTAAGGAAGATCCCTTTGATTTTTTTATTATCCTATCCTGAACTCTGTAAGTGTACATTTTAGATCTAAGCCCTACAAACTCTAGCATGATATCACCATTGTTTTCATTTTTCATAATACCAGGAACCTTTTTATTTGATAATGGAATATGATATTTGTTATGAGGGTCGTAATCGGAAGTATCAAATCTATGAATATCTTGTTTGATATAAGAGTAAATATCTTCAACGCTAAACTCGTATATCAAACTATCCGTATCTGTGTACAGCAGCTTTGCTTTGTTAGCAAATTGCGATTTTATATAACTATAGTGAAATTCATATAAATAGGTTTTTGAAATATCTAGAATAGAGAAACCTACATAAATGGGTTTGTTTAAATAAACCTATAATTTATTCATTTCTATTAAGACTAGATCTTTGTCTAACACAGTGCAACTGTGAAAATTAAGCTTTGCTATGTAACTACGAGCTCCAAACCGTCCTTCCCATTCGGTCACTAATTTCACATCTTTCCTTTTCCGTACGTTTTCCATCATTTTTCCATAAACCGAATTTATCATATTTTTATAAAAACATATATCGAAACTGTTTTTTGACTGTTGTCTTAATTTCGTATTCAAATCAATGTATTCTTTTAACCAAGGGGCTTGTTTAAACCGAAGAACCTTATGAATCTTTTTCAGTTCTAAACCGTAGCTTAAATACATTTTTAAATTCTTGTAGTGAATAATATAGTTGAGTTTTGGATATAAAGTTGTAAGTAATTTTTTTAAGTTTGATTTATTAAAAGGTACTGGTGGTATCATATGTTCAGGCGTCAAAGGTAAGTCACTGTGAATTTTATGTAAAGAGACTGTGTAGTGTAAATCGCATTCAAAAATATATCCTACATCAGAATCATCGGGAATATTAAGTATGTCTAAACGTACTGTATCTATACGGGTACCATCTAAAAATTCAAATTCTCCATATGGAAGATATTCAGACATTGCAGCCCCATATAAATTATTAACATCCAAATGCATTAAATATTTAGAATCGAAATTTGTATCATAATCTGCATTCATATATTTGTTATTTGCTTTAGCATATCTATTCGAACATTGAGAAACACCTCTACAAATTCCCCGTTCTAAAAACATTATTTTTTCAATATCAGTAAGCAACTCGAGTTTAACGTTCGTCGTTTTTAACATTGCATCTAGAGCTAAACCAGGAGCCGTAAAGTAGTGAAGTGGATCTAACTTATACGTAAACATACAAGTTTTTCTAAAGTTTTCAAATATATCAGTCAAGAGCAGTACATCTGTTTTTAAATATAGTTCAGAATAGTCCCCTAGTGTTCTTATATTAAATGTTTGCCAAACGTGTTTAGTATGATTGTAGTTTTCATCTGAGATTTCTTCATTGCGCAAACGATTAAAGAATGCTGTTTTACAGGGTAAATCGATTTTATTGAGCCTATCCCAAGAGTTAATGTAATCATAGGGAAATATGCCTTTACGCGTAAGTAACTGAAACTCATTATCAGTGTTACAATTTTTCCTGGTGATAGATTTTTTATTATCATCTAAGTAGGAAGCTAATTTTTCGATGCTAGATGCCATAAACCTGAATGAATCGATAAATCTAAAACTAACTTTCATACCTTTTACATATTTTGTAAAAGATATGTATTTTTCCTTATTTATTGGTAGAATGCTTAACGAACCTGAAAACTCTAACGAGATTTTTTTAATAATGAAATGCGAATCGTAGCCTGATAAGTTATGAAAAACTACCGGTATCATATAAGAATTATGATAATTGATGTTGCAATCTTGATGAGCCGCTCCTCGAAATTCACCTGTAAAGTGGCAGTGATCGCGAACTCTAATATCATCTATACTAAAAGGTTTATTGCAAATGTGACAGTGAAGGGCAAATTTAAATGCTGACTTTTGTTCTTCTGTTAAAGGATTCATAGGTTTTGGGTTACAGAAAATTTTATTAGTCGTTTCTGAAATCAGTTTCAATTGAGCAACAAACCATTCTATACAATCCTTTCCGCGATACAATTGAAATTTGGAATATTTATTATCATACGAGCATTTCAAATAATACGCTACACTAAAGGGTATATGCCTTTGGTAAGAGACTGTGTTTAGTATTACCTCCGACTCATTGCATGGTTCTAATATACATTCGAGATCTGCATAAACTACAAATGATACTTATTCTTGATAGTGGAAATGTTTAATTGTTAGATACTTTTCGGATTCTTCGGGTAATCTTATTGAGCAAGTATTCTGTTTTTCGCAATAATTCGAATGACGCTTAAGTAATGCTGCTGTACTAAAATTATTTAAACATCTATAACAAAAAAACTTTCTATGGTGATGTGAAGACAACTGTTTTGCAAATAATTGTGACATATCCTTAATCCAAGTAAAATGAAAGTGATTCTCATTAGCATTTGTCGGACGAGAATATTGTAAGGAATCATTATTTAAAACTAACAGATTAATAGGTTCAATTTTTTTAAAATTTTCACTTAAACAAAATGGCAGTATTTTAGTATTTTCTATACAATATAGGTTAATTGCGAAATTGTTAAGCTTCTCAATTTTTTTAATGTTTTTTAATGCGATTGGAAACTGAATTGAATTGTAGCGTAATATTGTATCAAAATGTGGATAGCTAGATATTCTCTGACTATTTCGTTTAGCAGGATATAAAGCGGAAACCAAGCTCCAAAGAATGCAATGTTGGTCGTTATTTATTACATTTACCACAGCTTTTTTTTTTATAAAGTCCGGAACCGGTACAAACGTTGAACACCCTGCTTTAGCTGGATCATGATTGTTTATATTTACCTTCAAGAGTAAAACTTCTTGGATTACTCAACCAGAATCCTTTTCGCTAAATTCTTGTAATCGCTTCGAAATCTTGCCAATACGTTCTCCTTATACCACCGCTTGAGATTGGTATTTATATCGATGTGACGATTTGCAGTAGGAAACGTTTTCAAATCTATTTCGCCAGTTGTAGGCTTAACAAAGTTAGCGGCAAATATTACATTAACTTTCAACATTGACTTTTTTAAGCAAGCAACAATCTTGCGTTTAAAACTAGCGAACGCCTTGTCTAAGAACACTAGAGGATCTCTATAACTTAAATTGGTAATAAGTCCCGTAATTATTCGACTTCCAAAACATGATTGTACATCATGCCAAATCAGATTTTTTTGAATATGACCTCTAGAAAGCGTTGCATCAATACCTTTACCTTTATATTCCAAAGAGCGTTTCAAGTGCCTCAATCGTACAAGGTAGCTTTTAAGATGTGCCAAATAAGATTCCAGCCTACTAGGATTTTCTTGTCGATTGTCTTCGTATACCTTATTTCTAATAGCAAGCTTCAATATACTAATATTTGCTTTGATAATTATAATGTGTTTCGTTATATCATCGACTGATTTGATTAGATTCACGCATTTTACAGTTAATCTCAAAATAGCGCTACTAATCTCGGCCACGGTTTCAGAATTCATGATTCTATACAAATCAATACACTACTTAATATATGTATAGCTTTATTTACTATTTATACAAAAATATCATCTGACGTATGCAAAACAACTGTAAAAAGAATTAGCATACAACATCATTTTTCATTCAGCTGCGTTTACGACAAAAAATTTCTTGTTTGCAGTATAGTAATAAAAATGTTTTATACGACCTTTGATGTATGATGTGTGTACAGAAAATACACTATCATTACAGCGCTATTTTTTATGGTTACATATGAAATCTTTTAATAAAAAGCAAAGCAAATTTGAAAAAATGTCTCAGATTAAACCGTCAATGCTGTTTAATAATTTACACGCACTCATGGTTTTTTTAAAAACCCAATATTAAAAAAAACATTTTGCAGTACGTTGATAGAATTAAAGAATTTCTTATTCAGCATGATTCACGTAAACATACACACACACACAAATTACTATATACCTATATATATATATATATATATATATATATATATATGCATATAAAGTCAATTTTTGTTAATTTTTATGGAAAATAAATTATGCTAGCAGTAATATAAAACGAAATTAATCTAATTTAGGTTTTTTATTATGCGCCTTCATTGCAATTTCTTTTTCAGACAATGAATCTAATTCATTATTTCTGCTGAGCAGTACCTTTAAAAAATTTCTTATGCGGCTTAAATCGTGTAAACACACAATTACCTATATATGCATATAAATTATGTCAGCGGTAATCTAAAACTTATTCTATATATATTACTAGTTAAGGACCATTTGCATTGCATTATTTTAAACGAAATTAATCTAAAGAAAAATATAAATAATTTACACGCACTCATGGTTTTTTTTAAAAAAACATTTTGCAGTACGTTGATAGCATTAAAGAATTTCTTATTCAGCATGATTCGCGTAAACACACACACACACACACGCAAATTACTATATACCTATATATGCATATAAAGTCAATTTTTGTTAATTTTTATGGAAAATAAATTATGCTAGCAGCAATCTAAAACGAAATTAATCTAATTTATGTTTTATATTATGTGCCTTCATTGCAATTTCTTTTTCAGACAATAAATCTAATTCATTATTTTTGCTGAGGTATAATTATATTCGCTTACATACTGTTTTATTCATTAGAATAGATTACAGAGCTGAATTTTTTCAAAAAACGATGCAAATTTTTAATTTTTTCTAACAGGTCAGTTTATTATTTAATATAAATACTTCACTTAGATTTTATCAACAGTATTCAATCAGATCTCTTGTATAATTATTAGTTACTATTACTAACAACTTTTAAAAATGAGTAACTTATCATCAATCAAAAATTGTAATAGTACCAACGTAAAAGTTCTAGAGCAATTTATATTACATTCTGACGAAGACTTGATTAAAGAAGTTTTTGATTCTTCTTTGCCTCAACTCGACACTGCTGCTATATTCGATAGTGACGTAATAGATATATCACGGTACGTGCTTTTTCACATTTATACATGTGTTTTAAAACACTACTAATTTATAAGTTACATTAGATCAAAAAACCATTCTGGAAATTCTGAGGTTATCGTCGGTGAACCTACAATTATCTTTTATGTTATGCTCACAGATCAGGCAAAAACATATTGGCTATGAAAAAGTTATGTACAGAATCTAATATGGCTGTTTGCTGTGAAGATGACAAATCCTACGAAGATGACACAGTAGAGTTGCTTAACGCATTTAAAAAGCGTGGAGAGAAGCTACTGCATCGTATAGATTTGGAGCTAGAAATAATAAAGCAAAAAAGAGAGGAACTGACTGCGAGGGAACAGCAGATACTTCAAGAACGGGAGTTAATAAACACTTTTTCATTTATAAATAGTTAGATCAAAATATTCAACAATTTGTAAAATAAAAAAGTATTTTATAAAAGTTTCTTTTTTGAAACAAGACTTTCTCTAAACAAGGTAGTAAACTCAAAGTAAAACGCACATAAATCAGAACCCACTTTAATTAAATACATCATTCTTTATACAATCGACTTAGATGTGTTATAATAATTTAAACAGTAAAGAACAAGATGTATATTATTATAATAATAAACTAATTTCTAAGATTAGTGACATATTATTCTGAAAATTCTATGTTGACAGTTAGACCGATCGATCCCTTACTAGTTATGTATACGTGTTTGTTCGAGCCAATACTTTCATTTAATTGTTTCACTCCATGTGCTTGAAGGTATTCAAAATACCTCAATGGCAATATACTCTTGAACTCTTCTGTTTCCACTAATACTCTTTCTCCATATTTTGTCTTGATTGTTTCCACTTTTAAAACTTCAAACCTCTTATTCACTACAAGATCTTTTGAATTTACATAAGGTTTGCGATATGTGGTTTTATTAAAAGTATTAAAATCCATATTGCTTTTCTTCGACTAATTAAATTGATATTAGAAGCAATCTCCTTATATAGCAGATTACCACCATCTGCGTACTTTGCCAATCTACTTTTCAACCTAACACAAGAGTGAACACATTTTGAATTGAAACCGGCCCATGTGTATTTGCAGCCTCTAAACATAAGTAAAAAACATAAATCAGAATCCACTTTAATTAAACACAATTGACTTGAATGCGATATTTTGCATCTGGCATACTTTATAACTTCTCGCTAGAAAACCAAATTCAAAATATATACACAAATTTTCTCTGCACTTACATTTTTCAACATACGTGTGTTTTGAAGTATGTTTCATTGAAAGTAATATAAAGCCGATCCTAATTCAAAACGTGGCCACAAGTATTTTACATTGAAAGTATATAAGAATTCATGTTTTCACAACTATTTTACATTAAAATGTTTTCACAACTATTTTACATTGAAATTATATAAGGCCGATCCTAATTCAAAACGGTGCACGTGTATTTTACATATGGAAAATACATCTGAACACGTTTTGAATTAGGACCGGCCTTACCCCTCTACTGAAATTGTTTTTAAAGTTGATAACGCATGCAATATTTTATTTAAAAGTTATACAATTAAAGAAGCTGAAATTTTGTTAAAATATATCAAACGATGCTTAAGGTTATTTGTAAAGGCGGTAAGACATGGCGACTTAAATTTAGGCCAGTTAAGGCAAATTCAAACCAATATGGGATTGTTAAAAAGCATCCAATCATCAATTAAAAATATTCATGTAGGAAGCGACATTCAATCTGTTTCACAACCATCACGTTTGGGAGTCGAAGGGATTGATTTGGTTTCCGCTTTTGCAAAAAGAATTAGAACAGGCGTTATAATAAACATGCATCATAAGGATTTAATGACATTTTTTAATGATTGCTTTAAGGTGCTTAAAATTAAAATAAAAAATAGTTTAAAAAAATTAAATTTAATAAAATTTAATATTACACTTTGCGGAGAATTCATTAAAACATCTAATATTGATGAAAATAATGTAACGGATTTTAAACATTTTAATACGAAAAATGTGACGATTGACGTAGGAACGGATTTAACATCATGGTTTCGTGATGATGTGGTTGATAAACTAAGAACAAAACTATCGGAGTTTCAAGAATCTAAATCAGGTTGGTCTTTGAAAAAAATTGTATCGATGGAAGTTAATATTAATAAATACGAAATGGGCAATGGACGTGTTTCATCTTTTATTCCGCTTCCAAAGCTAATTTCAAATAAATATGCATGCATCAACGTGAAAAATTCAGATGAGTGTTGCTTTTTTTGGGCAATTGTTTCAGCATTATTTCCCTCTAAAATAAGAAGTAACCTCACATCCTCATATCCACACTACAGATTAGTTTTGAATGTTGAAGGATTGGAAATGCCGATGTCGATTAAAAATATTTCAAAATTTGAAGATATGAATAAAATTTCCATAAATGTATACAGTTTAGAATTAAATTGCGCTAAAGAAAAGTCGTTCTATAGTGTGGTGCCAACAAGGCTTACTATGCAGAAAGCTGAGAAGCATGTAAATTTACTCATAATTCAAAATCAATATTTTCCAAACGTAAACAATTGTAATACTCTAAGTCAGGATTTTGAAAATGTTGAAATAAAATACCATTATGTTTGGATAAAAAATTTATCGCGGCTTATTGGCAGCCAACTAAATAAACATAAACATAAAAAATATATTTGCGATCGTTGTCTAAATTACTTTAACACCTTCGATAAATTAAATGATCACTCTAAATATTGTGAAAAAGTAAATATCTGTAGAATTTCATAAACTAGGCATTGTCATGTTGAATTTAAGAATTATGTTTATAAGCAAAAAATACCTTTTATAATTTATTCCGATTTTGAGACTATTTTAAAACCTGTTAAAAATCATAGTTATCAAAATATTCCAAGCACTTTAAAGTATCAACATTATAAAGCTTTTAGTGCTGGTTATTATTTAAAATGCGACTATGATAAATCGTTATCATTTTTTAAAAATTATTTGAGGGAAGATTGTATAAATTGGTTTGCAAACGAAATGGTGGAAGTTGCAAAATTTGTTCGAAGTAAATTCAAACATATTCAACCAATGATTGAACCTCATGTTAACATTATTGCAACACATTGCTCTATATGTGAAAATGCATTTTCTGAAAACGCTATCATCGTTAGAGACCACTGCCACTTTACTGGCAACTTCAGAGGTTTTACACACCACCATTGTAACCTCAACTTTAGAAATAGTTTTGTTGTACCGGTTGTGTTTCATAATATGAGTGGATACGATTCCCATTTCATGATACGAGAATTATCAAAAAAGGTTAATATTAGTTTATTGCCATTAAACAAAGAGAAATACATTTCATTTACTCTGAACGATCTAGATGCTGATGATGATGGTGATGCTAAGATAAAGTTTCGTTTCATTGATTCTTTGAGATTTTTAAATTCATCTTTAGACAGTTTAGTGGTCACATTGCAACCTTCAGATTTCAAATATTTATCGAAAGAATTTTCAAATGTCTGTTCAAATAAATTGAACTTATTAACAAGAAAAGGTGTATTTCCATACGAGTACATTGATTCAATGTCTAAACTGAATGAATTTGAACTTCCAAAAATTGAAAACTTCTATAGCATGTTGACTGATGAACATGTCACTGAGGATATGTATAACCATGCTCTAAAAATTTGGAATGCATTTCAAATAAAAAACATTTCGGAGTATGCCTTACTTTATATGAAAACCGATATAATGTTGTTAACGTGTGTTTTTGAACAATTTCGCGAAAAGTCGTTTGCCACATATGGGCTCGATTCTGCTTGGTACTTTACTTTACCAGGATATGCTTGGGATTGTATGCTTAAGCATACAAAATATAAGTTAGAGTTGCTTATGGACATTGATACAATTATGTTTATTGAAAACGCTATTAGAGGTGGTATCAGTCAGGTGAGCAACCAATATTCCGAAGCTAACAATAGATACATGCATAATTATGATGCATCTAAACAATCCAAATTTCTTCTATATTTGGATGCTAACAATCTTTACGGGTGGGCAATGTCGCAAGCTTTACCCTACGGCAACTTTGAATGGGTTGACATTAATCTCGATATTATTTCAATTCCAGATGATGCTCCAGATGGATATATTTTGGAGGTTGATTTGGAGTATCCTGAATATTTACATGATTTATACCACGATATGCCGTTTTGTGCAGAACATCAGATCCCTCCAGGATCAAAATTACCTAAATTAATGACCACCTTATCCAATAAAACTAAGTAAACTTTACATTACAGGAATCTTAAACAGGCGTTGTTAAACGGACTTAAATTGACAAAAATCCTTCGAGTTCTAAAATTTAAACAAAGTTGTTGGTTAAAGCCCTATATCGATTTGAATACTGAGCTTCGGAAACTTGCAAAGAATGAATGAGTTCGAGAAAAATTTATTCAAATTAATGAACAATGCGGTATTTGGAAAAACAATGAAAAATATTCGAAAGCGCCGTGTTGTAAAGCTAGTTAAACGTTGAGAGGGCCGATATGTACAATTTTCACTACAATTTTATGCTTCCAATCATGAAGGTGGAAAATTGCAAGCTCATGTGTAGCGATACCAATTCGTTTATTTATGAGTTAACTTGTGACGATGTATATAACGAACTTATTAAGTCAAATCTCTCAAAGTTTGACACTTCCGGGTATGATGTAAATAATCGCTATGGAATACCTCAGGTTAACAACAAAGCTTTGGGGTTCATGAAGGATGAAACAAACGGTGTAATAATAACACATTTTGCTGGGTTACGATCGAAAATGTATAGTTACAAGTTGGAATGCAGTCCAAATGAGAAGGAAAATAAAACACGTAATCATGGTGTTATAAAAAAATTCAAAGGTATCAAATATAATGTAGTAAAAAATGAAATAACTTTTGAAGACTATGTTTCATGTTTAAAAGATTTTAAAGAAAAAAAACTTAAACAAGCTACGTTCCGTTCCTACGCTCATGATGTATTTACAATAATTCACGAAAAAATTGCATTAAGTCCATATGATGATAAACGTAGTCTAATAACCACATTCATATGATACATTACCGTGGGGACATTATAGTATCGCGATGATGGAATAAATATCTTTTTTAGAAGTTTAAAACAAGCAATAATTAAGAAAAACTTGCTAAATATTTTATTTGTTTTACAGATAACCGCTTCCCATTATAGATACCATTATGGATGTTGAACAATTAGTAGAAAATCAAAAAGAAATTGAAGTGCCAAGTTTACTGACAATTAGCATAAAAACAATACTGAATCAAATTGGGTTAACCAACCAGTCATATTGGTATGTTAAAATCAATACTTCTCAAAACAGTATACAAAGACATAAAAAGAACAGTTATTGGAATGTTTAATAGTGGAGATATTTATGAAGTTAACCTCAAATTTCTTAAGTCTGTGCTACTACAAAATGATTTTGACAAGCATGTATCGAAGTATTTGGACAAGTTGGTCAACTGCCACAATGATCCAACTAGAATCAATATAATGTATATAAAAGAACACATCAATCCAATAATGTATTCCAATTTTCTAGCAGAATACTTATACATATTTGAGGAAATTTGATGGGATCATTTTTTGGATACTGTTTTAACAACAGGTGAAGAGGACATACTTCATAAGTGGGATTTTACAAAACCTTTGTCTGAAGAGCAATACATGTGTTTAATGTATATTCCAACAAATCGCATGCCTCAATTTGCAGAGCGATACAATCGTGTAGTTGTACATTCTTGGGAAAAATTAAGTACTATCACAGCTTCTACTGAGAGTTATTCATGTTGCAAGGAATGTATGAGAGGTGTTAAGGGTGTAATTAAAAATACAAAATTTATGGTATTTGAAGATGCTTGTATAGTACCGGATCTTATATGGAACATGAGTTATTGGTGTTGCAGATGTGAAAGAATGCTTTTATTTCAAGTAATTGATAAGTCAGAATATTATACTCATATTGATTATATTACACAAGTTTAAATGTTGTATAACGGATTGCGGTTGTGGTATATGTAATAATAGAAATAAAAAATGTTTTTCTCAATTTGTATATTATTGAACTGAATACACTATTTTAAATCATTCAAATCGCATAAAATTCTATCATAATAGTAAAAGATACATTGCTTTAGACCAATACATAAACTGCATAAACTACATAAATTATTAAAAGCCTCCAAAGTCTGAAACATGCAATATTCATCATTATTAGAATAATTTTTCACTAAATCTAAAACATTTCTATAGTATGCATAAAAGTTCATTTCTTTTAAGAGGTTTACTTGATCAATCACTATACATTGATTTGCTTCCAAAATCTGAACTACATCATTTTCACAAAGCATATATTCAACATCATGTTTAGTAAGTTTTAAAAACTTTTCATCATTGTATACGACTTGTTGTAACTTGCACGTGTCAATGATTGAATCATCGTCATTACCATTACCACCCAATGGTTGTTGCATAGTAAAGAAGTTAACTTTGTTATTAAGCAGTTCCATAAGGTGATTCCTCTCAACATCGCTTAGACTAATTTTATTGTTCCCATCATCATTTAAGTAGCTATGTCGATTTAAATCAATTGTAGGTGTAAACTGTCGAGCTGGAGATAGACCTACTTTGATGTTATAGTATGAGAGTGGAAATATGGTTTGTAGCAGTAAATAATTTTCACTTTTGCTAGCATGTTCAACTTTATCTAGATATTGATTGATTGCAGCATCATAATCAACATCTTCGGATGATGATGATACATCAAAATCATAATAATCACTTTCAACACTACTTTTTTCAACCATGATTGCAAAGACCTTTTGCGATACTGAAATCACGTGAGAAAAATGTTCATTATATTTTTTGTGAAACCCCCACTTCCCCCGCCATTACAAATTGGATTTTTTTATCCATGAATTGTGAGAATTATCAAACCCCAACCTTTTTACAAATAGACGATCTCCTTTTTGACGTAACACTTTTTCAACAAGAAAAACATCAGGATGTGAGGTTTTCTGCAGTTCTACTGCATAAAATTGCCCCAAAATCAGTTCACCTTTAAAATCTTCAAGTAGATAGGTAGCAGGATTGCCAACTACTATTTTAACAATTTTAAAGATTTCTGTGGAATAATTTGGCATGTAACCTTTAGGAAAATCAGACTTATATTTCGAAATTCGAACATGGTCGCCAGCTTTAAATTTTATCATCCCCATTACTTTCAAGGCATTAAACATTGGTAAATATGTGAATTCGGTGACATCTTTAGACTTCATTTTAATTTTCGAATGTTTTTTGTTATTATACTGTTGAGTAATATTAGGCAATGCATCCAACCATTTACATTTACGTCTAAGGCTAAATTGTTTGAATAATTCATTCTTTAACGTTCTAATTACTCGCATAACTATGGCAGTTTTTTTTGTACTGAATGAAGAGTAATGATTAATGTTATGCATCTTCATTAATTTTTCATATCTGCTGTTGTAAAATTCTTTACCATTATCGGTTTGTAAATTATCAGGCACACGGCCTTCATTAAAAATGGATGTCATTGCCGGCAAACATCAATTGCATTTTTTGATTTTAAAGGACGTGTCCATAGATATTTTGAATAACAATCTATTACCACCAACACATACCTATATTTGGCATTTTCCTTAAAATATTGATCAAATTCGATAAAGTTGGCTTGCCAGAGATCGTCTTTTTGTTTAATAATGGTACGTTTTCTAAGAAAATTTTTTATGGCTGCTTTATACAATTCTTCAACTACGGCAAGCTTTGACATTATATGGAAAGTGCACAATACTGGGTAACAATTATTTTTTCTCTTGATGTGCAACCGACAGTCGAAACCGTTGACATCCATAATAATACTAACGATTGGAACCTTGCAACGTTGGAGATGACAAAGCTGGTGTTGTAGTTAGTGAGATTGATGAGGTTATAGAGGTTGATGCTGGTGAAGTTGTTATTGTCGAGATCGGTGATGTTGTTGAAGTTGATGTTGTTTGCACATTACACTTTTCCTCAATTGTATTTACCAGCTGTTTGTGTAAATTACTAATATAGGTATCCACGTATCGCTTATTGGCAGCATCATAATCAGCTTGTGGTTCTATAACATTACAAAGTTTTTTGTATTGCATATCATATTGATCATCAAATGTATAATGAAGCCGATATTTTGTGGATGAATGTGTACCAAACTTATCGATACTCATCTTTCAAAATGCTATTATGCAATGATCCCTTCTTCTCTGAGCTCTTCTTCAATACTAATTATTTTATTATTGTGACCAGTATGACCTGCCGATTTTGATACGTGTAACAATCTAAGTCGCTCAACTAGTTCGTGAGGTGTGTTCCAGTACACATACTCCTTTGTTTTAGCGTTGACTTCTTTCAACAGACCATATCCTACTGGTGCATCTAGTATTGGTTTAATAATTTTGATGTACTTATACGATCTGTAGCCAATAATTTTGTTTTGAGGATCATAGTTCCGTTTAAGAGCGTTAGTAGCTTCTAAAATCTTTCCGTACTCCTTTTGATCATTCTTGGTATACTTTTCAGGTTTTTTAAGTATTAAAAGTTCATATAATCCTGGAGTGCCTTTATAAGTTTTACCATTTATAACTAAATCAGCTGATTTGGGTGTTATGGTAACTAAAGCATTTCCCATACTCCAGTGATCTGTACTAGCATCGTATCGGAGGGCACTATAACCATAATCAATTTCATCTTCTGAATTTTGAATGATTAGTTCTATATATTTTCTAGGTAAAGGATGCTCATACCGCTCTAGAAATTCATCAGTAACAACATGATCATCATCATCATCATCATCCTTTACTTCAACTTTAGGCAAAATACCAAGAGCAGCAACATCAGCAGAACTATCTGCAACTGCCAACTTTGATTTCAATTTATGGTTAACAGATGCATATTTTTTTGTTTTAGCAATCTGTAGTAATGGTTCAATTATTGGTTTATATGCTGTTTCAACCATTCGCTGAGTATCAAGTTCACCCTCTTAAGAGCTTTAAGTTTACGATTAATTCAACGTCTAGTTTTCGTTAATCTTTCTTTAATCGTTCTATCAGTGGCATCCATCTTGTTGGCTTGCAGATTAGAAACTGAGCTGAAGTAAAGCGGTTATAGAAAGGTTATATTGGTATATAACAATCAAATCCCTTTCAATATCGTCCATAATTAAAGTCTTTTGCAATGCATAGAAAATCATATTTTTCCAACCAACATCGCGAACACATTAATTTAAAATGATCAAAAGTCATATCGGTACCAACATGTTCATCATATATGTGTTTTAAATTTAAATGATCTTGTTTAAATAGGACAACTATGTTAACATTATCACGTATTAATTGTTTTGGTATTTTAGAATACGTTTGACACAGATAAAATGAATCTACACCCGAATGTTGACCCCTGCTGAAATATTCGCGAATTATGTCCTGATTTAAGCATGAAATATCGTCAAATATCATTATCGTATTTTTACTGATTGCTTCTGGAAGGGTGACATTCTCTTTACCGCTATAGGCGTAGTACTTAATGCCCTTTATAGATTTAAAAAGTTGCTCTAAATATTTATATTTAGCTTGTTCCAATGATTTGGAATACACGCACACATTTTCAAACCTTAATCCGTGTGGTGCCTCCAATAAACTAATCATTACATTGGTCTGTCTACATCCTGATGGCCCGCATATTATCGCCCTGATTGATGTTAGAAATAAAGGTCCATGCTTTCCCACAACTTCAGATTTTAAAAAATTATGATCGTCTATACTTAATTGTTGAGGCTGCCGTATAAACTTCATGTTAAGGCGAATGTTTTAGAAATACTAATCAGTTGATGGCTAAACGTTGTAAAGGAAGGAGTGTTCTAAACACCTTGATAAACAAGTTACCGGTAGAGCTTCATGTACCGGGATACCAATTTTGTGGGCCAGGCACCAAGTTACGAGAACGATTAGTACGAGGCGATTCCGGCATTAACGATCTAGATAGATTGTGTCGCGATCACGATATTGCTTATGCTCAAAACCCTGATGACTTGACCGCACGACACAGAGCTGATAAAGTTCTAGCAGAAGGCGCTTGAAACCGAGTGAAATCGAACAACGCTCAGTTTGGAGAGAAAGCAGCCGCTTGGGCCGTAACCAATGCAATGAAAATTAAAACCAAACTGGGTATGGGGATTACATCAAGAAGGATAAAGAGGAAGAAAAAGAGGCAGTGTTGTACATTTAGAGGGGGCATATTGACACCAATTAGAACTGCTGTAAAGCATATTGTCAAAGATTCAAATGTGAAGAAATTTATCAATATGAGTTTACTTGCTGCAAGAAAAGCAGTTAAAACCGCTGGTGGAAAAAAGAGAGTGCGATTTCCTAGAATTATTCTCATACCTAAAGCGGGAGGCTTTCTTCCATTTCTAGTGCCACTATTTGCAGGTCTTTCAGCTGCAGGAGCACTAGCTGGCGGTGTTGCAGGGGTCGCTAAAGCTGTCAACGATGCTTCGGCAGCCAAGAAACAATTGGAGGAAAATCGACGTCATAATGTCACCTTAGAGGATATAGCTTTAGGTAAAAAAGGTGAAGGGTTATATCTTTCATCGCGCAATAAAAAAGGATTTGCCTTATACTTAAAACCCAATCGAAAAAACTTGTAAACTTGCCACGTAGAGCGCTATTTGATTCAGATCTAAAGAAATATGCTAAAGGTTTACCTTTCTTTAGAGGAGTATTTATGCGTGATACACTGCCAGCAAAGCCTCATGTTAACGAATCTGCTATTGTAAACTTAGATGACAACGTTGGAAATGGAACGCACTGGGTTGCATACAAAAACGTGGCAAGAAAGTTATTTACTATGATAGTTTTGGAGATTTAACACCACCGCTTAAAATAGTGAGATACTTAAGAGACTGGAATCTTACTTATAATTACAATCGGGAGCAAAATTTTAATACCTCAATATGTGGTCATTTATGTTTGAACTTCTTATACAATAAATAATTTTTATGGTATATAGTTGTTTGATTTTTAAATTTAATGGTAGTCATGACACAAACGTTTACGTTGACAGGTGTGGGGAACGAGCTTTCGGCCAACTATTTCCCCCCAATTGAACTTGATACACAATATAAATATGGTTTAGGTTTGGTGGGGTTTTACGGATGCAACTCTATACGCAATATTCATGCAGGTAATAACAAGTTTTATTATTTGGATGATAAAAAGGATAATAATAATAATGTTATTGATAACGATGATGATAATGATGCTAAAATAAAAATGATTACAATCCCACCTGGAGCATATGAAATTTCTGAACTTGGAAAATATATAAACAATGCCATACATAGTTCTCCAAGTAATACATTGAAGTTTATTCTAAAGGCTAACAATAACACATTGCAATGCGAAATGAAATCCATGTACACAGTGATTTTTAAACGCAATGATGCTATTGGGCAAATGCTTGGGTTCACTCCTGGCACATATCAGGCAAATAAAAATCATTTCTCTCAACAATCTGTACACATATTTGATGCGACCAATATACATGTGGAGTGTAATCTTACTGGTGGAGCGTATAGGAATAGCGAGCACTCGCATACAATTTTTGAATTTGATGTACACGTAGAGCCTGGAAATAAATTCATTAAAGAACGGATGAAATCAATATTGTTATCCAAAAAGCTGATCTTATGACTGAGACTTATGACAGCATTATATACTTGGAAGGTACTCTTAGTCCAACAGAAGCCCAAAATAAGGATTATGCTTTCACGAATAATGCAATGTATTTTCTTTTTGAAGAAATTAGATTTACGCTGGGTGATCAGGTTATTGAAACGGTTAGATTGCCCGGAATTAACAGCACAATCAAAGGCGTTTGTTCGTATACACGCGAGAAAAGTCGTTGTATGATGCATGTAGAATGGAGTGTGGAAAATAAATCTTTACCCTTGCTTAATGAAGCTAAAGATTCTTTTTGCGCTTCAATACCATTAAAGCACGTGCTTGGATTTGCTGAAGGATACAAAACACCGTTGCTCAACGTTCGACAAGAATTAACGTTGGTACGTTCAAAGTCTGATATTGATTGTTGTAAGGGTACTTCTATACCAAAAATTACTCTCACAAAGGTAGTATGGAAAGTACCACACGTAATGCTCAACGATGCCACAAAATTGTCTATTTACAAAGAAATTAACAAGAATTCGCGAATACAAGTAGCTTTTCATGCACGTGACTTGTATACCTATCCAAGCCTACCGTCCACTACATCTTTGGTTTGGCCTGTTAAGAGTAGTACGGGTTTTCAGTGCTTTCAATGGATATTCATCACCTTTCAAACCAAAAAGCGCAACCATAAGGATGCAGATGCGTCTACATTTAATCATGCAAACATTACAAATATAAAGGCTAATATCAACAATAGAAGATACCTGTATGAGCAGCAAAACCTTTCTTTTACCGACAACAAGTACATGGATGCTTATAATGAATATTTGAATTATCGATCTCAATATTATGAACCGTTCGAGAGTTCGGTATGTTCTCTTCTCAGTTATGAGGAGTTTAAACAGCAACCAATTTTTGTAATCAACTGCACCAGACAAAATGAAAGCATCCATAATATAGTAGCAGATTTAAAAATTGAAATTGAAGCATCTAAAGCATTTGAAGTTGAAACAGTTGCTTACTGCATGATTATGCATGACGTACTTATTGAATATGAACCATTTACTGGCATTATACGTAAACTTTAAAAATCGTTATTTGTTATAAAAGATGATTGAAATACATATGTAATATATTATTTAAATAACAGTGTTTTTGTTAGTATATTATTGATAGTCATGGAGGTTGTTGCTGTTCCACTTGCAGTGCTTTTAATTTTCCTTAGTTTCCCCATCGACAGGGAAGTGAGGTGTGAAGATGAAAGTTACACAAACAGTGAATTTGGCTTAGAAATGGCAAACGTTTATCTAAACAAATATGGATATATTGAAACTCATAATGTTGGTGGGGCCTCTATTGAAAATCGCAAATCGATAATTAAAAATGCCTTAAAAGCATTTCAAACATATTACCAACTGCCGGTTGATGGTGAACTAAATAAAGAAACTTTAAAGTTAATGTCAAAACCTAGATGTACAAATAAAGACAATATTTCTAAAGCATACAATGTACATCAAACCAAATTGACAAAGCGTGTTTTAAATTACACAGTGTTAACGAATGATTTTCGCATCTTAGCTCGGACGGTTGAATCATTTAAAGTTTGGGCAAAATACACAAATCTTGTATTTATATACAATCCGCAGAGCTATGATATATTAATAACATTCCAACAACAAAATCATTACATGAGGGCTTCAACAAAACCTAATAAGCGGTGTAAGGATGATTTTGATGGACCTGGTGGTGGGTTAGCACATGCTTTCTTTCCATTCAGCGACAATGTTGTGTCTGAAATACACATGGATTATGATGAGTCTTGGTATATGGAACACTCAAATTCACCACCCAGTGGATATATAAGTTATTATGAGGTGCTGCTTCATGAAATTGGTCATACATTAGGGTTAAGACATTCAAATAATGTTAATGCAGTTATGTATTCATATTTAGAAAATCATCATCTTGATTTACATGAGGATAACATTGCAGGAATACAGTCCCTGTACCCACCACCATCATCATCATCTACCACCGTTAAATCAACTACCGCTGCTTTTAAACCTAACTCCCCCAATAAGCCAACCTCACCGAACAACCGCCGCCAGACCTATGTGACATTGATATTCAACATTTTCTAATTCTAAATAAACGCATATATATGTTTTATGAAAAGTGGGTTTAGATATCAGCTCTAAATAGCACTTACATTGAACCGGCTAAGAACATAATAGATTGGCTACCTTTTCTTCCACACACGTTTAAACGTTTAGATGCCGTATATCAGAAACCAAATGGTGATGTGGTTTTCTTTAGCAACAATCAAGTATATCTGTTGCAATTTCCTAGCATGCAGCTAGTCAATGGATGGCCTAGAGCATACACTCACTTTTACATTCCTAATCGTGTTCGAGTCAATGCGGCTGTAAATACCTATATTGGACGTACATTGATATTTTATGGTGAAAATCAACTCATGGAATACGATGAATGTACTAAGCAACCCAAAGCACATTTTTTACAATCACATGCATTTCCAGATATTCCTTCGCATATTACAACCATTTTCGATATACCAATGGTCATCTATATTTTATCAATAAAACAAATTTCACGAATATAGTGAATTTCTAGGCAAAGTAGTTCAATCTGGTCACTTTGATCTATCCATATTTAACATTAATTGTGCAAACAAAGGATTAATGCAACAACTTTACGATGTATTGACAAAGTTATTAAAATTGGACAAACTAGTGAATTCGTATTTACAATCTAGCAGTATGTATGATAATCATGATGATGAAAGTTTATCGTAATGTTAAAAATGTACAAAATATAATAAAAAATTAATTTTTTAGTTCATTTTATTTTTTACATCACATAAAAATTTATTTGGAAAAGCAGCAATAATTTCATATAAAAACTTAAATTCTAAAGAATGTTGAATAAAGTAGCTGGTTTTTGATAATTTCGTAAGTGCTTGCATATTTTCCGCAACCAATTTACCTGTAGATATAATACAATCATCTTTGATTGCACCACACTGTTTGCTAAAAGAGGACGCTATGTTATCTATAAATTGATTATAGATGTAATCAATTGGAGAATCATTAATTGTAAATAAACAATCGTTAACTATGAATGCCATTGAAAATAATTTATTAATTGCTTCCTCAAAAAAAAACGAGCGTAGCACTACCATTATGACTTATTCCAATATATGGAAAGTTGCTACAGATATCGTAAATTGCATGCATCTTAATTCCATAGCCAATGGATATTTCTTGATTTCTATATTCAGGTTTTTTTGTAGAACTAGCATATTACCGAAGGAAACGTTCGCTTCTTAAACTTAAAATTTCATCCCATTCCTTAACATTAAAACATAGAAGGCTTTCTGGAGCAATAACATTAGATATTTGCACCACTGCATTTAGTTCATACCGCGTTGAAATACCAACTTCCAGTAATAAACCCAAATCCAAATGTAAAAATGTTGACCATGTTGATACTAATTCCTCACGATACTTATTAAATGGTGTAGGACGTGTTGATTTTAGTGATAACTCTGCGTTTGTATCAGCCCATGAAAAATTTGCATTATCATTTTGAATTGCATTATCATTTTGAATTGCATCGATCGATAAACAATTTGCATCACCACCATTCTTATTCAAGTTTTTCTTAACTGTTGCAGCATACATGTTTCTACTTTGAACGCAAAACTCTAACTATTTACGATGGTGGATTTTGCCGGTTGAATTATTGATTATAAGTATTGATCCAATATTTCAGTACAATTGCATTTTCTGCTGCACAACTGAATGATGAGCAACGTCTAGAGTGATATAAACATTTTGAAGTGTTGGGACAATTCCACTCCTTTAACTCGTGTACAGAAGGTGGACACCCCAAAGCTTCAACATTCATGATGTCGGGGTTAGAAAATTCGGACATTAACCATGTCCGTTTTTTTAACCCCTTTACATATATATGCGTCGCTTCATTAAATATTGGACCTAATACATGTTGCAAGCAACCATAAGGTAACTCACCATCCTCCCACTTAATTCCATGAAATTTTTCTATTAGCCATGCATTTTGACGTTTATTGTCGTTCAATAATTGATCCCATGGATGCGGTGGTTTTAATATATATGTACTTACATCATTTGATGATGCCAATGGAACAATGGCGACTTCTTTATATATGAATTTATTGTTTACAGTTACCCTTGAACATCTACCACTATTGAAGTATTCATTTTGCAATATTGACGCTGGCTGTTCAATAACAAACAGAAACTAACATCTTAACTCAATGTCTTCATATTTATATGCTTTGCAACTAGTTTCCTTACATAAAAACAACGTGATTATTTTTCAGAATTTATGTGACTGTATAATTATATACAATCCCATTATATTTAATTTATGCATTGAAACATTCCAATGTGGTTATAAAATTGTTCACGTTTTGTAGAAAAAACATTAAAATTTACATTTTAATCTCATATGCAACTTTGTAACCTTGATGATAATGAACGCTATTATTAACTTCTATCGTTTGAGAATGACGCAAAGAAAGAATACCTGATGCTACACCTTGAGTTATAAAAAGTTAATACATGTAAATTCTTCAAAAATTAGTATGCTAAATACAGTCTTGATGTTTCCTTATGACCAAATAACTACATCAATTGCATATATCAAACAGGATTCTGAATAATACACGGTTGATGTAGATATAAAATTATTCATGGTTTTAGCAATAAAAATTTAAAATATAACCTTGCTTACAAGGTTATAACATTTTATATAGGTATTCTAAATAAAAAGGGGTTAAGCTTTCTATGTATATATATATATAATACAAGTTTAACTATTAACTAACAAAATGAAACCGACTGCAGTAGTAAAACCAACCGACAATAAAGCGCTGGATGTTACGGATTTTAAACCCGTAGGTAACAAATATTTATTTGTATAAACTAATTTTCATTTTATATTTACTACTGAAAAATTGTTATATAATAAAACTTAGGTTCATTTTTTCTTATTGTTACAGTAATATGCGATATACGGAGGTGGCAGACCGTCGTGCACCACCACAACCATGGTCCCCAGAAGAAAATGAAGATTTGTTAAATTTACTTAACGAATTTTTAGAACGAAATATTTGATAAATAAATAAATATTAAAGAAACACATATTTTCTAAATGATATTGGTGCTAAGGAAAGCTATTATTAAGTTCTATAGTTTGAGAGTGACGCTAAAACCTTGATGCTACACCTTGAGTTGTAAAAGTTAATCCATAAGCAAGAAATCCTTGATAAAAGCAAGTTCAGTGTACTTGTATAAATTATTTTGGGATGATGTAACCAAAAAAGAAATATACGGCATACCTGTTTTGACATGTTTTTGCAAACACACACACCTTATGTTAATTAAATACATTATATTTAGAAGTTGAATGTCGGCATGATTTGCATATATATTACCAGAGATCTATAATCCCAAACACGAGGTTATATTCGACTGCAAATTCTTGTTATTTTATCTTGACATTGAAATCGCGAAAAGTGAACGACTTCTTTTTTTACAAGATTTTACCTGCAAACGTTTAAAAATTTGACTTCTATTATATAACATTTCGTATATTTTCTTAATTTTATTTGCTACTTCATACAAAACGCAGCTTATGAGGAGAGCTAAAAAACTCTTTACCACTTGCACGCGTTTGCTTAATATTAAAAAAATTCTTCACTGCGGCGTTTTAATTTTTAGCTTAACCTACCCAGAAAAATCTCCGAAGCGGCCAAGAACCAACACGTGAACTCCATTTTCTACACACAACATTTTTTGAAAAAATTTATAACACCTTTCCCCAATCTTATTTAATATTTAACACCGGGAACGCTGCTAAAAAATTTCTTAAGAAAATATCTCCACCCCAGCGCACGCGCACCACCCCACGACAAAAATCTAACGACCCCGCCGAACAAAGACAATTTTGTTCTCAAAGCGGCGTATACATATCTTGCTGCACGTTTTGTTTCCCAAAGCAGCTTAGCAATTCATTTTGTTCTCGAATCGGCGTATACATATCTTGCCGTGGATCTCTGTTGTCAAAGCGGCTTAGCCCTCCTACTTAGAGTATCTGCATGTAATTTTTGGAAAGGTTTGTCTGGTGTTTTAGTCAACATTAAGGGTATCTTTGGGGGTTTTCTGTCATATTTGGCTTTATCACATAATTCGCACTGATTGATAAAGTCTGTAGTTAATTCTTTCATGTCCTTGAAATAGTAACGTCTCATGATTTGTTTTAGGGTCTCGTTTATTCCTCGATGGTTGGTCTTTCCTTCGTGTTGGTTTCTTATTACATCGTTTAGTTCGTCAGGGTCGTCTAATGTTATTAATTTTCTTGTGCATCTTATAAGTTCAGGGCCGGAATTGTTGAATAGTTTAACATATATTTCTGAAAATCGTTTGTACAAGTTTTCCTTGTTGAAGTAAAAGTAAAATCGTTTTTTCTCGGGGGTGTATTCCTTTAGAATTTTAATTATCTGTGATTCATTGTCGTCTTTGGTTATTTGAACGTGGTAAATTTTCTTATTATCCACTTTCGTGTATTTTTCAGGGTTGGGGTTGTTTAAAACTTCTGTAATTATAAATTGATTGGGCTTCATGTCTATAGCCTCGTTTAAAATTTTAATTGCGGTTTCCGGTTCGTCATTTTGTGTCGAATGTATGGTTTCCATTTCTTCTGGGTCTTCTCTAATTTCGGTTTCGTCTACGTTTCCTATCACTGATTCTGTCTCTAGTGCGTTAAGTTGGATTCTACTTAAGCGTCTGCATTATTGTTGTAAATTGTATGGGGTAATTTAATACAGGGTTTGTTTTGTCGGGGTTTAGCATCACTCCTTGGGGTGTTATTATGTGTCCTAAAAATGCTACTTCCTTCTGTAGGAATTCGCTCTTATCTAGTTGTACTTTAAATTGTGCGGTTCTTAATCTTTCGAACACTTCTCGTAATCTTTCAATATGCTCCACTAATGATGTTGAATACACTATTATATCATCTAGGTACACAAGGCATTTTTCGTTGTGTATCCCTCGTAGTATGTTATCCATTACTCGTTGAAAAGTTGCGGGTGCGTTTTTTAGTCCAAATGGCATCCGTTTATACTCGTAGTGTCCTCTAGGTGTGCTAAAGGCTGTTTTCTGTGTATCTCCTTCTTCCATTTCCACTTGATGGTATCCTGATGCTAAATCTAGCGTCGAAAAATATTGGCACTTGCCTAACTTATCTAATATTTCTGTTATGTTTGGTAACGGGTATTTATCGTCTACCGTTTTTTCGTTTAACTTGCGGTAATCTATTACCATTCTGTATTTCTGTTTTCCTGATGCGTCTAGTTTCTTCGGTACTATTAATACGGGGATGCTCCATCATGAATTGGAGTGTTGTATTATATCTTGATCTAATAGATCGGCAACTTGTCTGTCAGCTTCTTCCTGACTTGCCTGGGGTAACCTGTATGCTTTGGTGAATATGGGTTTGTTGTCTGTTAGCTCAATGTTGTGCTTAACTGTATTTGTAAAGGTTAGGGGTATTCCTTCGCAATGGAATATGTCGCGGTATTCGAAACATAATTTTTGTATTTCTTTCTGCTCTTCGTGATTTATGTCGCGGTTAAATCGGATTTTATTTAAATTTTGCCTTAACATTTCGTCGTTTTCTACGGGGTTGTAATTTTCGTTTAAGTTTTCGTCTATTTCCATTTCATTAAAATTTAATTCTTCTACATTAATCGGGTTTGTTAAAGATAGTTCTACGGGGTAGTCATTTGAGTTTAATATGGTCGTTGTGGCATAACTGTCTTCGATTTTTACTTATGCGGTTGGGGTTTCTACTCCTTGTTGAAAGGTTATGTGGTTTATTATTCCTAAGTTATTATTTGAATTTACGGGGATTCTTATCTTTTTTTCTGTTTGGGGTTCTAATCTATATTTTTCGTCAATTTGGGTGTTTTGAAATTTGATGGGGATTCGTCCATATTTGGTTCTGCATAATCGGTTTTTAATATCTATGTTGGCTCCTAATTTTCTTAGAAGGTCCATTCCTAATAGTCCATCATATTTGTCATTAAATTCAAATATGCAGAATTTGTGTTTCATCTTTACGTTAAAGGTTTTTGGTAAAGGTATGTTTGCTACGAATTGGTGTAGGGTTGTTTGATGGGCGGTTTTAATTTTGAAGGGTTCTCTTTCTACATAGTTTAGATAATGTTTCTTTACTGTTCGCGGGCTTATTAAAGTTTTTGGAGATCCGGTATCGATTAGTAATTTAAATTCAGCGTGGGGTATTTCGATATAGGGTAATACAAGATGATTCATATTATTTAGATTTATTACGTTTGGTCGTTTATAAAATGGTCCATTTGAAAATTTGAACATGTGTTCTCTTCGTCGTTCTCCTCGTAATTTTCATATGGTACTTCGCGTTCATAATGGTTTGATTGATTTTGTTTATTATTCATACACGGTCGATTGCTATTATTCTGGTCATCTTCATACTCTTCTACTTCTTGATAAAATAGCTCTTCTGAAGTGAAAGTGCGTTTTTGATTAGGGTTTGGTCTAATGTGTGCTATTTTTGTGTTGGGTCTGGTGTTACCAGATGAGGTATCCATTGGTGTGGGTTTATAATAGTTATAGGGATTATTATTGTTTATCATCGGTGAGTTTCTAATAGGATTCGCGTTGAATGCTGGTCTTTGCTGATTTATATTTTGATTGAATCTCGGTTGAAATGCGTGTTTTGAAAAGTTCGAGTTAAATGTTGGTTGGTATGTGGGTTTTGAAAAGTTCGGGTAAAACGTTGGTTTTGGGAATTGTTTGTATTGGTTGTTAAAGTTTGAGTTATTAAAATGTGGATTATTGGTTCGCGTTTGGTTTGTTTGTGCATTGAATGGGTTAAATTTTTGTTGTGGATTTATTTGTCTTGCGGGTTGTATAGTTTTAATTGGCGTGTAGCTTTTATTCGCGTTGGGGTTATATAGTCGGTTTCTATAGTACATTACGTTTTCTTCTTCGATTATCACGTTCATTGCTTCTTCTAAGTTTTAGGGATGTTGAAATCTAATTTTGTCTGAAAGTCGTTTGGGTAGTGCATTTAGATAGGTATCTAATGCCATCTCGTCGTACATTTTCGTTTTTAAGGGTCTTACGTTTGGGTCGATTTCTTCGATTTTGAGTTTTGTCAAGATTAAGCTTCTTACATCTTGGCATTTCATTCCAACTTGATAGGATGACTGGTTGTGTTCCATCCTAAGGTTTGTTAAATCCCTTACTAAACATTTTAGGTTCTTTTGATCGCCGAAATATGCAATCAATATGCGTTTGTACTCGTCCCATTGGTCCACGTCCTCGCGACTTGCAATTAATGTTAGTGCCCTTTTGGTCAGTTTACTGATAATAAGGCGGATAAGCAAAGTGTTCCTTTCGTTATCTGCCGGCTTGTAAAAGGTTTTTAGGAATATTTCGCTGGCTGAAATATAGGTACTTAACATACATTGATCTCCGTTAAAGCTTGGGATCATTTCTAGGTACAGTTTCATTTCATTAGTCATCTTGGCTGGGGTAATATTTGGGTAATTTTAAAAGTTTTTTTTTTTTGAAACAAATTTGGATTGATTTTGTAGTTTTTGGTGTTATTTAATGAGTTTTACGCTCGGTATTGGTTTGGTTGAGTTTACTCTTGATTTGCCGATTTTTAGTTTTAATTTCTAAAGTTTCAATAGGCTGAGTGATTTTTTGTGGTAATTTATCGGGTTTGAATGTTTTGCGATAGTTGCGTCAGTTAATGCTTCTCTATTTTTTAATTATGCCGATTTTAGTTAGGTGCGTAATAATTATCTCTTTGGTTTATGCGATTATAAGGTGTCTGCAATGCTTACAATGTTGTAATCTGCTACAGGATGTTGTTCGTTACTTAGTTGTGTTTAGCGTCTTTATTATAGGTTATTTTTAAATATACTGTGGGTGTTATTCAGTACTCGCTGCGATTTTATACAATGAAATTTGTGCTTTGTTAATTTACTGAAATATTTAATTAAAATTTTTACGTTTGAATGCGTTCTCAGTACCGTAATTATTTATATCTTTCCTGAGTTATTTTTAATTGATACCTTATGAAAGTTTCTGTTCGTAATTTTATTTAATTTATAATGCTTGAATTCTAAAAGGTTTCCGCGATGTATTTAAATAGCTTTTGTTATAATTAGATTTTTGCGTATTTATCCCAGGTTAGATTTCATTCACTTTTGAAGATGAGATATTTGCGTTCAATTTGCGCTTTATTAATTCTCGTATTAAAATGTGGCTTTTGATAATAGATCTGTAGGCTATCTATTTATGGATTGTATTTGCGTTTGAATAGTTGCGTTGTTATAAGGGTTTTGGTTTTTTTGCTCGTGATTTAGCTTTCGCTTTTTATTCCCGGTGTATTTAAATTAATTTTTATGCGTCCGTTAATTCTCTTATTGTTGGATTAGAATTCGTTTCTTGTATTAGTTAAAGTTGTAGAATTAGAAATTCTAAAATTTTCTTGCGTTAGTTAAGATTGCTGAATTAGAGGTTTGGTTTTGTTTCTAAAAAATTTTTTTCTTACGTTAGTTAAAACGTGATCTAGTTTTTTTTTATTGTCTCTAGTTTTTGTGTCTCAGAATAGTTTTTCTCAGTTCTTTGTCTCAGAATTTAGTTGTCTCAAGTTTTTATAAATATTTCTCATATATACAAGTAAAATAATAATAAAATTTCAATAACAGCTTGAAGATAATTTCTAGCAATTGCTAAGTCAATTATTTTCAAAAAATTGCATAAAATATTTGTAACAATAGTTAATATACATATATAAATCATAAACTAGCAAATATCAAATGTCTTTGTTAATAATAAAATAAATTTCAATTGGTTTAAAAAAATAAACTTACACTAGTTGCTTTGTTGCTTTCATTGATTTCTTTCTTTGTTTCTGTTTTCTTTTTGGTTTCTTGGATTTGATTTATGCTTGTATCGCCTCCAATTTTTCTTTTGTTGAATTCGAACTATTCTTGTTTCTCTTTCAACTGCTGGACTTGAACGATGCGTGTTTCGCCCCCAACTTTTGTTTTGTTCTGCCAAATTCGGAATTGAAATTCCCGGACCACCAGTTACTCGAAGTTGGATTCGCTAGTGACCTTTTAACATCCGTTACGACTGCGCCAGTTAAGGTTCGTGGCTTCGAGCGGTCCTTTTTAAAAAGACTTCTTTGAACGTTAACAAATTTATTTGATTTTAACAGAGTTGAACAATGGAATTTTACAATCTTGAATTAAATTATTCTAAGTCGAAATACATTAATTAATAATTGTACAAGTGAGTTACCGACGGACTGCAATGTGAAAGCTGAACGTTGATAAATTGCCTGCAAGTGGAGCTCCCGGGCCTTTTATAATCTCCCTACCCCCTCACATTTCTGTGGGAATCTGCGGACCGAATGTCCGCTTACACTTAACTTATTCATGATACATAGTTGCTATCTTAAAAGCTATTCATAATTACAATGTTGCAGGCTTACTTCTGCGTAATCTCGGTACGTGACTTCCTACGACCGTCTGTGACCTGACATCTGCAGTGTCACTTAGCCTTGTGCTACTTTGTAGCGCTTCCGTTCACATGAACGTTTATAAAGTGAATATATTGTAACAAATTGTCTTTTAATTACATTGTTGCATTTTCCTAATATTTCCTAATATTTCCTAATATTTCCTAATAACTTTATTAGTTTCATAGGTATAACAAATGGGGGATCACATAACTCGCATCGAACGTAGCATTAGGCGCAGTATTGAGCCAAGGA
The DNA here is from genome assembly GCA_036346225.1 of Platerodrilus igneus. Taxonomy (NCBI): domain Eukaryota; kingdom Metazoa; phylum Arthropoda; class Insecta; order Coleoptera; family Lycidae; genus Platerodrilus; species Platerodrilus igneus. The sequence continues at coordinate 794,209 of JARFIW010001331.1, read as the reverse complement.
AAAGTAGGTAGCGATAAACCCATCAGCTACGCATCCAGAACCCTAAATGAAACCAAACAGATATATAGCACCATAGAAAAAGAATTATTAACCATAATTTGGGCAACAAAATATTTTAGACCTTACTTATACGCAAGAAAATTTTACATATACACCGAACATAGACCATTAGTATGGCTATGCAAACTTAAAGAACCAAATTCAAAATTACAACGATGGCGAATCAGACTAGAAGAGTACGATTACGAAATTATATATAAAAAAGGAATTTATAACAATAACGCAGACGCTTTAATTAGAATACAAATTCATGCATTAGAAACGGAATCCGTTGTAGAAAACGTAGACGAAGCAGAAATAAGGGAAGATCCAGACGAGATCGACACTATACATTCAACACAAAACGAAGAACTTAAACACGCGATTAAAATTTTAAACGAAGCAATCGATATGAAATCCAACCAATTTATAATTACCGAAGTTTTAAATAACCCCAATCCCGTAAAATATACAAAAGTAAATAACAAAAAAATATACCAAATCCAAATAACCAAAGATGACAACGAGGAACAAATAATTAAAATTCTAAAAGAATACACTCCCGAGAAAAAACGATTTTACTTCTATTTCAACACCGAGCACTTATACCAAAGATTTTCAGAATTATACGTTAAATTATTTAATAACTCTGGCCCTGAACTTGTCAGATGTACGAGAAAATTAATAACACTAGACGACCCTGACGAAATAAACGATGTAATTAGGAATCAACACGAAGGAAAAACCAACCATCGTGGAATTAACAAAACAATAAAGCAACATGTAAGACGTTATTATTTTAAAGACATGAAAGAATTGACCACAGATTTCATTAACCAATGTGAATTATGTGACAAAGCGAAATACGACAGGAAGCCCCCAAAGATACCCTTAATGTTAACCAAAACACCCGACATACCATTTCAAAAACTACATACCGATACTCTAGTAGTAGAAGCGCAAAACTATTTAACAATTGTAGACGCATTCACAAAAATAGGCCAAGCAATACCAATCACATTCAAAAATAGCATTGACGTGACCCAAGAATTTTTGCAGTATTTTACATTTTTTGGAACACCCGAATCAGTAACCCTAGATAATGGTAGCGAATTTAAAAATGAGACAATACAAAACACTTTAGAACTTCACAAAATAAAAATTCATTTCATAACGGAAAACCACCCTGAATCAAACGGACTAATTGAACGACTACATTTAACCCTGTTAGAACAAATTCGATTATTAAGAATAAATTATAAAAAGGAACACATAACCAATTTGATGTCATACGCACTAATCGCCTATAATAATACAATTCACTCATCAACAAATTTTACACCCTTAGAATTAACCTTAGGACATTCAGATTCACGAAATCCCTATGACATACACTACAACAAAGAAGTATACCAACAATATGCAAAAGACCACAAAGAAAAACTAAAAATAACTTACGACAAGGTAAAAGATAAATTAGATAACGATAAGAAACGTATCACCACAACCCGAAATAAAAATACCGACGCAAATAAATTTTCAATAGGACAAACCGTGTATGAGAAAAATTTTCAAAGCAAGCGACATAAAACAGCGCCAAGAAATTTAAGACCATTTAAAATTAAGAGAATATCAGACAAAAATATAGCAGTAGTAGACAACTGCAGAATAACAAAGTACATTCACTTGAAAAACCTAAGACACTCTGTGATTTCAGATGGACAATCATCACCCTTACCGTCAACCTCCGCCCAGGTAGAACGGACAACCAAATAATAATAAAAAATATAAAAAATAACCCCGGTATACTACCAATAAAATTAGACAGTATGCAAAACACAATCAACCCTTACTTTAATTCAACAAATTTTAGCAACCTTAGAAAACGCAGTAACATTTGCAAAATTAAATACCCTACACTCTAGTATCATTGAACTAACCGATTTATTAAAAGAATTAATAAGAATTAGATCACTTATAACTAACAGTAAATTACCTTTTGATGTAACAGAATCAAACATTCTAATATTTGAAAAAATAGCTATAGTCAAAGGCTACATTAAGAATAACGAAATAATATTTTTAATAGAGATCCCGATAGTAGAAAGTAACAATTATAATTATTATCATTTATTTGCTTTTCCAACGAAAGTTACTAGCACATACCAAGTTTTTATACCCAAAACCAAATTTCTAACCTTAAATGAACTGAGATATGGTTATACAAACGAAAAATGTACTGAAGTAACACCAAACCAATACTTATGCCAATCGATGACGACAACAACCATTCAAGACAGCCCTTGTGAAGTACAACTATTAAAATTTTCAAATCATTACAAAAACTGGGAAGCCAAACAAGTGCAAATAAAAAACATGAAAATTCAAAAAGTTACAAAAAACAAATGGATAGCCATCTTCCCAACAGAAGTAGTAGCAACCATCCACTGCAATCAGGATGAAAATAACCAAGCATTAATCGGAAGCAAACTAATTACCCTTAAAGAAGACTGAAACATAAAATTAAAAGACGAAGTAATCAGAGTCTATCAAGATCCCATAGCAACAAAGAAACTTGCAAACCTATCGGAACTACAGTTCAAGATAGAACAACAAGAATACGAAGAAATAGTCAAGAGACCCATAAAGCTAGAGCATCTAGACATAGACGACCTCAACCACGCCATGAAGTTAATGGAAAGTTACAAAGAACATTTAAGTGAACTTAAAACGCCAAAGTTACATTATGACAATATAAGCGTTTGGACAATTGTGTTAATCATTTTAATAATTTTTTTTCTAATTATATATGTATTTTACAAAATGTATCTTAGATATAAGGATGAAGAAAACAGTTTTAGATTTAAGGAAACAAAGAGAAATAAAGAAACAATAAGTGTACCCTTAGAAACAATAAATTTTAAATGATGAAATTGAATAATGAATTTTATGTATTTAAAAATTAAGTAAAACCTTAATTTTTCATTTACGGTGGGAGGAGTTATGTATCCCCCAATTTACCTATACATATTGAATATATAGAATCTAATAGAAATTATTAAAACTTGTTAAATAAAGTATAAGATCATTGCAACAATGTAATACAAGGATAACCCAGAAAAGTTATTAACAGTTCATGAGAACGGATATGCAACTTGGTATCCGAGAGGGCAGTGATACTGCAGGTGACAGGTCACAGACGGTTAACATACCGCAATTACCTAGAAATAAGATTGTTACAATGTAATAAAATGTAGAATTAAGAGAAAAGCAGACATGAGATCTGCAAGTTCCCACAGCCATGTGAGGAAAGGTTATTATAAAAAGCCCGGGAGCTCAAGGCCCTGCAGTCAGTCTTCAAACTCCATACTTCGTTGTTCAAGCTACTCACCCTAATATTAAGAGAAATAAATTTGTTAAAGTTTGGAAACGTTTTTTTAAAAACACCGCTCCAAAGGCCCGAACCTTAACTCGCGTTTAAAAAATAAAATTTCTTTTTTATTGAAACGTAAATAACACAAAACATGCAGTTATGCATTTTGAATGAAATTGCGCATTTGTATTTTCGGGAGAGGTCGAGATTATTCAAGACATTTTCAAGTTCATTCAATGAGTACCAAATTTCATAAATCAAATAGATAACAACTAATGACAACTATTAATCAACATAACAAATAAGCACTTTAAGCTTCATTCAATAAAAATCCTAATTAGAAACTTTAGAAATACATTTAACGATGTAACATTTCAAATAAGTAATGAGTTAATGAAGGCTATTAATCAAGACAACAAATAAATGTTTTTAAACGTACATTCATAAAGATCCCAATTAGACATTTAATTATTTAGCAAATTTAAGATAACTTGACCATAGTATGCTTAGTTTACATGATTTGTCAGAAGATCAACGATTGCAAGCTTGGGATGCAATAAATCTTTCAGCCAAATTAGTGGAAGGATAGATTGGGAGACACAAATAAAATAATAATGGATATCAATAATGGCGATGCCAAACCTTTTCGGAAGAGACCTCATGCTATATCTCCTTATATTAGTAAGGTGTTGAATGAAGAGTTGGAGAAGATGATTCGTTTAAAAATCGTAGAACCATGTCAGAGTCAGTAAAACTAAGGAATATTTTTAGTCAAAAAGAAAGATAGTAAGAAGTATAGATTGTTTTGATGGTAGGCCACTAAACAACATTACAGTTCACGATAGCTACCCGTTACGAAATATAGACAAAATTATTGGAAGGATGCGTAATTCAAATTATATTTCTATCCTGGACTTACGCAAATCGTTCTGGAAAATCCCCCTTACAGAATCTACCAAGGATAAAACCGCATTCAGTAAAATTTCGCGTGGACAGTATAGTTTTACTGTTATACCAGTTAATTTTCGAAACTCTGCGCAGGTGCGACATCGTTTGGTCGATGCTATTTTTGGATTAAGTTCGAACATTTTGTGTTCTGTTATTTAGACGATATAATTCTATGTTCGCCGTTTTTTGATGAACATATAATATTATTAATGATGTTAAAGGTCGTTCAAACTATGCTGGCTTTACCGTTAATTTAAAAAAAATGTATATTCTTTAAAAAGACATTGAATTTTCTTAGTTACATCGTTGGATCAAATTTTCTACGCACCGGCCCTGATAAAGTGCGAGCCATGGTTAACTTCTCCCGTCCGAATACTACGACGAAAATTAAAAGAATTATTGGTGTGTGTAGTTGTATCGTCGCTTGATTAAGAATTTTTCGCCATTAGTCTCGCCCATAAATGATTTAATTAGGAAAGGAAAAAGATATCAAGTTATAATTTGGACTTCTGAAGCAGAAGGTTCTTTTGTCTTAATTAAACAAGCTTTAGTTCCCACCCCTTTTTCCGCAGCCCGATTATTCAGCCCCTATATTGTCGAGTGTGATGCAAGTACTATTGGGTTAGGTGCTGTTTTGCTACAGAATATTAATAGAGAAGAACGTGTCATTTCATATGCAAGTAGAACCCCCAATCGTACGGAAAGAAATTATTCTGTCACTGCGAACAAATGTCTGGCTGTCATTTTCCCTACAGAGAGAATTTACCCATGGGTAGTAGGAGTCTGTTTCACAGTTGCTACAGACCATTTTTCTGTGCTTTGGTTAAGTAATTTATAGAATCCTATTAAAAACTTGCCAGGTGACCAGCTAAATTGAAACAGCATTTTTTTGACTTCTCCACAGAAAAGAGAAATTCAGTATAGTTCCAGACTGTCTTAATCGTTCAATTCCTACAGAGAACCCAGAAGTTGGATTGGTAGAAATTAAGTTAGATCAATTAGACGTTTGGTTTGAATCATTACGAAAAAGATTCTGTTGTCCCAAGAGGGCGGAGGATGGTTTGGTTTTTAAATTTATTCCAGTTAAGTTGCCTTTTTCTTTAAATATTGTTGGGAACAAACGTTCCCAAACCTCAAACAGAAGTGTAATTCGTTCGTGTCATGATCCTCCTACTGCAGAAAATTTTGGTGTTTCAAAAACATTAGGTCGTGTTCAAAAATTTTATTACTGTGTTACGTTTTTTTTTCGAGGCAGTCGCGTTGGGCGCCAAATTTGTGTTACGTTGGCTCGTAGCCGTGCGTAACAAAAGAAAATCAAAGAAATGACCGGGCTCAATCGGAGATTAGGGGGGTTGTAGAAAGCAGACCAACATACAGTGTACGCGGCTGTAAGGAGTTAGTGATAATACCTGCAAGAAAAATCGTCAAGCAAACCTGAAAAAAAAAGAAAAAGCATAGCAGCAATGATAAGTCTAAATTATTCAGTACTTTGTAGAATGTAAAAAAAACTGTTTGGATAATCTATATAATATAACAACAGTAAAAGCAGTACAAAAATTTTTAATACAAAGTGAGGTAATATTGGGGAGTAGCAGAAACGTTTCCTCACACACCAATTAAACATAAATCAGACAAAATGTTAACAAAAGATAAATAGGTAAGACACAATAGATATGAGTAATTCAGTAGTATTGATTCTTTTTTTCTTTCTTTTTTTTTTCTTAATAGCAGGCAAGTCTATTGTAAAAGGTATCAACACGACAAAGAATATTGCAAAATCAACGGATAGATATTTAAAGTAATAACAAGTATGAAATAGTTCAACTTACACAACCAGGAGCACCGGAAGAGTGTCTATAAAGTTGGACTAATTTGGCTACTGATAGCCTTGCAGTTGGAGTTGGTGAAGTGTGGGGTGTCCATGGTTCCATCCCATTATCAACTTGAAACTTGACACTACTATCAACTGCAGATTGTTCTTTTACTTTCTGTAACTGATCGAAAGCCTCCTGATAGCTTGGTAAGCCGGATGCACTGGTGTAGTTTGGCAAATATGTACGAGAAGAAATTATACATAAAATTTTCAGTAACATCTGCTTTGGGGAGTGCACTTCGTAAAATTTAAGAAATAATGTAACATTAAATTTTTAAATAACTTAATGAAATATTACCTAGGAAGTGGTTGACGTTAACATTAATTTACATAGAAAAGTAAACAGTAGAAAGTGCTCTAACGCAAGCTTTCAGAATAAGGTACATAATTGTTCATGGTGTAAGCGTACATTTGGTAGCGTATAGTCTGCAATTTAGTGCGGAATCAACCCAAAAAAAAAATGTCTATCTTCCAAAATAGCAACACAATTAAAGTAAACAGAAAAATTCACTGTACCTTGAGCTATCGGCTTCTTTCCGGTACCATCTCAGGGTGAGAAAATGCGGCTGCATTTTTCTATGGATTAGATACGGAATCAACCAATCTAACTATACTAGATCACCACTTACAAAAAGCATCTTAAAATTGCGTCTTACGACTACCTCTTTCGCTACAAGGATGCTGTATTAAATATACCGTTTTCAAAGCACGGTCTGTATTTATAAGAAATGAACCACGTATTGGCAAGGTGTTCGGCTTTTAAAAATATCGCCGAGGATTAAGTGTAAAGAATTCTCAGACAGCTGCAAAAATACCAGCTGTAACAGTTTGCTAACAAGAGGATAACGGCAAACAAAATTTTTTTAACAAAAGTGACAATCCTAATGCTTTGAACACCTTCACAGCTGCAGCATAACAGTATAAACTAGATATAGATAACAAACCCATTCCAAGTGTTCATATGCTAGGCAGATGGTTAAGCGGTCTTATCTTTTAAAAGAATGCCATGCATTTATGTGCAGCTCTGGTTGAAACATATTCACGGCAGGTGTTAGAACTTATTTGTAGTAACTTTGTAACGCAAGCTTGATAAGCAGCTGCTTGATTTTATAAGGCAAAATATTATAGAGTAAATACTTGATAGAAACTAATTTCAAGTGGCAGGAAATCGAGCTTGTTGATCGGTAGCTTTAAGGTTTGTTTAGAAATTTTATGGTGTTTAAAATAAAAGTAGTATGATTTAATATTCATGCAGAAAAAATCGCTTGCAGGGTTTTGAACGTAACAAGTTGTTGATGATTGGTTTACAACGTATACTTTGTTCCAACTTCTTCGTATGGCCAAGGCACACATTATTGAACAGTTTATAGAGGAAAAAGTGTTTCTTGTCTAATAATTCCATAATTTGTAATTTGTGATAATGGACCGCAGTTAGTAGGCTTTATTTTTAGAGCTATTTATGGCAAGTACGAGAACAAAAAACATTTGGTACAACTCTGTTTATTCGCTACAATATAATTTTGTGGAAAGAATTAACAGAACTATTGATACTGCACTACATTCGTAAATTGATGAGAATGACACATGGGATATAAAAATTCAACAAAACATGCGTTTACCAATTATTATCTACATTTTTAGTCCTTGGTCGAGTATTTCTCATAAGTGGTAAATGCTATAGTGATGGATTTAAACCCAACGAGGATGTTGATGTAGTTTCTGGAAGTAGACCATTTTATGTTTGGAACGTAAAAGTCTTTTTGATATTTTTATAGACCGTCGTTAGAAATTGCATTTAGCTTATGAGCATTGTAGTCGTCAGTACAAATTGAAAAGGAGAAACATTTCTTTTTAAGTAGGAGATTAAGTATGAAGAGCTAATAAGGTATTGTTGAATGCCGGTGATAAATTTGTTTCCAAGTTACCTCCAAATTTTGTTTGGTGCAAGTTTCGCGTTGGATAATTTATGGAACTAGAGCAGGTTAATGGCACGTTAAGGATTTAAAACCGCGCTCTAAAATAGATCATGATAACAACACTTTTGATATTAGGAATCGAAAATTTTCTGTTCCTTTGTATATTCTTGATTATAGCTAATATTGTCGTTCTATTTGGATCGTATAGAATATAGTTTAGTTGTGGTGTTTTGTGTATACAAGTTCACGCCTTTTTGAGTTTGTTTCCGCATTGATATAGTTAAGCTTTAGTTTTGGGATATTAATTCTCCTCCTGATGCGTTAGATGAGGATTTGTTTGTTTTTGGAGTTTTGAGTTGTTTTTGCGCCTAATAGCTGAACAGACGCTTTTGTTTTGGGTATTATTGTTAAAGCTTATTGTGGAGCTTCAATATTGCCCTGCTGGGATAGGTATTGCCATAGAGGAGATTTGAAGCTGTGTTGTTAGCGCATCTAGTATTAGAGAATAGAGATTAACAGTTGTTTTTTTCGAGAAATGATGCTGGAGGTTCGGAATATCATTTTTGATAGTAAAAAATTGTGGGTAACAAGCGACCGGTGTTTGTACCTTAGTTTGTGCCAATTAAGTGCAAGTTTTATTAATGGGAAGGGATGGATTAGGCTCTCGCTGTGCTGCATTACACATTTGTAGGACTATTATTTCAGATAGTTAGAAAATATGATTGGTGAGGCAGTAATTAGGATTTGATTTCTGCAAACCGCCAAAAGTTTTCCTTTGGTTAGGACACGTATTGTAAAAAGAGTTTTGAAGAAGTTAAGAAGATTTGATATTCTGATGTGTTAGTAGACTTCTTTTATTGATGGAATTTCAGTTATTGTATTTTTGAATTTACAATTGGTGTTGCGTTTTAACACGTACTTGGGTATATTACTTAATTAGGTGGAATTTGTGTAATTGGTAATATGACTAGAGTAATATATTTATTGGTGGACTAGTTAGTGGTTTCCCCAATGTTACGCAGGAGTATGAACTTTTTGGATTATTTAGATTTGACTTTAACCTATTGAACTCTTTTCTTGTGATATTTTCCTGGCAATGATTCCTTTTACACAAGTTTCGTACGCTTAGTTACTCATGCGCTCATATTCTCATCTTGCTATATTTTCTCTCTTAATTAGTTGGTCTGCTTTTATTTTTTTTTTGGTTCTGAATCGCTTACCAAAAATTAAAGGTTAAGTCATTTAGTTTTTTGTCAAGCTGTGTATATTTTATTGCTTAAGATTTAAAATATGGTAGTACTGATTATACGTTATTATAAAAAAGATCTTTTGGTTATGAATTTTAAGATTAGTCTTAAAGATTTTTTTCTTTGGAAGAAGATATTGAAGCAGTAATAAATTACAGCTGTCAATTTAAGTAGCATTTCTGATACACTTAATTTTTGTACCCTATTCACCTTACACATTTCAAGGAATTTAGATTGTCAGTATAGCATCTTTCTGTTTTGTGCATTGGCTACATTCAAGCGTCAGTCTGTATCGTATTTATACCCGTTCTCTAAATATTCCTTGTTATAATAATTTGTCGTGCATTCGTTTTAAATCCTAATGATCGGCTGTTAAGCAAGGATGGAATTTGACCGCATTGGAGTCCTGAAGTTTATATTTTCAGATTCAATAATATTGTTGGTTTGCTTAAGATTTGTTAGTTACAATAGACGGTTTTAAAGAAAAAAGATACAAGGCACTTATCGTAGTAGTATGTGTAAATTTTTGTTTTGTTAATCAACAAGAATAATTATCTACATATTTTGATATTGCTTTTAACAAAATTTGTCTGTCAATTTGAATACACTTCGGTAAGTAGGAACGCATGTTCTCATTGCCCATATTTGCAACGGATAGTTGATGATATTTTGGTCAATTATTTCTAAAGAAAGATCTACATTCTGTATAATTTAAGATATTAGAAATACTAGTAGCGCATTCATATGGTATTTAGATAATCTAATTAAAGCCAGTTAGAAAAGGAAATTTTATTAGAACTGTTATTGAATTATCAACAGATGTTTTGTAAGATACACCCATTTATGACAGCAAAGTCACGTTAAACGCAAGCCTAATATTGCCATATATTCATCCTATTGCTTCTCACGTTTATTAAATTTGTAGTCATTATAAAACTATAATTGAAATATTGCTAAGCAATAAATAACTATGCTAACTAACCATACAGATCTGAATGAAAATAAATAGTAATCTTAAATTAAATTGGCTTAACAAGTCCAACTATTGACCGGTGTACATTATGATGCTTTGCAAAGTTTTTCAGCAAACTTTTTAATTCTTAATTTATAAATAGTTAAATTGTGTTTGAAAAGCTACAAGATTTTGTGTCCTATAAACTTTACTAAACATAATATTAAATGAAAATTTTTATATATCGAACTGTAAGTATGCCATCGAATGAGAACCATGTTAATTCTTAATTTTTGTAATTAGACTTGGTTTAAATTTTAGTCGTTTTTGTTTCTTCTTTTGTCTGATATCTTAAGTTCTAAATTTTGAGTTGGTGTAATCAAGAAGGGAGATGCTTTTTCTTAGGTACAAGATTAATAAGAAAAATATAAACCCCAGTGCAATAATTTTATAAAGATACTAATAGAAGCAGTGGTTTATAGAGGTTGTACCCTATGTGTCTTACAACTTATTTAAATTGAGCACATGGTGAAAGGAACATAGTGAGTTTCAATAAAACGTTTTATTGTTGCCTTGAAATTTGACTTTGATCTTTGTGACTGTACAAAATTTTATTGGAGCACAAATGGTATTCTCCGTTATGTTTAGTATATTTGCTTTCAGGTACAACCTGAGCAAAACTAGCAGTTCTGGTTCTTTGTCTGTCATCGTTAGTTTATGGTACATTTTGTGGTTCAAGATTTCTGCATTTCTCAGAACCTTGGATTTAATAGTGATTGGGTTTTAAACGCCGTGGCTCTCTTTTTCAATTTTCTTATGGTTAAAACAAAATCACCCGCAACGCATCTCGTGCTTCAGGACGAAAATAAAATTCAGAGCTAGTCGTATTATTCTAATACGAGCTTCCTTTTTTTACTTTTATCCATTTTTTCTAGTTCACCCCGAGCTACATTTTCGTAGAGAAGTCCCACAAGAAAAGGAAGATCAATTACACCTCTACGGTCTAGAGCAACAGTGAGGAAATAATAACACTATCGCCGGCAACGTGAAACCCCGGTCTTGTTCTTCTTAAAAGTATTTCTCACTTAGTCTTGTTCTGGCCCAATAATTTATTTTGACAAATTTTGATTGTGATTTTAATTTTGTTTGGCCCAAATCTGTTCTAACCAAATGATATTAATGACTTTGATTTTGTGGTGGCAAAATTCCCTTTTTTGACTTCGATTTTCTTGTGACACAATTTCTTGGTTTAGATCATATTTTCAGTTTAGGTTGTGTTGTCTCTAATACAATTAAGTCTGTTTTGCCCGGAATTCCTCCTGCTCGAATATATTTTTGAACAAATTTGTTTTTGACTTATTTGGATTTTAGGTTACCTCAGAGCTAATCGTATCATACGAATAAAAGTTTCTTTTTTTACTTTTAACCATTACTTTTATACAGGAACCCCCCCAAGGATAGAAATATTAATTACTATCTCCCTCAACTGTCTTGGGTTTCAGTAATAACAAAAGGGTACTAAAGTGTTTGAAAGGAATTTTAACAAAACAAGTTAAATTGAGATGTGTTTAATTTACATGTGTAGTAGTAATTTAATATGTTAGAAAGGTTAAATGTTCACTCTAAGATTAGATATATCAACTTAACCAAAAAGAAGCTTTAAGATTTCTTTGAGAAACTAGAGAGTAATTAATTACTTACAAAAATTGAATTTTGACACTAACAGTACTGTAGGCTAACAGGGGAATTTCACTTAAATAGACTGTAATAATTTAATTCAAACGCATATACTTCAAAGATATTTCTTAATTAGTTTGTAGTGTGAGTTATAACACGATATATAGTTTTCTAAATATTGCAATAAATTGAACGGACTAAATCTATTAAACGAAACTTTATAGACAAAATGGTTTGTTAAACTGCAAGCATCATAATTTGTGTAGAAAACAGCGAACTATATAAATTGGACAGGTCGCGAGCTTTATAATTTGTATAAGTCATATAGGTAGTAAAAGATGTACAGTATAGGCTATGCATGTAGTCACGGTAACTCTAGATCCTCTATTGAACAAACGGCCCTAACACTGACATCCTACATAGAATCCTGGACCCTCTTAAATAAACAACCACTCATCATCATTAGGTCTTCAGTCCTAGAACTGGTTAGACGCGTACCATCATTGTTTCCTATTCTGAACTAACCTACAGATTTCCCTGAAATTTGTACAGTTTGCATCTATAACTATCTCATCTAGGTCTACATCTACCTCTTTTTTCCTATCTCTGCTTGTAATATATCCCATACTATTCCCCAAAATGCCTTAGAACGTATTTCGCCCTTCTATTTCTCTTTTTCCCCAGATATCCTTGTTCCCCTACTATTTCCATAACTTATTTGTTATTATCTTTGTCTGTCCATGCTATCGTCCTCGTACATCTGAAGCACAGCATTTCAAAAGGCTGCTACCGTTTTTCTGTCTGCGTTTCAAACTGCCCGTATTTCATAGGCATACTGTGCTTTGCTCCACACATATGCTTTCAACAATTTTCTTCTTCTTCTATGTTTGTTGCCTTTCCTCATAGGCGCTGTTGTTTCTTGTTAGATGCAATTCAATCACCTTCTATTGTTTTACAGTTATATGCCCTATTTCTCCGACCTTTAGTGGTTGTGAAGGGAGGTAAGCAACCTGTGGCTACCAAGTTCCCCCAACACTTAACCATTTAGCGATTTAATATATCTTCCAATTTATCTTTTCGCACAGCCAACATTAGTTGGAGATATTTCGCAACCAACAACTAGTTGTTTATACTAATCATCAGATTTATCTGCGCTTATTTTTTCGTCATTAGGTTTTCCGTCTGAAAACTGGTAGGACACGTACCTGCACTTATTTATATTCTGAGCTAGCCTACATAGTTCCCTTAAATTCTTACACAGCATGCGTATTCAGCTCGTTCCCCTTCTATTGTTTTCTAATTTTATGCCCTATTTTACCGAGATTCAGTGAAGGAAGTTAAGCAACCTGTGGCTACCAAGATCCCCCAACACATAGACATTTGCCGAAATAATGGTTTTCCAGTAAATCCTTTAACACACTTAATTTTATTCGAGAATATTGCCCAACCAATTCTTGTAGTTACTTATAATAATCATCATGTTTAAGCACAGTTATCTTTTCGTCATTAGTTTATCCATCTTGGGATTGGTTGGATGCGTACCTCCATTGATTTCTATACTGGGTTAGCCTACACATCTCCCTGAAACCCCTACAGCCTACATCTTTTACTATCTGTGTGCAGTAGTCTAACCTAGGTCTGCCTCTTCTTCTCTTTTTTCCTATCTCTGCTTCTAATATATTCCGTACTATTCCCTCATGCCGTAGTATGTGGCCTATCATCCTATATCTCCTATTATTTACAGTTTTCCACATATTTCTTTCTTCCCCTACCATTTTTAGTACCTCTTCGTTCCTAACTTTGTCTGTCCATGATATCTTCATCATACGTCTGTAGCACCACATTTCAAAGACTTCTACCTTTTTGTTGTTCGCTTCTCCTACTGTCCAGGCTTCACAGCCGTACAGTGCTGTGCTCCACACATATGTTTTAAGCAATCTTTTCCTTGTTTCTATGTTTGTGGTCTTTGAGCACAGTAGTTGCTTTTTCTTGTTAAATGTAGCACGACCTTGTGCTAATCTTTCTTTTATATCTTTTGTGCTTTTTCCATCTTGCGTTATTTGGCTTCCTAGGTAGCATAAATCCTTAACCTCTTTTACAAGAGGTTAAGGATTTCTGCAAATATGTAACACGAACTTACGTTCGTGTTACATATTTGTATTCTTGTTTTTGACTTATTTTCCCCACCTTTGCATACTAAAACTTTAGTTTTAGTTTTGTTAATTTTCATACCATATCTCTCTGTTAGAACCGTTTCCATTTCATTAAGAGCAGCTTCTAACTCTTCCTTGCTAGACGCTAATACCGCTATATCATCTGCAAATCTAAGCATATCAATTTTTTGTCCCTGCATAGTAATTCCAAATGTCTTCCTGCATTTGACAGTATTCATTGCCTCTTCTATGTACAAGTTAAAAATCAATGGGGATAGGGCACATCCCTGTCTCACTCCTTTCCTAATGTTTACTTCACTACGTTCCTGCTCTAATTATATTACTGCTGTTTGCTCTTTGTATAAGCTATGTACTATTCGTCTATCCCTATAACTCATTCCAATCTTTTTGAGTATTTCAAACATTTTTTTCCATTTTACATTGTCGAATGCTTTTTCCAGATCTGCAAACCCTATATACACGCTTTCCCCTTTTTCTATTGTTTTCTCCATTATCACTCTCAGAGCTAAAATAGCGTACCGTGTTCCCCTGTTTCGTCTAAACCCAAATTGTCCTAGTATTTCTTCCGCCCGTTTTTCCATTCGTCTTTGCACAATTCTAGTTAATATTTTTGACACGTGTGCTGTCAAACTTATTGTTCGAAAATTTTCACATCTATCCGCGCCTTTCTTTTTTGGTATAGTTACTATGATGCTACGTTTGAAATCTTTGGGTATCTCGCCTGTCTCATACATATAGCTTACAAGTTGGAAGAGACTTTCTGTTACTGCTTGTCCAGCTGCTTTTAGAGTTTCTGTTTGCACCTTATCTGTACCCGGCGCCTTACCATTTTTCAGACTTTTTAGTGCTAATTCAAACTCGTCTCTAAGTATAGGGTATCCCAAGTCATCATTTTATATATATTCTTGCCATCTACCCACTTTCTCTACGTTTTCTATTTTTGCTATAGGGTTTTATATCCCTAAAATTCATTCTAATTAATTTGTAATCTGTCTTTCCTATTTCCATCTTTGTTTGTACCTCTATGCACTTTTCATCAATCCATTGTTCTTTAGCTTTCTTGCATTTTCGAATAATTTCCCATTTTATGGTTTTGTATCTCTGTTTTCCTGTTTCGTCTGATTTATTCTTGTATTTTCGTCTTTCTTCTATTAAATTCAGGATATCCTTTGTTATCCATGGTTTCTTATTTTCGTTTTGCGTATACCCCAGAATATCTCTGCCGCCATGTCTAGGCTGGATTTAATGTATTTTCCAGTCTGTTTCTACTTCCTCAGTATCAGATTTTTTTCCGATATCTTTGAGCAATTCACTTGACTTTTTTCGAATCTTTCTTGAATATCTTTATCTTTTAGTTTCTCTAAGTCCAAGTGCCTTTTTCCGTTTCTTTTTTTCAGATTTTTAAATTTAAGTGCGGCTTTCATAATTATGATGTTGTGGTCAGTATCTATATCTGCTTCTGGGTAGCTTCTACAGTCTTTTACTTGATTCCTAAACCGTTGTCTAACAAGAATGTAATCTATTTGATATCTTCCTATATCTTCTGGCATCTTCCACGTATATCGTCTTCTAGCATGATGTTGAAATAATGTGTTTGTGATGATTAAATAGTTCTTGTCGCAAAATTCTACCAGCCTATTTCCCCTGTCGTTTCTCGTGCCTAAACCAAATAAACCTACTACCGCTCCTTCCCTACCCTCACCTACCACGGCATTAAAATCCCCCGTAATTATTAAATTTTCATGTCCTTTTACGTATCTTAATATGTCTTCGATATCTTTGTAGATGGCTTCTACCTCTTCGTCACTGTAACTAGAGGTGGGCATGTATACTTGTATTATTACTGTGTTTACCGGTTTAGATTCTAATCTAACCATGAGTACTCTTTTGTTCTTTTGTAAGTAATTTTCTACACAGTATCCTATTTTTTTCCGCATAACTATCCCCACACCCAAATTTTCTTCCTCTGCTCCTGTATGAATTACCCTGAAGTCTCCACTCCAAAAATCCTCTGCCTCTGGCTACCGAACTTTGCTGATCCCTACTATGTCTAGTGATAACCTATTCATTTCGATTTTTAGGTTCTCTAGCTTACCTACTTGCTTCATACTTCTAACATTCCACGCTCCGACTCGCAGAATGTTCCCGACTCTTATTTTAACTTTCCGATCGCATCCTCCGAAGTAGTCCCCTCCCGGAGATCCGAATAGGGGACTATTTTAACTCCGGAATCTTTTACCCCAGAGAATGCCATCATGTTTGTAACAATTTAAGTACGCTGTGTACTTGGGAGATAATGTGGTGGTTTCCCGTTGCCTTCCACATCGCGGTAGTATGTCTTAGACTGCCATACCGACCCCTATGGTATCTGCCAATCTAAGTACCAAAAGAGCCGCTGCCCTCTTTCGGGGACCTGTCTTAGTCTGGTTCTTCACTAACGACCCTACTACTTTGGTTGAACCTGTAGTTTGGCTCTTTAGCTCATTAGAACACGCAAGCCATTTCACCTGTTCTAGTAATTTAGAACTTCGGCAAGGTGCAGGTCCATTCGAAATGGAAACAACCACTATCCTCATCAAAATCAAAACTCCTCCTGCTGAAAGGCTTCTTAAACCTACAACGTCTTCCCAAAATCAAGATCCTAAACACCCCACTTAAATTTATATATATATATATATATATATATTTAGACACCTGACTACACACACACGCGCACTTAACTAAACTAAGAACAAAAACACAGATCATACTAAAGAACTTCCACCAATCACTCCCAACTTCAATACATCTATCAACACACACTCGACGTTTGATTATTTCCCAAATTATAATCCCTATTATACAGTATGCGTCCGATACCTGGTTGACATTAACCCCACCCTCTTCTAGAACGAAACTAAATACAATAATCCATCCCTTCCTTCTATATACGTCCCGCGCATACAGAACCACATCCACACTAGCCCTATATGCCATTCTTCAAATCCCTCCCATAGAATTACAACTCAACGCAGCCCTACAAATCCGTAACCTGAAACGCAACTTTCAAATCCAACTCCACGACACCATCCTAACTCCTAACGAGAACAAAACACTGCCTATATCAAACATTAAAACCCGCATTCGTTCATCGTTAAACCATTCCTGGCAACACCTCTGGTCCGCATCCCCATCCGGCAGATACACATACGACCTGTTCCCCAAACTATTAAAAATCCTATATATATATATATATATATATATATATATATATATATATATATATATATATATACCAGGGTAGAAAATTAAATAATCACATCAAATAATTTTAATCACCGTGTAGAAGCTTTGGGAAAAGGTACGCGAGTTATGTATCCCCCAATTACCTATATATATATATATTGATGTATTGAATCTAATATGAATTATTAGAAATTATTAAGTAAAAGTATAAGTTCAATGCAACATTGTAACACAAGGATAACCCAGAGAGGTTATCGACAGTTCATGAGAACGGAATGCAGCTTTGCATCCGTGAGGGCAGTGATACTGCAGGTGGCAGGTCACAGGCGGTCAACATACCGCAATTACTTAGAATTAAGTCGTTACATTGTAATAAAGTGTACAATTAAAGAGAAACGCAGACATGAGATCTGCAAGTTCTCACAGCCGTGTGAGGGGCAGGTTATTATAAAAGGCCCGGGAGCTCAATGCCCGGCAGTCAGTCTTCGAACTCCATACTTCGCTGTTCAAGCTACTCACTAGTACAATAATTATTTTAGTATTATGTACAAGTTATCCAAATTTTAACTAATAAAAATGTGTTAAAGTCAAAGTGTTTTTAAAAAACAGCTCCAAAGGCCCGAACTTTAACTGGCGCAGTCGTAACGGATGTCAAAAGGGCACTGAAAATCCAAAAATCGGAAGATTGGTGACCAAGAATTTTTATTCGAAATTTTGGCAGAACCCAAACCAAGTTGGAGGAAGAACAAGCATAGTCTGAATCCAGCAACAAACCAAGTTGGACAAGGAACAAGAATCGTCTAAGGCCAACAAACAAACCAAGGTGGACAAGATGCAGAATCGATCGAACCCACCAAAGAAACAGATGAAACTAATGTAAGTTCATTTCCATAAAATTTTCTTTAACCAAATTATAATTGATATATGCTAGTATTATTTTATTGATCATTGTTTTATGTATTTTATATTATGAATATTTTTGAAAATAGTTCAAAGTGAATTATTTTCAAAACGAGACTATAAAACATTTTATGAAACTTGAATGTTAAAGAAATATTTTTCTTTAAAAGCAAATGAAACTTGAATTTTAAAAAGAGACTTGATTATTTACAAAGAGATTTTCTTAAAACAAATAAGAATTGAATTTAAAAAGAAATCCTTACCATAATTAATAGAACAAACTCAAAATAATCCAAAAATAACGGGCGCACATTCACTAACACCAAAATAAGAAGCGCGATTCAAACCCACGTTTATAAACCGGTAAACTAACGCGAAATTAATTTCAAAGCTAAAGTTAATTCGAACAAACTGTACAGAACGATTAACTAAACCATTGACCTCTATAATACTGAATAAATCACAAGAACATTCTGCATTAACTAAAAATACGGTAACCTAAAACCACCTAAGATAAATACGCGAAGAAAGCATTCCTTATTATACAATTAAAACTCAGAGAAAATCGCTTTCAGAATCCTTGCACAGTACTAAAGAAATAGCTTTCATGAACTTTCAGTACTAAAGCAATTTGCATCATACACGGGATAATAAAAGCAACGCAGTTTCTACATTAATACCCACAAGTAAACAATCCATAAAAGCAGCATTATAAGTAATTAAATCTATCACGGAATTATAGAAGCGCATGAAAATTACACCACAACACTCTATAAATAATTTGCAGTACAAAATCAGCATTATAAAGTGCAGTAAAACGGTCATCATAAGAAGCTTTAATTAAAACGCTGAAAACCTACATTACGGAGAGATTCAATTACCAACAAGCATTATAATACCAAGAGATCTAAAAATAAATAGACGTAACACTTTATACAAAGTACGGAAAGTAATTCCTATAATTTCTATTAACACCTGTAAGTGCAATTAACTCAACGTACGTGACAAAGTAACGGAGATTACATCCTTTAGTATACAATTTCAACAGTAAAGTACAAAAGTAAGTAACCTCAGGTCATAATTACGCAACTCAGTAAAACCCACGGAAGAGTATTAATTACGAGTGAACTAAAACAACGCTAAACGATAATAAACCCATCCATTTCAGATTCCTTAAGAAAGATAAATTAAAAGCTGCATAAAAACAAGCAAATCCAAGACTACGGTAATTAAATTCAGCATTATTGAATACAGATCTCACAAGTACATCACCGCATTGTGTAATTAAATATAAATAAACAACGACTACGATTTTAAAAATAACTCGACGCAATATAAACTTAAAATTAATAAATCTAATACTACAAGTACGAAATTAATCTCAAATTCTTACCAAATTTTTATCCACCCAATCTAAACTGAAAATTAACAATTCCAAACTAAGAATAACGCCGAAAATAGCAAAATCTTTACAAAATTTGAAACTACCTAATCTAAAAGGAAAATTAATAAAACCAAAGCAAAGTTAACATCACAAATAGCAAAACCATCCCCAATTTTTACAAAATTCAAAATTATTTCGTCCAAAAGAAAAACTAATACATCCAAAGCATAATTAACGCTACAAATAGAAAATCAACCCCAATTTTTACAAAATTTGAAATTTTACAACCCAAACGGAAAATTAATAAATCCGAAGCAAAAGTAACCATACAAATAACGAAATAAAGCTTAATTCAAAAAAAAAAAAAAATTTTTTTTAAATTTCCCAAAAATCGAAAACAACCCTTAACCAACATGAGTAACACAGACTTACGTCTCTATTTAGAGACAATACAGACGTTTGATGGCACGCAGGCCCATCTCTCGAATTTCATTGGAGCATCTGAAATGTTCCTAAAAACCTTTTACAAACCCGGAGATGACGCAAGAAATTCATTGCTTATACGCTTAGTAATAAGTAAACTAGCCGGAAGGGCACTAACCTTAATCGCCAGTAGGGACGACTTATCGGAATGGGACCAGTTTAAACAGCTACTAATTGCATATTTTGGAGACCAACGTAATATAAAATGCCTGGTACGAGACCTAATAAACCTTAGAATGGAACACAATCAACCCCTTACCAATTCGGAATGAAATGCCAAGACGTGAGAAGTTTAATTTTAACAAAATTAAAATCGAAGAACCCGATCAAAACGTTAGACATTTAAAACAAAAATGTACGACGAAATGGCACTAGACACATACATAAACGCTTTACCAGAACGACTATCGGATAAAATCAGATTCCAACGACCCCAAAATCTAGAAGAAGCTATGAGCCTAGTAATAGAAGAAAAAATGTAATGTATTACCGCAACAGACTATACAATCCCAACGCGAATAAAAGTTATTCACCAACAAAAACTATACAAGCTACAAGACAAACAATCCCTCAACAAAAATTCACACCCTTTAACCCACAAACAAATCAACCGCGAAGTAACAACCCAAGTTTTAACAATACCAATTTTAATAATCAATATAAACATTTTTCAAAACCAACGTTTAATCCAACTTTTACGAAACCAGCATTCCAACCAAGATTTAATCAAAACCTAAACCAACAAAGACCAGCGTTCAACGCAAACCCTAATAGAAATACACCAATGACTAATAATAATAACAACCCTAACAATTATTACAAACCAACACCAATGGATACCTCATCTGGTAACACCAGACAAAACACAAAAATAACACATATCCGACCAAACCCTCATTAGAAACGTAATTTTACATCGGAAGAACTATTCCACCAAGAAATAGAAAAATTTGACACTGACCAGAATAATGACATTGAGACACCTACAAACAATGAATCAAACCATGCAGAAACTTACGAACGTGACGAACAATACGAAACTTACGAGGAGTATGATGAAGAAAACTCGAACTCAAATTTTCAAATGGACCCGTTCATAGACAACCAAACTTAATAAACTTAAATAACATAAATCACTTAGTATTACCATACATAGAAATACCCCACGCCAAATTCAAACTATTAATCGACACCGGATCCTCAAAAACATTAATTAGCCCCAGAACCGTACAAAAACATTATTTAGATTATGTAGAAAGAGAACCATTTAAAACTAAAACAGCCCACCAAACGACACTACACCAATTCGTAGCCAATATACCCTTACCAAGAACATTTAATGTTAAAATGAAACATAAATTTTGTGTATTCGAATTTAACGACAAATACGACGGATTAATCGGAATGGACCTTCTAAGAAAATTAGGAGCCAACATTGACATTAAAAATCGCTTATTAAGGACAAAATACGGAAAATCCCAATTAAATTTCAAAACACACAAGTTGAACAAAAATACACTATAGAACCCCGAACGGAAAGAAAAATAAAAATCCCAGTAAAATCTAACAAAAATTTAGGAATAATAAATCATATGACATTTCAGCAAGGAGTAGAAACCCCAACCGCCTTAGTGCAAATAAAAGATAATTATGCAACCACAACAATATTAAATTCAAACGACTACCCCGTAGAATTATCACTGACAGACCCAATTAACGTAGAAGAACTAAATTTTAACGAAATGGAAATAGACGAAAATTTAGAAAACGAATACAACCCAATAGAACATGACGAAATGTTAAGAGAAAATTTAACTAACATCCGCTTTAACACCGATATCAATCAAGAAGAAGAAAGAGCAATTAAGAACTTATGTTTCGAATACCGCGACATATTCCATTGCGAAGGAATACCATTAACATTCACCAACACAGTAAAACATAATATCGAGTTAACAGACAATAAACCAATCTTTACAAAAGCATTTAGACTACCTCATGCAAGCCAAGAAGAAGCTGACAGACAAGTAGCAGACTTATTAGACCAAGACATAATCCAGCACTCCAATTCACCATGGAGCAGCCCCGTGTTAATAGTACCTAAGAAATTAGACGCAACCGGAAAGAGAAAGTACAGAATGGTAATAGATTATAGAAAGTTAAATGAAAAACGGTAGATGACAAATATCCACTACCAAATATAACCGAAATTTTAGACAAATTAGGCAAATGCCAATATTTTACAACATTAGACCTAGCATCAGGATACCATCAGGTAGAGATGGAAGAAAAAGACATATCAAAAACAGCCTTCAGCACACCTAGAGGACATTACGAATACAAACGAATGCCATTTGGACTAAAGAACGCACCCGCTACTTTCCAGAGAGTCATGGACAATATATTACGAGGAATACACAATGAGAAATGCCTTGTATACCTTGACGACATCATAGTTTATTCCACATCACTGGTAGAACACATAGAAAGATTGAAAGAAGTATTCGAAAGACTTAGACAAGCACATTTTAAAGTACAATTAGACAAAAGTGAATTTTACAAAAGAAGTATCATTTTTAGGACATGTAATAACACCCCAAGGAGTAATGCCAAATCCAGACAAAACAAATGCAGTTCTAAATTACCCATTGCCAAAACAAACAAAGAAATTAAAGGATTTCTAGGACTTAGTGGTTACTACCGCAAATTCATTAAAGGTTACGCTCAGATAACCAAACCCTGACAAATTGTTTAAAAAAGGGAAACAAAATTGAACACACCCCAGAATTTATTAAAGCTGTAGACAAAATTAAAAACATATTAACGAATCACCCTGTATTAGAATACCCAGACTTTACAAAACCATTTATACTGACGACAGACGCATCAAATGTAGCATTAGGCGCAGTATTGAGCCAAGGAAAAGTAGGTAGCGATAAACCTATCAGCTACGCATCCAGAACCCTAAATGAAACCGAACAAAAATATAGCACTATAGAAAAAGAATTATTAGCCATAATTTGGGCAACAAAATATTTTAGACCTTACCTATACGGAAGAAAATTTTACATATATACCGACCATAGACCACTAGTATGGTTATGCAAACTGAAAGAACCGAATTCAAAATTACAACGATGGAGAATCAGACTAGAAGAGTATGATTACGAAATTATATATAAAAAGGGAATTTATAACAACAACGCAGACGCTTTAAGCCGAATCCAACTCAATGCATTAGAAACGGAATCCATTATAGGAAACGTAGACGATACAGAAATAAGGGAAGATCCAGACGAGATCGACACTATACATTCGACACAAAACGAAGAACCAAAAAACGCGATTAAAATTTTAAACGAAGCAATCGATATGAAACCTAACCAATTTATAATAACAGAAGTTTTAAATAACCCCAATCCAGTAAAATATACAAAAGTAGATAACAAAAAGATATATCAAATTCAAATAACTAAAGATGACAACGAGGAACAAATAATTAAAATTTTAAAAGAATACACCCCGAGAAAAACGATTTTATTTTATTTCAACATCGAACATTTATACCAAAGATTTTCAGAATTATACATTAAACTATTCAACAACTCTGGACCTGAACTCATCAGATGTACTAGAAAATTAATAACACTAGACGACCCTGACGAAATAAACGATGTAATTAGAAATCAACACGAAGGAAAAACCAACCATCGTGGAATTAACGAAACAATAAAACAACTTGTAAGACGTTATTATTTTAAAGACATGAAGGACTTGACCACAGATTTTATTAACCAATGCGAACTATGTGACAGAGCAAAATACGATAGGAAACCCCCAAAGATACTTTTAATGTTAACCAAAACACCCGACAAACCATTTCAAAAACTTCATGCCGATACTCTAATAGTAGAAGCGCAAAACTATCTAACAATTATAGACGCATTCACAAAAATAGGCCAAGCAATACCAATCACATCCAAAAATAGCATTGACGTGACCCAAGGATTTTTACAATATTTCACATTTTACGGAACACCCGAATCAATAACTTTAGACAATGGTAGCGAATTTAAAAATGAGACAATACAAAATACTTTAGAACTTCACAAAATAAAAATTCATTTCATAACGGAAAACCACCCTGAATCAAACGGACTAATCGAACGATTACATTTAACCCTGTTAGAACAAATTCGATTATTAAGAATAAATTATAAAAAAGGAACATATAACCAATTTAATGTCATACGCACTAATCGCCTATAATAACACAATTCACTCATCAACAAATTTTACACCCTTAGAATTAACATTAGGACATTCAGATTCACGAAATCCCTATGACATACACTACAATAAAGAAGTATATCAACAATATGCGAAAGATCACAAACAAAAATTAAAAATAACTTACGATAAGGTAAAAGATAAACTAGAGAACGATAAAGAACGTATCACCACAACCCGAAATAAAAATACCGACTCAAATAAATTTTCAATAGGACAAACCGTATATGAGAAAAACTTTCAAAGCAAGCGACATAAAACAGCACCCAGAAATTTAGGACCATTTAAAATTAAGAAAATATCAGATAAAAACATAGCAGTAGTAGACAACGGTAAAATAACGAAATACATTCGTTTAAAAAACCTAAGACACCCTGTAATTTCAGATGGACAATCATCACCTTACCGTCAACCTCCACCCAGGTAGAACGGACAACCAAGTAATAATAGAAGACATAAAAAACAACCCCGGTATACTACCAATAAACTAGGCAGTATACAAAATTACAATATTTACTCAAATAATATCAACCCTTACTTTAACGCAACAAATTTTAGCAACATTAAGAAAAACGAAATAATATTTTAATAGAAATCTAGATAGTAGAAAGTAACAATTATCATTATTATCATTTATTTGCTTTTCCAACCAAGGTTACTAGCACATACCAAGTAATCATACCCAAAACCAAATTCCTATCCCTAAATGAACTGAGATATGGTTATACAAACGAAAAATGTACTGAAGTAACACCAAACCAATATTTATGTCAATCGATGACGACAACAACCATTCAAGAAGACAGCCCTTGTGAAGTACAACTATTAAAATTCTCAAATCATTACGAAAACTGTGAAACCAAACAAGTGCAAATAACTAATATGAAAATTCAAAAAGTTACATATAACAAATGGATAGCCATTTTCCCAACAGAAGTAATAGCAACCATCCACTGCAACCAAGATGAAAATAACCAAGCATTAATCGGAAGCAAACTAATTACCCTCAAAGAAGATTGTTATGTGAAATTGAAAGATGAAGTTATCAGAGTTTATCAAGATCCCATAGCAACAAAGAAACTTGCAAACCTACCGGAACTACAATTCAAGATACAACAAGAAGACGAAGAAATAATTAAGAAACCCATGAAGCTAGAGCATCTAGACTTAGACGATCTCAACCACGCCGTGAAATTAGTGGAAAGTTATAAAGAACAATTAAGTGAAATCAAAACGCCAAAGTTACATTATAACAATATAAGTGTTTGGACAATTGTATTAATCATTTTAGTAACTTTTGTAATCATGTATGTATTATACAAAATGTACCTTAGATATAAGAATGAAGGAAACAGTTCTAGATATAAGGAAACAAAGAGAAAAAAGGAAACAATAAGTATACCCTTAGAAACAATGAATTTTAAATGAATTTAAATAATGTATTTTATGTATTTAAAATTAAGAAAACCCTTAATTTTTCATTTACGGTGGGAGGAGTTATGTATCCCCCAATTACCTATATATATATATATATATATATATATATATATATATTGATGTATTGAATCTAATATGAATTATTAGAAATTATTAAGTAAAAGTATAAGTTCAATGCAACATTGTAACACAAGGATAACCCAGAGAGGTTATCGACAGTTCATGAGAACGGAATGCAGCTTTGCATCCGTGAGGGCAGTGATACTGCAGGTGGCAGGTCACAGGCGGTCAACATACCGCAATTACTTAGAATTAAGTCGTTACATTGTAATAAAGTGTACAATTAAAGAGAAACGCAGACATGAGATCTGCAAGTTCTCACAGCCGTGTGAGGGGCAGGTTATTATAAAAGGCCCGGGAGCTCAATGCCCGGCAGTCAGTCTTCGAACTCCATACTTCGTTGTTCAAGCTACTCACTAGTACAATAATTATTTTAGTATTATGTACAAGTTATCCAAATTTTAACTAATAAAAATGTGTTAAAGTCAAAGTGTTTTTAAAAAACCAGCTCCAAAGGTCCGAACTTTAACTCGCGTTATTAAAAAACCGTGGAGAATAAAAATTCATTCGTTTCATTAAAAATAAGAGATTTAAATCATGTACAAGACGCTTTATATCAAAAGAAGCAGTATTAAAAAGCTCTACGTAAAGAAACAAAGAGAAATTACGTGCAAAATTTATATTAATTAACTCTATTTTAAGTAACCGGTATTAAACAAAACGTACAGATAATAATTAATATTTAGTTAGGATTCACTAAAATTTAAAGGGTATTAATTTTAATTAAAGTTAATTGAACCGTTAGTAACATATAATATCTATAAAAACTTGTATAAACCCAATAAAATGCAAATCGTAGAGGGGTTAGTTAGAAGTAGGATGTTTAAACACCTGCGTATTTTTAAAAGGCTCATTCTGCGTAAATGTTGCAGATAATTAATGGTTACAAAAAATTTTGGAGAAACCGTGGCTTAATATTCACGGGAAGGCGCGATACGGGGTTATTTAACCCAGATAGTCCACATGGACTGAAATAATCGATAATAAGGAATATCAATTTTCACTAATAAGAACAGGGTAGATAGAGACAGATAATATGCGCAAGACCGAGGCACATATAGTAAAAGGCGTGAGTAGAGCAACGTCATAGGGTTGCGATTGGTTGAAAGTAAAAGGCAAAGTTTGAGAGGTAAAAATAACATTTCTGTATAAAATTCAATTAGTTATTTCCAGACGTTGCGTGCCGTGTTGAAATTTCTGAGATTTAACTGGGGCGAGTGCAAAATTCGTAAAAATCGCATGCCGGGCTGCGGAATGGGAACATAGCAGGCGAAATTCTTTAGAATTTTCCGTTTTGGAGACTCGACCGACAGACAGGCTAACCTCTATATATACCCAGGGGAATATGAACAAGCTCTTTTAGATCTTCGACTTGATTCAACGCGTTAAACAGTGCTTTTTAGTTTTCCGGTTTTGATTAAATAATTTAAACAGTTTGCTCGAATATTTTTGTGATGTAAAACAGCTTGTTCTTTACGTGCTACAATAAATGTACTTTAGTGCACTTAGAAAAGAAGATACAAGGTAATAAAGTTAGTATCACTGTACCAATTAGTAAAATTTACAACGACAAATGAATACACAAAAGTAGGCAGTTTTGGCGTATATTGGTGAAAGAAGTATGAATTTCTTTGCTATTTTTCGGGGGTATTAATAATTAAATGGTGCATAAACGTGTCTGGATCCACAATACAAGGTTCAGATATACACAGATGAGTTCCGGAAAAGCCCTGAAACAACTTTAAATAAATGGTGATGGAGAAAATTTTAAAAGCGTTGAGAATCAGAAGCCGTAAATATAACCCAGTTGGAATGGTGTAATTAACAAAGGGACGATGTACATTGAAGCTACGAGTGCAGTAACCTTCAGGTAAATTATACTATTTTGTTCGAACTTTGATATTTTGGTGTGTGTTGAATAACTTTATAATTTGTTTATTTAAAATGGACAGTAGTGAAATTGTACTAACAATAATATTTTAATTTTAAGGTGAAATTTGCTTGTTTAAGTAGAAAGGGGTATTTAGTATTGATGTTCTGGATTATGATGAAAATATGGGTATGTCTTTGAGCTCAATTAGACGAACCTGGTTAATTAACGTAAAGGGGTGGTAGATGCTCCCTTTGTACTCAGACTCCGGTCTGCATATATTGTTATAGTAATTAGTAGGCATCCTACAAGGACTTTAATTCTGGATGCACATTAAAATGATAATAAATTTAATTTTGAAATTTTCTGATATTAAAATTTATGCTGAATATTAATTTTGAAATTTTAATGTATTGTGAATATTGATGTAAATAGAGTTGACGTTGATGTTTGTGGTAGGAATGTGTTTGTTTTTTTATGTATGAGGATGAAAGCTATCTAGAGGAGCAGCCGAGGCGATTAACGGAAGAAAGTCAATGGACCAACACAGTTAAGGTAATGAATAGCTTTTTGTAGGTTTCACAGCATTCTTTGGCGCCCAACGTGGGGCTCGATTCAACTACAGTGGACACAGCATTTCTTGACGCACAATCTGTGGGGCTCGATTCGAATACAGGGAAACACAGCATTCTTTGGCGCCCAAAGTAAGGCTCGAGTTCCAAATAAAATTTTTGTGATTTTATTCCAGGAAACTGGCGATCTGAGAGAGAGAGTTTCTGTGTGTTTATAAATTTAAGAGTATTTTAGAGTGTGTGAGAGTGATTAGAACGTATGCAGAGAAAAGAGTGGTTAAGGAGTCAAGGAGTGGAAATTGGAAGTGACGATAGTGCATTGTGTGGGAAAAATTCGAAAATGGAAGAAGCTGGAGGCAGTAGAGATCAGTCGAGGACGGAATCAGGGGATCAAGGAAACGAGATGATAATGAGAATGCTAGAGAGGATGAACGAAGAATCCAATAGAAAATTAGAACAGCTAAGCGATGAATCTAATAGAGCTAGGGAGGAGTCCAACAGAAAATTAGAGCAGATAAGCGGGAGAATTGAGCAGTCCACTAAAGAATTTACAGAATTTAAAAATTGTCTTACCATGAAACTGGGGGAAGTAGAAAATAGGGTTAAAAAAAATGAGCGTGATATTACAGGTCTTCGACAGGAAATGGGACATTTAAGGTCCGAAGTACGCATTTTTGTGAAGAAGAGATTAATGTAAAATGACTGAAGTGACAGACTCATGTAGGGATCAGTTAGGCAGGGTAGAACGCGAAGTTAGTAGTATCAAATACAACATGTCAAATTTAACGGGGGATGGTCCCAGATTTTCTACAGGTGGAGTATCATTGGACCAACACATGAAGTTTTATGGCGATTACAGGGTAAATCCACAAATTTTCATTAATAGTGTAAGAAATCTAGTGGGAAATGTATTTGACGAACAGACTAAACTGAATACGATAAACGCTTTATTGAAAGACAACGCGGAAGCATGGTACAATTTAGTAGGACAGGACATAGACACCTACACGGACTTTGAAGACAGATTTTTAAAGCACTACTGGGTGACCACAGACAAGACCAGGTACGAGACGACTTAATCACAGGAAATTTAAGGGAGAATTTTCAGGAAGTAGGGAGCAATATGCTATACGCAAGTATAGCATAGCAAAGCAACTGAACCCACCACTGACGGACCGACAAATTATCAAGTATTTATCACGACACTTCGAGGTAGAAGTAAGACAACACGTAGCACTACAGAACATAGTGGACAGAGAAATGTTTTTAGAATACCTGCAGAGGTACGACGACGTAAGTAGTGGACGACCTCGGGATAATAGGGAAAGACAGATCAACACAGTTAGGTTTGACAATAGACGGGACAAGTATGCTAGAAATGGGAATAGTTACGGATACCAGCGACAGAATTGGGAACAGAGACGACCATACGTTAGAAGTAATAGTTTAGGAAGGGGACCTGCACCGAGACCGGAACCTACCAGAAGGAATAGTTCACCGGACATGAGGGGGACTGCTAATACAGACACGGAACGAGTGGAAACGCCTAGGACATACGCTGAGGTGACGGCTAGACCAGGACCAAGTAGGGAAAACAGACCTGGACAGGATTTTTAGAACGCGACAGACCACTAGATTTCAGTGTAAATGTATATGAACATCCACGTGAATTTTTCAAAATTGAGGAGGAAGTAGAGCCAGAAACTAAGGAAAAATTATGTTTGCCAATTATTAATATAGAAATTTTTGAGAATAATGTAGAAGTATTACTTGATACAGGGGCAGAGGCGAGTTTAATATCGGAGGAATTCGTCAGCAAAATTAGGGATAAGGTTTGTGATAGAATTATGCCTATAAAGCGTAGCCATTTAGTAGCTCCAAATAAAAAGAAGTTTGCTGTAGTAAATAGTGTTGTGGTGCTTAGAATAGATATAGGAGGTTTAAGCTGTGAACAGGAGTTTGTAATTGTGCCTGGACTGAAGTTTCAGAGCATTTTAGGTGTTGACTGTATGATGAAGTTAGGGGTTTTGATAGATATGGAACGGAAGGTAATAAGGATTAATGATAGGGTAGTGCCATGGAAGGGCAGTTATGAAGTCACAGAGGATGACACAGGGTTGAATATTAATGTAGTAGAGGTAGAGGATGATGGAGTAAAACAGATCAACACAATAAGATGTCCAGAGGATAGGAGAGTAGAGGTTCAAGCTTTATTACAAAAACATGCAAAATTAGTGGGGGTAGAAGCAAGCACAGCGTTAGGCTATGAGCACAAATTGGAAGTGGATAATTCAGAACCGTTCAACGCAAAGGTTTATCCAATTCCAGCAGCATATCGGGAGCAGGTGAAGGCAGAATTAAATAAAATGTTGGAAGATGGCATAATAGATGTATCAAACACTCATTTCATAAATCCGTTGGTGGTAGTTAAGAAAAAGGATGATAGCATTTGTTTATGTTTAGATGCACGAAAAATTAATCAACGGACCAAACCGCAATTCCATTGTCCACCATCCATGGACACACTTTTGACGAGATTAAGTGGCAAGTTTATTTTTAATAAAGTAGATTTAAGGAATTCATTCTGGCGGATTCCATTACACCAGAATTCTAGAAGGTACATAGGATTTTCCGTAGAGAGAAAAATCGAGAATTGTAAAGTAGTATCGTTTGGTTTGTCGGCAGAAAGGGAAACAATAATAAATGAGAAACAGACAAGTGTAGGGACTGAAGAAGAAGCAGTATTTAAGAGTCAGGATAATAGGGATGATAAGTTTATTGTATGTGAGATAATAGGGATGTTAAGTATAGATATAGAAGGGGAAGAAATAGGGATGAAGAGTATTAGGATGGTGAGAAGAAAGACTTGGAGGGTCAAGAAGAGAGTTAGATTTAAATAACTTGATGAACAAAAGATAGAGATAGGTGAATTGTAGTATAGATATAGAAAATAAAGCTAAGTATAGGATAAATATGGGAAATAGTTAGAAATAGGTGTTTAGGATGAGAATAAAGATTAAATGTAGGAAGAAAATAAGATAGGTTAAGTGTAGATATTTCTTATAAGATTAGTGGAGAGTTAGGAATAGAACAAGAATAGGATAGGCATATAGGATTAGGTAGGGGGAAGTAAAGTATAGTGAAGATTAGTTAAAAGTTAAGAATAGGATAGGTAGATAGGATGTATATAGGATGTTTATAAAATTAGGGGAGAGTTAGGAATAGGATAGGGATATAGGATAGGTGTAAATATTTTTTTGATTGGATAAGGTAGGTAAGTTAGATAGATAAGGGTAGAGAGAGATAGGCATTTTTTTTGTAAATTTCGTTTGCGATTTAAATATTTTATATTTGAATTCAAATAAGTGGGATTATTTGTATTCAAATAGGGGGAAAATACTCATATTTAGACCAGGGTAGAAAATTAAATAATCACATCAAATAATTTTAATCACCGTGTAGAAGCTTTGGGAAAAGGTACGCGTTATTAAAAAACCGTGGAGAATAAAAATTCATTCGTTTCATTAAAAATAAGAGATTTAAATCATGTACAAAACGCTTTATATCAAAAGAAGCAGTATTAAAAAGCTCTACGTAAAGAAACAAAGAGAAATTACGTGCAAAATTTATATTAATTAACTCTATTTTAAGTAACCGGTATTAAACAAAACGTACAGATAATAATTAATATTTAGTTAGGATTCACTAAAATTTAAAGGGTATTAATTTTAATTAAAGTTAATTGAACCGTTAGTAACATATAATATCTATAAAAACTTGTATAAACCCAATAAAATGCAAATCGTAGAGGGGTTAGTTAGAAGTAGGATGTTTAAACACTTGCGTATTTTTAAAAGGCTCATTCTGCGTAAATGTTGCAGATAATTAATGGTTACAAAGAATCTTGGAGAAACCGTGGCTTAATATTCACGGGAAGGCGCGATACGGGGTTATTTAACCCAGATAGTCCACATGGACTGAAATAATCGATAATAAGGAATATCAATTTGCACTAATAAGAACAGGGTAGATAGAGACAGATAATATGCGCAAGACCGAGGCACATATAGTAAAAGGCGTGAGTAGAGCAACGTCATAGGGTTGCGATTGGTTGAAAGTAAAAGGCAAAGTTTGAGAGGTAAAATAACATTTCTGTATAAAATTCAATTAGTTATTTCCAGACGTTGCGTGCCGTGTTGAAATTTCTGAGATTTAACTGGGGCGAGTGCAAAATTCGTAAAAATCGCATGCCGGGCTGCGGAATGGGAACATAGCAGGCGAAATTCTTTAGAATTTTCCGTTTTGGAGACTCGACCGACAGACAGGCTAACCTCTATATATACCCAGGGAATATGAACAAGCTCTCTTAGATCTTCGACTTGATTCAACGCGTTAAACAGTGCTTTTAGTTTTCCGGTTTTGATTAAATAATTTAAACAGTTTGCTCGAATATTTTGTGATGTAAAACAGCTTGTTCTTTACGTGCTACAATAAATGTACTTTAGTGCACTTAGAAAAGAAGATACAAGGTAATAAAGTTAGTATCACTGTACCAATTAGTAAAATTTACAACGACAAATGAATACACAAAAGTAGGCAGTTTTGGCGTATATTGGTGAAAGAAGTATGAATTTCTTTGCTATTTTCGGGGTATTAATAATTAAATGGTGCATAAACGTGTCTGGATCCACAATACAAGGTTCAGATATACACAGATGAGTTCCGGAAAAGCCCTGAAACAACTTTAAATAAATGGTGATGGAGAAAATTTTAAAAGCGTTGAGAATCAGAAGCCGTAAATATAACCCAGTTGGAATGGTGTAATTAACAAAGGGACGATGTACATTGAAGCTACGAGTGCAGTAACCTTCAGGTAAATTATACTATTTTGTTCGAACTTTGATATTTTGGTGTGTGTTGAATAACTTTATAATTTGTTTATTTAAAATGGACAGTAGTGAAATTGTACTAACAATAATATTTTAATTTTAAGGTGAAATTTGCTTGTTTAAGTAGAAAGGGTATTTAGTATTGATGTTCTGGATTATGATGAAAATATGGGTATGTCTTTGAGCTCAATTAGACGAACCTAGTTAATTAACGTAAAGGGGTGGTAGATGCTCCCTTTGTACTCAGACTCAGGTCTGCATATATTGTTATAGTAATTAGTAGGCATCCTACAAGGACTTTAATTCTGGATGCACATTAAAATGATAATAAATTTAATTTTGAAATTTTCTGATATTAAAATTTATGCTGAATATTAATTTTGAAATTTTAATGTATTGTGAATATTGATGTAAATAGAGTTGACGTTGATGTTTGTGGTAGGAATGTGTTTGTTTTTTTATGTATGAGGATGAAAGCTATCTAGAGGAGCAGCCGAGGCGATTAACGGAAGAAAGTCAATGGACCAACACAGTTAAGGTAATGAATAGCTTTTTGTAGGTTTCACAGCATTCTTTGGCGCCCAACGTGGGGTTCGATTCAACTACAGTGGACACAGCATTTCTTGACGCACAATCTGTGGGGCTCGATTCGAATACAGGGAAACACAGCAATATATATATCATCATCATCATTTTGTTTTCGACCTTACTTAAGGTCGGTTTGACGCAGCTCTAACTTCTTTTCTATGCTGTGCTAATCTAAAAAGCTCTACATACCCTTCACAACCTAAATTTCTAATAATTTGACTAATATAGTTTAGTCTAGGTCTTCCTATATCCTTCTATCTTTTTCCTATCCAGCTGGCTCTACATAGATATTAGCAACCTGATGGTTGTTAAAGAACTCTAACATGTTTACATGATTACCATTTATAGGGAAATGAAATATAACCTGGTTATCCGCTTCAAAAAGGAAAAGTGTTAAATTATATGTTATGGTAAGGCTTAAGCAACGAATCGCTGTCAACATGCCAGACCGCTACCTAATTGTGAGTTATGTTATGGTGCCGTTTATTAAATTATATGTTATGGTAAGGCTTAAGCAACAAATCGCTACCAACATGCCAGACCGCTACCTAATTGTGAGTTATGTCATGATGACGTTTATTAAATTATCTGTTATGGTAAGGCTTAAGCAACGAAACGCTACCAACATGCCAGATCGATACCTAATTGTGAGTTATGTCATGATGACGTTTATTAAATTATCTGTTATGATAAGGCTTAAGCAACGAAATGCTACCAACATGCCAGACCGCTACCTAATTGTGAGTTATGTCAAGGTGACGTTTATTAAATTATATGTTATGGTAAGGCTTAAGCAACAAATCGCTACCAACATGCCAGACCGCTACCTAATTGTGAGCTATATCATGGTGACGTTTATTAAATTATATGTTATGGTAAGGCTTAAGCAACGAAACGCTACCAACATGCCAGACCTCTAACTAATTGTGAGTTATGTCCTGGTGACATTTAGTTAACTGATTTTTATTTTTTTGTTTTGTTTTCGAACTTACTTAAAGTCGGTTTGACGCAGCTCTAAATTCTTTTCTATTCTGAGCTAATCTAAAAAGGTCCACATACCCTTCACAACCTAAATCTCTAATTATTTGACTAATATAGCTTTGTCTAGGCCTTCCTACTCTATTTTTATTTGGTAGTCTATAATCTAAGACTTGACTAAATAGTCCCTCATGTCTTAACTGGTGCCCTATCATTCTATCTCTCCTGACCTTCAATTGTTTCCACATACAGGGTTCCTCACCTATCCTTCTATAAACTTCCTCGTTTGTTACTCTATCTGTCCAGCTAATCTTTAACATTCTCCTATAACACCAAGTTTCAAAAGCTTCTATCCTTTTCTTATCTACTTCTTTAATTGTCCAAGTCTCACTACCGTATAGTAGAACGCTCCATACGTACGACTTTAAAAAACTTTTTCTATTATCTAAACTAATACTATTAGCTATTAGTAAGTTTTTCTTTTAAAAACATTTTCTAGCTTGAGCTATTCTAGCTACTATATCCCTTCTGCTACGTCCATCCTTTGTAATTATACTACCTAAATAGCAAAATTCATCTACCTCCTCTAACTCGGTATTACCTATTTTTAATTTTGGTTTATAACTAGGCTGTAACTCACTTGTCATTATCTTTGTCTTTACAGAGTTAATTCTCATACTATAGTTACTCCGTAGTACCTCATCTAAAATATTTAAAACTCTCCTAACTCTTTTCTAGACTCTGCTATAATGGCTATATCATCTGCAAAACGTAACATGTCTATTTTCTGTCCCTGTACACTAATACCTATTTCTTTTCTCTCTAGCTAAGTTTAAAGCTTCCTCAATATAAACATTAAAATCAAGGAGACAGTATACAACCCTGTCTAACACCATTTCTAATCTTAGCTTCCTTTTCTATTTCATCCAATCTAATTACTACGCTTTGGTTTTTATATAGACTGTAAATAATTTTTCTATCCCTATGAGAGATTCCTATTTTTGCAAAACCCTGAACATAACAATCCAATTAACCTTATCAAATGCTTTTCTAAATCTACAAATGCGAAATGAGTCTTTATATTTTTTGTAACCTTTTTCGATAATTACCCTAATCATTAGTATCGGTTCTCTAGTCCTCTGTCTTTACGAAAACCATATTGGTCTTCGCCTAAATAATTCTCAGTCAAAGCTTCTACTCTATTTTTAATTATTATTGTTAGTATTTTGGAAGCATGAGAAGTTAAACTAACCGTTCTAAAATTCTCACACCTATCAGCTCCTGACTTTTTTGGGATTGCGATAATAATATTTTTTTCGAAATCTATTGGAACCTCACCTGTATCATATATTAATTTCACTAGTTCATATAATCTATCTAAAGTTTTCTGACTTGCATATTTTATTAATTCTGCGGAATATCGTCTATCCCTGACGCTTTATTTAGTTTAAGATTCCGAACAGCTCTATCAAATTCCTCTCTTAATATTGAGAACCCTATTTCTACATCCTCTTCTTGGTCGTTCTCTAACTCATGCATATCGTCTCCCTTATATAAATCTTCTAAATATCTTTTCCATCTAGCTGCTACATCAACTTTAATTATTAGAAGCTCATTATTCTCGTCTCTAATACCATTATATTTTTCCTATCTTCCCAAAAACTTTTTAACTGCCCTGTATGCCCTGTCTGTCTTACCTACTCTCAAATCATCTTGTATTCCTTACAGTTCTCTTCCATCCATTTATTTCTAGCTTTTCTACACTCATGTACTATCTTATTTCTAACTGTATTATATTTTGCTTACTTTCACTATCCACTTCTCTGAAAGGTTTAAGCTTTCTTCTATTCTCTATTAAATCTAATATCCCCTTTGTTACCCACGGTTTTCTTGCTTCTATTTTTTTCTTACCTATAGTCTGTGTTGCTGTATCATGTACAGTCAGTTTTATTTCTTTCCATCTATTTTCTACGTTCCTTCCTACAGCTATCTCTTTGCTCTTATTATCTAATACTTGTTTATATTCCTCTTTTACCCTACTATCATTAAGCTTACCTAGATCCCATCCTTCTCTTTACCCTTTCTCAATTTTTGAATTTTAGTTTACACTTCATTTTAACTAAGTTATGATCGCTATCTATGTCAGCCCCTGGATAACTACGACAGTTTTAACTTGGTTTCTAAATCTTTGTTTAACTAAAATATAATCTATTTGGTATCTAGCCCTATCACCTGGGGCTTTCCAGGTATATCTTCTCCTAACATGTTGTTCGAATAGGGTGTTTACAGTTACTAATCTATGTTCCTGGCAAAACTCAACTAATCTTTCTCCTCTATCATTTCGTCTGCCATACCCAAATTTTCCTACCATTTTTCCCTCACTACCTTCTCCCACTGACGCATTAAAATCGCCCATAACTATTAAATTCTCATCTCCTTTTACTTTTCTCACTATACTATTTATATCCTCGTATACCTTTTCTACTTCCTCATCCTCGTACTGAGTTGTTGGCATGTAAACCTGTACTAAAACAGTGTCTGTGGGTTTTGTACTCAATCTAACCATAATTATTCTATCACTAAATTGTAAGTACTCTTTAACTTTATGCCCTAATCTTTTACCTAACACTATTCCTACCCCTGCCTGTCCATTAGTTGAAGAAGTTGTAATTATTCTATAATTATCTTTCCAAAAGTCATTACTATCTGGCCATCTCACCTCACTAATACCTAAAATGTCCAGCTTTTCCTTTCTCATTTCGACTAATAAATTCGTTAACTTATCTACTCTAAGTAATGACCTTACATTCCAAGTCCCTATCACTAAATCGAACTGTTGTTTTATATTCTTACGATGACGAGCCCCAAGTACCCCTCCCGGAGATCCGAATGAGGGAGTATTTTACCTCCGGACAAGAATTTTACTTGTGAGCTCTCAATCATATATATTTCGTGTTTTAGGCCACGCACACCTGGGAAATATTGTGGTAGGCTCCCATATCTTTCCACAACGCAGTTTTAAAGATTTTAGCAAAAGCCGTATCCGTCACGGCCAACCCCAACAAGCTTGTAAATTATTGAGGATCGCCTGAGACCCACCGACCCTCCTCCAATATCTTTTAGCCAGCAAGGCTGCTGCCCCTTGCTGCGCCTTTTAATCGCCTTTTACGATAAGCAGGCTTACTATAGTAGTATTCTTTATCCCCTACTATAGGGTAAATATATATATATATATATATATATATATATATATATTGCTGTGATATTCCCCTTTGAATGCGGGAACTGGGTCCTTTCAACAAAAAAATTCTAGTCCCACAGATTGGGCGTCATAAACGGCTGTGGTCCTCTTTTCGCCTCGGCTGCTCACCTAATGTTATAAACCTCCTCATTCATAAAAAATAACAACACATTCCTACCAAAAACATCAACGTTAACTCTATTTACATCAATATTCAGAATACATTAAAATTTCAAAATTAAAACTCAGCATAAATTTCAGTTTTAAAAGAATTTCAAGATTAATTTTATTATCATTTTAATGTGCATCCAAAATTAAAGTCCTTGTTGGATGCCTAGTAATTAATATAACAATATAAGCAGACCGAGTCTGAGTATAAAGGAGCATCTACCACCCTTTACGTTAATTAACCAGGTTCGTCTAATTGAGCTCAAAGACATACCCAAATTTTCATCATATTACCGAACATCAAACTAAATACCCTTTCTACTTCAACAAGCAAATTTCATCTTAAAATTAAACTTTTATGGTTAGTACAATTTCACTAATGTCCATTTAAAGTAAATCAATTATAAAGTCATTCAATACACACAAAATGTCAAACAAAATAGTATAATTTACCTGAAGGTTACTATCCTCGTAGCTTCAAAGTATCGTTTCTTTAGTTAATCACACCATTCAACAGGATTATATTTACGGCTTCTGATTCTCTACGCTTTTAAAATTTTCTCCATCACCATTTATTTAAAGTTGTTTCTGGGCTTTTCCGGAACTCATCTGTGTTTATCTGACCCTTGTTTCATGGATCCAGACACGTATTTGAACCATTTAATTATTAACACCCCCGAAAAATAGCAAAGAAATTCATGCGTCTGTCACCAATATACGCCAAAACTGCCTACTTTTGTGTATACATTTGTCGTTGTAAATTTTGCTAATTGGTACAGTGAAACTAAATTTTATTACCTTGTATCTAAGTGCACTGAAGTACATTCATGTTAGCACGTAAATAACAAACTATTTTGAATCACAAAATATACAAGCAAACTTTAAATTATTTAATCAAACTAAAATGCACTGTTTAACATCTTCAATCAAGTCGCGTATGTACGAGCTTTTAACGCATCGAATCGTCAAAAGTCTAAGAGGGCTTGTTTATATTCATCTCGGTATATATAGCAAAAAGCCTGTCTGTCGGTCTGTTCCCCAAAACGGGTAATTCTAAAGAATTCCTCATTCTATGTTTCCAGTCTGTCGCTCGTGCGTCGATTTTTACGAATTTTCACTCGCCTCATTTAAATCTCAGAAAATTTCCACACGGCACGCAAGCATGTCCGAGAAAAACTAATTAATTTTGTACAGAAATTGTTGTTCTACCTCTGATATTTGCATCCTATTTTCAACCAATTGTGACCCTCGTGACGTTGCTTAAATCCCGCCTTTTACAATATATGTCTTTGCTTGACGTATTTTCTCTTTCCTTCTCTAACCTGTTCGTATTGGTGCAAATTGATATTCTTTATTATCGATTATTTTAGTCCACATGGAGTGTGAAATAACCCAGCTTTAGCAATTCTCGTAACTATTATGCGACGTTTTCCCAAGATTCTTTGAAACATTAATTATCTGCAAACTTTACGCCGAATGTGACATTTAAACTACGCAGGTGTTCAAATATAATATTAATTCTCAGAGCCTTATTCCGTGGTATTTTAATCTTGGATTTTCACAAGTTTTTATAGGTATTATATGTTACTAACGGTTTAATTAACTCCAATTAAATTGATTTCTATCCTTTCATTTTTAGCGAATACAACTTAAATATTAATTATAATGTGTACACTTTGTTTAATACCGGTTACTCGAAATAGAGTTAATTAAGATAAATTTTGCACGTAATTTCTCTTTGTTTAGGAATAATTACATTACACGCAGAGCTTTTCAATACTGCTTCTTTTGATATAAAGCGTCTTATAAATAATTTAAATTTCTTATTTTTACTGAAACGACCGAGTTTATTTATGCTTCAAGGTTTTAATAACGCGTATTATTTAATGAAATTCCTTATACACGGTGATTAAAATTATTTGATGTGATTATTTAATTTTCTACCCTGGTCTAAATATGAGTATATATATATATATATATATATATATATATATATATATATATATATAAGATATGGAGAGCGTTGACGTTAAAACGGTTTTAGGTATCTGAGATTGTACCAAAGTACTAAAAACTTTTATTGGGTAAGTTAAATTCTGGACTAACTTTTCCTAAAGCTCGCAACTGTATTATATTTAACTTGTGCTTAATTTTATGATAGGCAAGTCGCAGTTAAATTTAAAAAATTCGCATATTATATTTTTAAATTCAGAAGTTCATTACTGCTGAAAAAACAATTGCTATGAGAGAAATTATTCTGGAATCAATATTTAGTGATTGATTCAGGTGAATTGATTGTAATCTGAAAAATTAATTTTTTGTGGTGTACATTGTGTAAAGGTTGCGTCTTAATTTTAAATTAAAATTTTTACTTCAGAATAAATTGTTCTTAAAAAATCAAAAACTTCTGCTGCTTTTATGATTTTATATAAAAACGTGTATCTCTATTTCGTTCTCATTGTACATTTTGATAACTATGTTGTACTCGTTTCGAAGAATTATACTAGTGTTAACTAATTTTTATAGATCAAGATATATATCGTATTGAGGTACTTGCAACCCTTACAAGTGAAGAATTAAAAGAACTTATTCCAAAAGCATTAAGAATGAGAAAATTGATTGAAGGAAAGATGAATGAATTAAAAGAACAGGTATAATAAATTCTCTTTAAAAATTGTTTATTGTGAATTTTAGAACAAAGAAAATGAAAACATGGTTAATAGTATTGCTGTTGCATCTTCAATTACCTACGTTCAGACAGTGATCGATAACACAGGAATAGTTTTAGATTTTGATTTGGCTGAGTTTGTCCGAAGTTAACAGACATTTGTTTTGCTGTGGCTAAAAGAAAATATGATGTAAAACTGTGTTTTATTGGTCAATAGTAGAATATTAGTTTCAAATTGTATTCATAAGCATTGTTTAGTTCTTATTTTCATAAAAATAAGATCAAGTTCAATAAAATTGTTTACAATCATTTGATTTTACAAAAACTTTATTAATCTTATTATTATTTTGTGAAAAAAATAAAATTTTCAAAATATTTTTTGTTAATCTTTCAAACATTTTTATGTATGGAGAACTCGGTCCTCGTCCAAACCATCACAGGGGAGGCCTTATTTTTTTTAGGTTCCTTAACTATTTCAGCCGTATTCTATATAATACTCTTGTAAAAAGAACACTGCTCATCTTCTGCCTACAGTACTGTCTGAACAGTTTTTTTGAAAGATTGTCAATGTCTTTCTTTTTAGCCAACGATAAAGAGCGACTTAGAGAAAGCTGCTACTTAAAAATCCGAGATTGTTCAATTTCACACGACCTTTACTGTGTCCCGCAAATATAGCAACGAACTTCAGGAGGTGAACGTATACCTCTAAATAAAAAAAAAATTTTGTTTTTTTAAGTTTTTGTCGATATATCTTAAAATATATCAGATACTGGAATGATATTCAATAAACCTATAATACTTAAAACAATGTGTATTTTGTTTTTTTAAAAATAATTTTTATTTATTAAAGTGGCGTAGTTAAAGGAAAAATCTGAGATATTTACCCATATAACTTTATACTTGGATAAAAACTCTAAAGTATATGTAATTTTTGAGAAATTAGGCATTTTACAATGAGATACGAATTTTGGTGTCTACGCTATTGGGGGGGGGGTCTGATTTGATGCAATGTAATTACTATATCTTATGGTATAATGTCGATTTTCTCGAAAAACACTTACTTTAGAATTCC
This sequence comes from Platerodrilus igneus, assembly GCA_036346225.1. NCBI lineage: Eukaryota > Metazoa > Arthropoda > Insecta > Coleoptera > Lycidae > Platerodrilus > Platerodrilus igneus. Next base: position 752,125 of record JARFIW010001331.1, on the reverse strand, counting down.
TATAACCAAATATACATTTTTTGTGTAGAACATTTCAGGGATTAACAAACTGTACCTAAAATTTGTTTTGCACCAGTGGCGTAGAAGGTATAAGAGTAAACATCCTATAGATTTCCCCTTTATTTACACTTATGAAATATTCAAAAATTATTTGTTGAAATCAAAATATGTATATTTTTTAGGTGTTATAAGTCCACTCATTTTATAATTTCGTTATCTTTGATATTCTAAGAGATATTGGAAAAATACTAAAGACAAATAATTTCGCCAACACCATGTATCTCAAAAGCAACGCATTTTTAAGGGCATGTTTATATAAACTTTTTTCATATTTGGAGGTACCTATGCTATACTTTCTGAAGTTTGTTGCTATATTTACGGGACAATGTTTCTTAAAATTCATATTATACTTATTCTAATGATAAATTTTATTTACAAGAAATTTATGAAATTCTTAAATTGAGTATTAAATACATTTTTGGGAAATATATCATATACTCTTTATTAAATTAACCTATATTTAATTAATGAATAATGCAATATTAACCTAAGGATAACATATACTTTAGGAAAACTATGCATATACTTGACTCAAGAAAAACTCTTAATATATGCAAAACTACTGTTTCTTTCTTTCGAGAATTTAAGTTACTTGTTTAAAAAATACTGTTTTCTGAAAAGAAGAAGTACATGTATTTAAATTGAATTTAATACTTACTAGCTTCAAGATTAAAGAGCTCTCATAAAAAGAAAATACACTAATTTATTTTAAAACTAACTGCCACCTAGAATTAAATAATACAGCATTTGATTGAAGTAACTTATGATCTTGAATAAACGATGTGCTTGAAATAATACTACAGTACCTTTGCTCATATATGAAGTTACGATATACTTAAAAGAAGATTATTACAGTTGTTTAAAGTAATTATCTTTTTGCGTGAACATATCAAATATAACACTAAGTTCCTTTTTCACCTTACAATAACATATCCTATCTTTGGTCATAAATACCAAGGGTTCGGAACAATAAATCGATAAAATAATTTTTTAATGCATTTCATTACGAGAACGATATAGGTAATTTATTTACTTAATGGTAAAAACAAGGTAAAGATAACACCTCAGAGATAATTGCAGAGAGAAAGATAAATACCTACCCATCTATGGGTTGGAGTATTATTTTATGTACGATAAGATCTCTAAGATATTTTTGGAAAAAAGATAATTAACCAGTTATAGTCACATATTAATTAGGTAAAATAAAAATTCTTAAGACAACTATAAAGAAAAAGATAGGCACTAGACATTTACGATCTAACCAAAAAATTAAAATAAGATAATATATTACGACAAAATTTTTTTAAAGGAACGTAAAATCTATTTTTGGTTCAGAGGCCGTATTCTCGAAGCACACCGCCTTCTCTATAAATGTAATAACAAAAGAAAAATGACAGTCGGGGGCGTAGAGTGATCCCGTAGGAACTTAAAATGGGGTATTTATTTAACACATGCTCTCCAAAAGGAGAAGTTCTGCGGTGCGACATTCGCATGAACGGCATGAGAAACCAGTTCGAAAAGGGAATGCAATCCCTGCATCCCGTCGTCAATTAAGAGAATCAACACAGGCCAAATCAATTGTACTATTTACTGTCAACGTGCATCAGCAGAAGACAGTGACGATACACATCTAGACAAAGGTTTTCCACATCTACGGCCCAATATCATGAAGTTACCGCCCTTTAACTATTCAGCGACTTCAAAAATAAAAGAGGTAGGTGGAATGTTTGGAACCACATAGCAACCCAGGTAGATGAGATAAGTGAAAGGACTCGCATTGAGCAATAGTGATAAAGAAAAGATGGATAGCAAACCACTGCTTGACTGTCCAACGTGTAGTCAGTATCCCAAAGTGGGGGGTACACCACTCTTAGTGATGGACGGTTGTCTTAGGTCCACCAGAGGAAAAATTAAGGTTTAAAATGGAGATTGAGGAATAAGAAAGAAGTAGAGTTTTAAGATTAGCATCCTAAAGAAGAAGTATAGAGTAGAGAATGTCCCTGTTAAAACAGTTTGGTCTACAGAACCACCTGTGGTACTAATGATAAGATAAAACTTATACCTCCACGTAGATACTTGAAACCAACTAGGTTCCAAATGAGACCCAGACAAAATCATCTTCCTACCAAGGACATCTGTTGCGATAAGGAAATTGAACAAGGGTATCGTAAACAACATAAATATATCCACATGGTAATTTCATAGACATAATTGCCATGGACACAGCAGTAATTGTATGCTAAACTATTAATTAAAGATAAAAATAGGAAATTTTAATACAGCAACAACATAAGAAATAATATTTGAAATGACAAGGAGATAGGCTCGGACCAACACGTTCATGAAAAACAAAAAAGTGCTTTAGCTTTCCTATAATGTAAAATAATTAATATCGGAAATTATAAAGAAAATTGATAATGGAAATTATAAACAAATAATTGAAATATATACGTAAGAGAATATATCGAATAGAAATTTCTTGTATTCACAACTGCAGAAACTGACTTTTTACTACAGAGGCTTAGTTTTGTTTACTATGTGTATCCAAAGCGTAAAGCATAAGCCTGGAACGTTAGCTACTACATGTCGTAAAGATTCACTGGGTTGTTCAGACGAAACATACGCCAACCACGATAATAACTGAATTAGGTTGTGGAATAATAACCAAATAGAAGATAGAAATTTTAAAAGAAAATTTGGTTTACTTACAGGTAATAACCATTTGAAAAATTTTGTATATCTAGGAATGGGAGAATAATTTTTTAAAATCAGAAAATAACATATGGCATAACAATGCTTGAAAAACTTGTAGATTCAATGGTTAATACTCATTTGGATATAGGAGAGCTTGATTATTAGAAAATGTTTGGGTACGGAAAATAAAGCTAAAAATTATTTGGCCCAGATAAGAATGGAAAAAAGAGAAATATGTTTAAATGAGATTGTGAACATAAACGTAAATACATACTACTCGTTAGGGGTAGACAAAAATGGTTTTAGGTCTTTAACATGCCAATGTTTTTGAGGTTTGCCATTTAACTCTTATAGTTCATATATTAATGGAGTGTTTAGCAGAAAAATTTTTAGTGGCATCACATAAACAAGATTTTTCTTCCATATTTGTTCGCCCAAGGCAAATGAAATGTCTCTTTTATAGAGATTGTACAAATTTTTCTTTTTTCATAGGTTTTAAATAAATTTTTTCTAACATCGGTAAAAATAGAAGATAATTGTTGTTGATCTTTGTCTCAACGTATTTTTCCACCAAATTCAATTACACCGGTATTGACAGGAACAGAACCATAATAACTATCGTCGATTGGAGTATAATGGCCAAAGACTAAAAATGAAGGAGAGATGAGTGTAGCTTCATGCTTAGAAGTTCGCAATGCTTGTGTAATTTGAAATATATTTTTATCCTATTTAGTATGGTCAGATTATATGTAGGAAGAGATAGCAATAAGAATTTTATAGTTGACACGTTTGGTTAGGTTTACTTGTGGGTGATACCCGATTTTAAACCTGATCTTCTGAAATTTATAACTTTTTACGAAATTTTGAAATTCTTTTGGAAGGAATTGTGAATTATTGTCACAAAAAATAGTTTGAGGCACATCGAAAATAAGAAAGCTTGTTACTCTAAAAATTTCATGATCGCAGAATCAGCAATAAACATAAAGGTATTTTGAGGTATTACATTAAAATCAATATTTTGTTCTCTTAATTGTTGCAAGCCTGTAAAATTAACTAAAGAGAAATTAGAATCAGTGTCCAACAATGTTTCGATAGAAAGAGGCGCAATAGAAATAGGTAAGTGTAGCCGGTTATCAAAAGGTTTAGTCTTAAGGTTTGCAGATGCAAAATTAGGATGATGAAAAGTATATGCGGTTTTCAACCAGTTGGATCATTCAAGTGGGGTTGTACAACACACTTCAGTTAAAGGGATAGAAGTTGTTGGAGATACGTTAGTAGAGTCATAATCGTTGTTTTTGGGTAATAAAGGTAACTGTACAGTAGGTTTTGTGTTTAATTCGTACCATGACGGTAATTTCGTGATACTATGTGATTTTGGGATGAAGAGCAAAAACGTCTCTTTGGTAATTTTCTGGAACATTACAACAAGGACATTTATTTTTGAATACGTTATGGTTTTTACAACTGTAGTAAAAAATATTACGACGCTCGGTACAAATACTGTAATTATGAAGGCGAAAAATTATTGGGATTGGGGGGAGAATTATTAGGGTAAGATACATTTTGCTGAAATGGTTCAGGTTGTGATTTTGCTAAGGGGTAATATTTTTCTAAACGGAATTTTACTTCTTGCAACGAATGACAAAGATCTATAAGTTAAGTAATTGAATAAATTTTTTAGAGAGCTATATGCTCAGAATAGTAAGCGTTCAAATTGCAGATTAGTAAGCTCAAAATTCCGATTTTGTCATACTTTTTGTCCAATCTATTAAATAATGTCTGTACTTCGATAATATAAGATAAAATATTATCACTTGAAAACGGGCACGACTTTGAGATAGAATCTCATAATCATTGTCAAATGTAGCAGTCTTTTTTCAAAATTTGTACTAACTCGGGCCAACCATGGATTTGATATTTAATATTTTGATACCATGCTAAGGCGCTGTCGGAAAATAGTTTGACGGCACTTTTAAATAACTGGTTGTCAGTACAATTTCGGAAGATTATTAAATCGTCTATTTGTTCAAGGAAAGATGCTAAAGAAATGCTTGAGATATATCCCGAAAAAAGTAGGATTCCATTTATAAACAGGTAAAGATTTAGAAACGTCTACATTTTCTACATGTGACGATAGATTTTTTAACTTAGAGGTAATTACTGGGAGTTCTGAAATAAGATCTAACTTTTCTAACACAAGTCATTCAACAAGAAACAAATCGGACATAATTTTGCTCGTAAGTTTGTCAAATCCGTCAGGATTATAAGCCGAAAATAAATCATGACGTTTTACATGAATTAATCGAGAACGAACTCATACTAACTCTACCCTCGTAGACATAGGATCAGTGGAATAAACAATAGACTTTATATCATCCACAGGATCGGTAATTTCTTCTAAATTCGTATGTGTATCCATAATATTTACGTTAGCGTTAAACGGAATACTAGGTTTATGCGATAAAGCAGATCTAAGTTGTAGACGACGTTAGTTTCGAGTCGCAGGAGGTATTATACTACGGACGCTTAATTCCCAACACAGCTCTTTATTCTTCAAATGGAGATGGTTCATGTTTATAATTTTTTTTTAAAAAGGCACGTTAACTTTAATATTTTATTTCTTTACCGAGTAAGTAAATACCAAAGGTAGTTCGATATAAGTTATTTAACAAAATAAACGGAATTAAATGTTTTATTTTGCAATTTATTTCCAAGACTAAATAAGCGGAATTTTGGGTTAATAACTTCCCAATTATAAAGGATATAGTTAGTTTTTCTATAATTAGAGTAACTAAAAACAAAAAGATATTCTAAATAAAAAGAAGATAAAATTAACACCATATGGCATTTTTAACCGGGATAAACAATAAACAACAGTAAATAGGTTTACCTTAGATATCAGTCAATTACTTGGAAATTAAGTTTTCAGGTAATTTGACACATCACGAAAAAACTAACACGCCCACAACTATTGAATACTTTTTTAACAAATAGATTATTTAAAACTATTTAGCACATCAACGCAAAATACTTTTCAGTTCCTTTAAGTCAAAACTTGTTAGTTTTACATAATAAAATAACGCGTCAACCACGCCCAATATCCAGGATTAACAGCTTACCAACCCAATAAACGAAAGTTTTAAACGTATTATTAGGGGAGATGACTGAAAATTTTTCTTTATCAAATATTATAATGTTTTTAGATTTAAGCATACATTTTAATATTTTTCAGGCAGATATTAGATATGCAAACCTGTGAAAAAGCAAACTTCTTATTTTACAAACATCAGATTTATAACAGGAGCCCCAAGTTGTTGGACACTAAATTGAATTACCTTAAGACCAACGCTTTTAGCGCTCGGTAAAATAGTATTTAAAACACGTATTATCTCAAATGTACTCGGGGGTTAAAATCTCCGGGGCGACCAAATGGGTTGCTAAGTTATTATGACTAACACTTACTTGCGATATCTTGCTCCTGATGCAGCGGCTTCCGCGACTCGCAGGAATTTCGTGGTGGCGTCCTGTTGTTTCAGTGTTTGCCTGGCTGTAGCCTTATGTGACGAAGTGCGGATACAATATGCGATGAACGATGGGATAGGTACGTTGACACTCGAAGGAAGTCGGTAGTGAGGTCCTTTGTTTCGATACATTGGCTCTCTGAAAACAAAGATAAGCCAATGACTGGGCTTTCATGAGAACCAAAACTTTGTGTGGTTTTCACGTACGTTTACATTACAACATTAATCTGCTGGGAATTTCCCAGTGTGGAGTTTTTAAAAGTCCACTAAAGCTCACTAATACAATAAATGTTAAAGCTTTTCAGAAAAAGGGTAGCAAATCTATAAAAAACTTACCAAAAGTTGTGCAAAATTAGTAAAGTAATCGATAAGTTTGTGCAAAACGAAAACTATAGAAGGGCAGAAAACGTTCAGAAGCAATTGGATATTATGTAACGTGCATTTTTAATGGCTTAACATTTTACACTACCCAATTCGTAAATACATTTCAGTAACTACTATTTCTATATTTTATATTTATTAACTCCTTGGGCGAGTGCATCGTGTTATAATGAGTGGATTGCATCGTTCTTGTCTTGCCGCTCATATAAATTTTGTTCCTTATGTGGATATACAAGTCTAGATAATAGACGATAAGAGGTTGTAATAGCAACGAGTTGATATAAACAGATGAGCAGTTGGAGTTTTGTTCTTGGTTCCTATATATTAATTACGTTAAAAATACTGTTTGCTTTTTGCTTTGAAAATAGTGAGAATTAATGCGGTATGAATTTTCGAATTGTTCATGAACAAGCACGACACGATTTTAGTTGTTTTTCTTGTGAAATAAATTTTCTTGTGAAATAAAAGTTGTATATTAACTGTAGAGAGTGTAGTGCTAATTCCGATTGAAGTAGTATGGTTTATAGGCGAACGTGTTTGGTCGACGCACGTGTGTTTTACGGACATTTGACGGACGGTTTTATTGCTTACGCGAGTTATGTATCCCCCAATTACCTATATATATATATTGATATATTGAATCTAATAGGAATTATTAGAAATTGTTAAGTAAAAGTATAAGTTCAATGCAACATTGTAACACAAGGATAACCCAGAGAGGTTATCGACAGTTCATGAGAACGGACATGCAACTTTGCATCCGTGTGGGCAGTGATACTGCAGGTGGCAGGTCACAGGCGGTCAACAGACCGCAATTACTTAGAATTAAGTTGTTACATTGTAATAAAGTGTACAATTAAGAAAAACGCAGACATGAGATCTGCAAGTTCCCACAGCCGTGTGAGGGGCAGGTTATTATAAAAAGCCCGGGAGCTCAATGCCCGGCAGTCAGTCTTCGAACTCCATACTTCGTTGTTCGAGCTACTCACTAGTACAATAATTATTTTTTAGTATTATGTACAAGTTATCTAAATTTCATAAATAAATTTTGTTAAGAGTCGAAGTTGTTTTTTAAAAACACAGCTCCAAAGGCCCGAACCTTAACTGGCGCAGTCTTAACGGATGTCAAAAAGGCACTAAAAATCCAAAAATCGGAAGATTGGTGACCAAGAATTTTAATTCGAAATTTTGGCAGAACCCAAACCAAGTTGGACGCAGAACAAGAATCGTCTAAATCCAACAAACAAACCAAGGTGTACAAGATACAGCATCGATCGAGCCCACCAAAGAAACAGATGAAATTAATGTAAGTTCATTTCCATACCTTTTTTTAACCAGAAACTACAATTGATATATGCTAGTATTATAATTATTGATTACCATTTATTATTATTGTTTTATGAATTTTATTTTATGAATATTGTTTTGAAAATAGTTACAAAGAGAATTATTTTCAAAAAAACGAGACTGTATAACATTCTATGAGACTTGAATTTTAAAAAGAGATTTTCTTAAAAAGCAAAAAAGAGACTTGATTATTTACAAAAGATTTTCTTAAAATACAAATAAGAATTGAATTTAAAAGAGATTCTTACCACAATTATTAAAAACAAACTCAAAATAATCCAAAACTAAACAGGCGCACATTCACTAACACCAAATAAGAAGCGCGATTCAAACCACGTTTTAAACCGGTAAACTAACGCAAAAGCTAAAGCTAATTTTTCAAAGCAGTCACGTAACGATTATTTAAAACCATTGACCTTATAAATTATAGCAAAACACTCTGCTACGGTAACTTAAAACCACCTAAGATAAGCAAAATACGCGAAGAAAGCATCCTTTATTATACAATTAAAACCTCAGAGAAATCGCTTTCAGAACTAAAGTATAACTTCAACAACGCAATTTGCATCATAAGTAATAAATCCAACACGACATAATAAAGCAATGCAGTTTTGCATTTAATACGTACAAGTAATTAATCCATAAAAGCAGCATTATAAGTAATTAAGTCCATCACGGAATAATAAAAGCATAAAATTGCAACTATCCCAGTACAAATACAGAATAACGCTAAACGTTATCATACAAAGATATAAAACGCTTATAATTGTAACCTGAAAACTTACATTACGGGAGATTCAATTACAAGTCATCACCGAGATATCTAAGAATAAAACTAGACATAACACTTTATGCAAAGCATTAGCAAGTAAATTAGTAATTCCTATAAATTGAAAATTAACACCTGTAAGTATAGTCATATGTTATTAAGCACGTACGCAATTATTACTAACACTACATCTTTTAGTAGTTCATGCAAACAATAAAGTACAGAAGTAATTAACCTCAAGTTATAATTAGAATACAAGACAGACAAACTGTACGTTTATGCAACTCAAAACCCACGGAAAGAGTATTAATTACGAATTAACAAAACTGAACTAACGCAAAACAGAATAAATACCGAGAGAAACTATTCTTCAGAAACATAAAAACAGGCAAATCCAAGACTACAGTAATTAATTCAATATTACTGAATATAAATCTCACGAGTACATCACCGCACTGTGTAAATTTTTATTTACCCAATCCAAACTTAAAATTAACAAATTCAAACCAAAAATAACGCCGAAAAATAGCAAAATAAATCTCAATCTTACCAAATTTTTATTTCTACAATCTAAATGAAAAATTAACAAACCAAAACCAAAATTAACGTTTCAAATAGCTAAACCAACCCAAATTTTTACAAAATTTGAAATTATTCAATCCAAAAGAAAAATTAATACATCCCAAACATAATTACGCTACAAATAGCAAAACCAACCCAAATTTTTACAAAATTCGAAATTATTCAACCAAAAAGAAAAATTAATACATCCCAAGCATAATTACGCTACAAATAGCAAAACCAACCCAAATTTTTGCAAGATTCAAAATTATCCAATCCAAAAGGAAAATTAATACATCCAAAGCATAATTACGCTACAAATAGAAAATCAACCCCAATTTTTACAAAATTTGAAATTTCACAACCCAAACGGAAAATTAGTAAATCCGAAGCAAAAATAACAATACACATAGCGAAATAAACCTTAATTCAAAAAAAAAAATTTTTTTTAAATTTCCCAAAATCGAAAACAACCCTTAACCAACATGAGTAGCACAGACATGCGACTCTATTTGGAGACAATACAGATATATGATGGCACGGAAGCACATCTCTCAAATTGCATTGGAGCAGCTGAAATGTTCCTAAAAACCTTCTACAAACCCGGAGATAACGAAAGAAATTCATTGCTTATTCGCTTGATAATTAGTAAACTAACCGGAAGGGCACTAACCTTAATCGCCAGTAGGGACGATTTACAAGAATGGCAGGAGTTTAAACAACTACTAATTGCATATTTTGGAAACCAACGTAACATAAAATGCCTGGTACGAGACCTAATAAACCTTAGAATGGAACATAACCAATCCCCCTACCAATACGGAATGAAATGCCAAGACGTGAGAAGTTTAATACTAACCAAATTAAAAATCGAAGAACCCGATCAAAACGTTAGACATTTAAAAACAAAAATGTATGACGAAATGGCACTGGACACGTATATAAACGCTTTACCAGAACGACTATCGGATAAAATCAGATTCCAACGACCCCAAAATCTAGAGGAAGCTATGAACCTAGTCATAGAAGAAGAAAATGTAATGTATTACCGCAACAGACTATACAATCCCAACGCGAATAAAAGTTATTCACCAATAAAAACCATACAAGCCACAAGACATACAATGCCTCAACAAAAATTCACACCCTTTAACGCACAAACAAATCAACCGCGAATTAATAACCCAAGTTTCAACAATACAAATTTTAATAATCAATATAAACATTTTTCAAAACCAACATTTAACCCAACTTTTACGAAACCCGCATTCCAACCAAGATTTAATCAAAACCTAAACCAACAAAGACCAGCATTCAACGCAAACCCCAATAGAAATACATCAATGACTAATAATAATAACAACCCTAATAATTATTATAAACCAACACCAATGGATACCTCATCTGGTAACACCAGACAAAATACACATATCCGACCGAACCCTCATCAGAAACGCAATTTTACATCAGAAGAATTATTCCATCAAGAAATAGAAAAATTTGACACTGACCAGAATAATTACATTGAGACACCTACGAACAATGAATCAAACCATGCAGAAACTTATGAACGTGACGAACAATACGAAACTTACGAGGAGTACGACGACGAAAACTCGAACTCAAATTTTCAAATGGACCCATTCATAGACAACCAAACTTAATAAATTTAAATAACATAAATCACTTAGTATTACCATACATAGAAATACCCCACGCCAAATTCAAACTATTAATCGACACCGGATCCTCAAAAACATTAATTAGCCCCAGAACCGTACAAAAACATTATTTAGATTATGTAGAAAGAGAACCATTTAAAATTAAAACAGCCCATCAAACGACAATACACCAATTGTAGCCAATATACCCTTACCGAGAACATTTAATGTTAAATGAAACATAAATTTTGTGTATTCGAATTTAACAACAAATATGACGGATTAATCGGAATGGACCTTTAAAAAATTAGAGCCAACATCGACATTAAAAATCGCTTATTAAGGACAAAATACGGAAAAATCCCAATTAAATTTCAAAACACACAAATCGAACAAAATACACTATAGAACCCCGAACGGAAAGAAAATAAAATCCCAGTAAAATCTAACAAAAATTTAGGAATAATAAATCATATGACATTTCAACAAGGAGTAGAAACCCCAACTGCCTTAGTTCAAATAGAAGATAATTTTGCAACCACAACAATATTAAATTCAAACGACTATCCCGTAGAATTATCACTGACAGACCCAATTAACGTAGAAGAACTAAATTTTAACGAAATGGAAATAGACGAAAATTTAGAAAACGATTACAACCCAATAGAACATGACGAAATGTTAAGAGAAAATTTAACTAACATCCGCTTCAATACCGACATCAATCAAGAAGAAGAAAGAGCAATTAAAAACTTATGTTTTGAATACCGAGACATATTCCACTGTGAAGGAATACCATTGACATTCACCAACACAGTAAAACATAATATCGAGTTAACAGACGATAATCCAATTTTTACAAAAGCATATAGACTACCTCATGCAAGCCAAGAAGAAGCTGACAGACAAGTAGCAGACTTATTAGACCAAGACATAATCCAGCACTCCAACTCACCATGGAGCAGCCCCGTGTTAATAGTACCTAAGAAATTAGACTCAACCGGAAAAAGAAAGTACAGAATGGTAATAGATTATAGAAAGTTAAATGAGAAAACGGTAGATGACAAATATCCACTACCAAATATAACCGAAATTTTAGACAAATTAGGCAAATGCCAATATTTTACAACATTAGACCTAGCATCAGGATAACATCAGGTAGAAATGGAAGAAAAAGATATATCAAAAACAGCCTTCAGCATACCTAGAGGACATTACGAGTACAAACCAATGCCATATGGATTAGAGAACGCACCCGCTACTTTCCAGAGAGTCATGGACAATATACTACGATGAATACACAATGAAAAATGCCTTGTATACCTTGACGACATTATAGTTTATTCCACATCATTGGTAGAACACATAGAAAGATTGAAAGAAGTATTCGAAAGACTTAGACAAGCACATTTTAAAGTACAATTAGACAAAAGTGAATTTTTACAAAAAGAAGTATCATTTTTAGGACATGTAATAACACCCCAAGGAGTAATGCCAAATCCAGACAAAAAAAATGCAGTTCTAAATTACCCATTACCAAAAACAACCAAAGAAATTAAAGGATTTCTAGGACTTAGTGGTTACTACCGCAAATTCATTAAAGGTTACGCTCAGATAACCAAACCCTGACAAATTGTTTAAAAAGGAAACAAAATTGAACACACCCGGAATTTATTAAAGCCGTAGACAAAATTAAAAACATATTAACGAATCACCCTGTATTAGAATACCCAGACTTTACAAAACCATTTATACTGACGACAGACGCATTGAATGTAGCATTAGGCGCAGTATTGAGCCAAGGAAAAGTAGGTAGCGATAAATCCATCAGCTACGCATCCAGAACCCTAAATGAAACCGAACAAAAATATAGTACCATAGAAAAAGAATTATTAGCCATAATTTGGGCAACAAAATATTTTAGACCTTACTTATACGGAAGAAAATTTTACATATACACCGATTATAGACCACTAGTGTGGCTATGCAAACTGAAAGAACCGAATTCAAAATTACAAAGATGGAGAATCAGACTCGAAGAGTATGATAACGAAATTATATATAAAAAAGGAATCTATAACAACAACGCAGACGCTTTAAGCAGAATCCAACTCAATGCACTAGAAACGGAATCCATTATAGGAAACGTAGACGAAGCAGAAATAAGGGAAGATCCAGACGAGATCGACACGATACATTCGACACAAAATGAAGAACCAAAAAACGCGATTAAAATTTTAAACGAAGCAATCGATATGAAACCCAACCAATTTATAATAACCGAAGTTTTAAATAACCCCAATCCAGTAAAATATACAAAAGTAGATAACAAAAAGATATACCAAATTCAAATAACTAAAGATGACAACGAGGAACAAATAATTAAAATTCTAAAAGAATACACCCCGAGAAAAACGATTTTATTTTTATTTCAACACCGAACATTTATACCAAAGATTTTCAGAATTATACATTAAACTATTTAATAACTCTGGACCTGAACTCATCAGATGTACTAGAAAATTAATAACACTAGACGACCCTGACGAAATAAACGATGTAATTAGGAATCAACACGAAGGAAAAACCAACCATCGTGGAATTAACGAAACTATAAAACAACTTGTAAGACGTTATTATTTTAAAGATATGAAGGACTTGACCACAGATTTTATTAACCAATGCGAACCATGTGACAGAGCGAAATACGATAGGAAACCCCCAAAGATACCCTTAATGTTAACCAAAACACCCGACAAACCATTTCAAAAACTACATGCCGATACTCTAGTAGTAGAAGCGCAAAACTATCTAACAATTATAGACGCATTCACAAAAATAGGCCAAGCAATACCAATCACATCCAAAAATAGCATCGACGTGACCCAAGGATTTTTACAATATTTCACATTTTACGGAACACCCGAATCAATAACTCTAGACAATGGTAGCGAATTTAAAAATGAGACAATACAAAACACTTTAGAACTTCACAAAATAAAAATTCATTTCATGACGGAAAACCACCTTGAATCAAACGGACTAATTGAACGACTACATTTAACCCTGTTAGAACAAATTCGATTATTAAGAATAAATTATAAAAAGGAACATATAACCAATTTAATGTCATACGCACTAATCGCCTATAATAACACAATTCACTCATCAACAAATTTTACACCCTTAGAATTAACCTTAGGACATTCAGATTCACGAAATCCCTATGACATACACTACAATAAGGAAGTATATCAACAATATGCGAAAGACCACAAACAGAAACTAAAAATAACTTATGACAAGGTAAAAGATAAATTAGAAAACGATAAATAACGTATCACCACAACCCGAAATAAAAATACCGACTCAAATAAATTTTCAATAGGACAAACCGTGTATGAGAATAACTTTCAAAGCAAGCGACATAAAACAGCACCCAGAAATTTAGGACCATTCAAAATTAAGAAAATATCAGATAAAAACATAGCAGTAGTAGACAACGGTAAAATAACAAAGTACATTCATTTGAAAAACCTAAGACACCCTGTAATTTCAGATGGACAATCATCACCCTTACCGTCAACCTCCACCCAGGTAAAACGGACAACCAAGTAATGATATAACAAATAAAAAAGCAACCCCGTTATACTACCAATTAAATTAGGCAGTATGCAAAACCCAATTAACATTTTCAAAATTAAATACCCTACACTCTAGTATTATTAAACCAACCGATTTATTAGACGAATTAATAAGAATTAGATCACTTATAATTAACAGTAAATTACCTTTTCATGTAACAGAATCGAACATTCTAATATTCGAAAAGATAGCTATAGTAGAAGGCTACATTAAGAATAACGAAATAATATTTTTAATAGAAATCCCGATAGTAGAAAGTAACAATTATCATTATTATCATTTATTTGCTTTTCCAACGAAAGTTACTAGCACATACCAAGTAATCATACCCAAAACCAAATTCCTATCCCTAAATGAACTGAGATATGGTTATACAAACGAAAAATGTACTGAAGTAACACCAAACCAATATTTATGTCAATCGATGACGACAACAACCATTAAAGAAGACAGCCCTTGTGAAGTACAACTATTAAAATTCTCAAATCATTACGAAAACTGTGAATCCAAACAAGTGCAAATAACTAACTTGAAAATTCAAAAAGTTACAGATAACAAATGGATAGCCATTTTCCCAACAGAAGTAATAGCAACCATCAACTGCAACCAAGATGAAAATAACCAAGCATTAATCGGAAGCAAACTAATCACCCTCAAAGAAGATTGTTATGTGAAATTGAAAGATGAAGTAATCAGAGTTTATCAAGATCCCATAGCAACAAAGAAACTTGCAAACCTACCGGAACTACAGTTCAAGATACAACAAGAAGACGAAGAAATAATCAAGAAACCTATGAAGCTAGAGCATCTAGACTTAGACGATCTCAACCACGCCGTGAAATTAGTGGAAAGTTATAAAGAACAATTAAGTGAACTCAAAACGCCAAAGTTACATTATAATAATATAAGTGTTTGGACAATTGTATTAATCATTTTAATAATTTTTGTAATTATGTATGTATTTTACAAAATGTACCTTAGATATAAGAATGAAGGAAACAGTTCTAGATTTAAGGAAACAAAGAAAAATAAAGAAACGATAAGTATACCCTTAGAAACAATGAATTTTAAATGAATTTGAATAATGAATTTTATGTATTTAAAAATTAAGAAAAACCTTAATTTTTCATTTACGGTGGGAGGAGTTATGTATCCCCCAATTACCTATATATATTGATATATTGAATCTAATAAGAATTATTAGAAATTGTTAAGTAAAAGTATAAGTTCAATGCAACATTGTAACACAAGGATACCCCAGAGAGGTTATCGACAGTTCATGAGAACGGACATGCAACTTTGCATCCGTGAGGGCAGTGATACTGCAGGTGGCAGGTCACAGGCGGTCAACAGACCGCAATTACTTAGAATTAAGTTGTTACATTGTAATAAAGTGTACAATTAAAAAAACACAGACATGAGATCTGCAAGTTCCCACAGCCGTGTGAGGGGCAGGTTATTATAAAAAGCCCGGGAGCTCAATGCCCGGCAGTCAGTCTTTGAACTCCATACTTCGTTGTTCAAGCTACTCACTAGTACAATAATTATTTTTTAGTATTATGTACAAGTTATCTAAATTTCATAAATAAATTTTGTTAAGAGTCGATGTTGTTTTTTAAAAACACAGCTCCAAAGGCCCGAACCTTAACTCGCGTGGCTTACTAATTGTTTTTCGGTTGAGTTTCTGTTGGAAATAAAAGTGGTAGAACTTGTTAAACTCGACCTGCACGCGTGTTCTACGGAACATTTTGACGGGCTTACTTTAGTGATACACGTGCTTCACTCATTGTGTTTTTTTGTTGGTGCTTTGTCTTTTGATATTTAAACTGTGTGCGCGATCTAGTTTCGCGGTTCTTTTCTTTTTTTATCAGAGTAGTGCATACTTTGGATTATCCAAATACAGTTGATACTGTAGTTACTGAATTTTCCAACCCCAAAGTATCTAAAATAGATCATTGCTTGCGCAAATTTCGCTATTTGCGAAATATAACAGATTACCGGTTTACAAAGGTATTGGTTGAAGTTTCTCACTGCTTTTTGGATGTTTATGAAAATAATGTACATTTGGTCCCAGTTGAAATTAAACTAGTGCTACAAAATATTTCGAAATTATGGTCTCAGGAAATAGAATTAACAAGAAATTTATCAATGCTACATAGTTCCGTCGCGTGATAATGTCTGCTGCTAACACCAGTGAAATACGTAGGTGTGATTAGGGTAACGTGTGATAAGTTCTATCAACACCCTCACAGTCAAAGGTGAAGTGCTGCGTTAGTGCCGGACATCGTGAATCCCACACTTCAATTGCAAGGAAGCGTTACTGAAGGACCTTTTGTAAGTTGAACTATTTCCTACTTGTTACTACTTTAAATACCTATCCGTTGTTTTGCCATATCTTAGTCGTTCTGATACCTTTTACCATAGACTTGCATGCAATAAAAAAAAACAAAGAGAAGAATCAACAATACTAGATGACTTATATCAATTGTGCTTCCCTATTTATCTTTTGTTAAAATTTTGTCTGATCTATGTTTAATTGGTGTGTGAGGAAACGTTTCTGCTACTCCCCAATATTACCTCACTTTGTACTAAAAAAATTTGTATTGCTTTTACCGTTGTTACATTATATAGATTATCCAAACAGTTTTTCTTTACATTCTACCAAGTACTGAACAATCTATGCTCGAACAGCATGCTATGCTTTTTCTTTATTTCAGGTTTGCAGGACTAATTTGTTTTTATTGCAGGTTTGCTATTCTGATTTTTTTTGTTGCAGGTATTGTTACTAAGTCCTTACAACCGCGTACATATATGTTGGTCTGCTCTCTACAACCCCCAATCTCCGATTGAGCCCGGTCATTTCTTTGATTTTCTTTGGGTTACGCACGACTACGAGCCAACGTAGCATAACTTTGGCGCCCAACGTGTCTGCCTCGAATTAACGTAACAGAAATTTGGCGCCCAACGCGAACCTCGAAATTATTTTTTCTTCCTTCTCGTTTAAACTGGATTTTGTTTAGTATTTAGTTATTTCGTTAATTTAGTTTCTCTATCGAACAAGCCTAATAATTCGTTTTTGTGTCTTTAAATATTTGGGGGTTTGTTGATTCTGTAGAAATGGGTGACTGTTGGAAATTAAAAGTTGAATCGTTTACATGAAGCTGAACTCAAATATGAAGTCGGTTCTCGTGGGCTCTATGCAAAGGTACCTGTATTCGAACTTCGTAAATCCTTTAGGAATATTTTGAAAATGGAATCTTCTGAAACTCTAAGTCCACTTAAATCTGGTATCGTTTTTCAGACTGATAATAAAGCCGTGACTGAAGGTTTAACTGAATTAACTACGAAGAGTAAAGATTTTAATGGTGATATTTCAACTGCCGACGGCAAACGTATTATTAGCCTTGCTATGCATCTCAAAGGGAGAATCCAACGCATGAATGTTACTTCTGACGCTGAAACAGTAATACAGCGAAAGTTGTTGCTATGTGTTAGTAATTTACGCAGTGATTGCGATAGATTATATCGTCGCTTTAGACGTTCTTCCACTTCACCTAGGGTACCACTTGTTTCTACGGCTACTATTAATCCGACTACTACTGATACTGAGGATGATCTTACTTCTGCGGAATCTTCTGATGAATTACCTATACCTATATCTATTTCTAAATCAATTGCTACGTCTGGTTATGGCCAGCTGGTGTCTAAATGGGACTTAAAATTTTCGGGTGATGACCGTATGTCTTTAAATGCATTTCTTTTACGCGTGGACGAATTATGCTCGGCACGCAACGTTTCTGCTTCTCAACTATTTTCTTCGGCATCAGACTTACTTTTGGGGAAAAGCATTAATTTTATTCAGAGCGCATAGAAAATCCCTAACTAATTGGCAAGATGTTATTCGACTATTAAGGGAAGAATTTCAACCCGTTAATTACAACGAAAAACTTTTAGAGGAAATAAAGCAACGTACTATGGGTCCCTCAGAGTCTATTGGTGTATATTTAGCTACGATAAAAAATTTATTTGCTCGTCTAACAATCTCCCTCTCTGAACCACAGAAACTCGAAATTATTTTACCAAATCTTACCCCTTTCTACCAAACCAAATTGGCTTTGCTTGATCTGAATACTATTACGGAACTTTTCCGTGTAGGTCGCAGACTAGAACAGCGCAAAATACAAGCCGATAATTTCAAGTCTCCTCCTGCTCTGAACTTTTCTCAACTCCTACAGCCTGACTTAGCTTATACAGGTTCTGCGGTCCGCAGCAAACTTACTTCTGCTTATGTCCCTCCCCATTCTGGTGTTACTACTTCGAAAACATTTACACCTGGTGCAAGTGATGCTCCTAAAAATATTTCTAATTCTTCCGTTACCTGTTGGAACTGTGGCCAACGAGGACACAAGTCTCCTTCCTGTACTAAACCTCAAATACTTCATTGCTATGGTTGTGGTAAACCTAATGTTACCCGTACCAATTGTACGAGTTATAACAAGAATTTAAACTACCGATCGAGGTCGCTAAGCCGAGAAACCGACCCGATTCCTTCTACAGTTGCCTCGGTACCTATTATTTCCTCAGAAAATCCTTTCTCTGGTCTTGATGACCGATCTAAATATGTTCTGGATTTTATTTTAGCTAGTTCTCGTGAGGACGACAGACCTTATCTTACTGTTACTATTTTCGACATCGAATTTAAGGGTTTGCTTGATTCTGGCGCTTCTCGTACTATTATTGGTGGTCCTGGTTGGGATATTCTCTATATTCTCTTTCTTTGCCTTTGTCCCAAACGGAGATCCACAGCTGTACAGTAGCCAATGGTCAAGCTTGTGACATTCTCGGGTCACTTACTTTACCCATGTCGGTCGAAAATAAAACTATTCTTCTTGACGTCCTAGTCGTTCCTTCTATTTCTCAGTCTCTGATCTTGGGCATTGACTTCTGGAAATCCATGGGTGTTGTCCCAGATTTTCGAACGGGTCAATGGACTTTCGGTTCTTCTTCTACTGTCTCGATCAGTCAGATCAATGCTCTTTCCGATCTGTCGAGCGTGCAACAATCCGAATTGTCTCGTATAGTCCAACAGATGTTTCCTAAAGATGATACTTTACCTTTGGGCTGTACTAATCTCATTGAATATCAGATCCGTACTACATCTAGTCCTATCAAGCAACGATATTATCCCATGTCCCCTACGGTACTTCGACATGTCAATCAAGCTCTGGATGAGATGCTGGAAAGTGGTGTTTTAGAACCATCTAATAGCGCTTGGTCTAACCCTATTGTTATGGTGCCTAAGAAGGATGGCACATATCGTTTCTGCATCGATTTTAGAAAGGTCAATGATGTTACAGAAAAAGATGCCTATCCCCTTCCCTATATTTCTACGATTCTAGACCGTCTTAGAGACGCAAAATTCTTAACTAGTTTGGGCATTCGCTCTGCTTATTGGCAAATACCTCTTTCTTCTAATTCTAAAGCGATTACTGCATTTACGGTGCCTGGTAGAGGTTTATACCAGTTTACGAAAATGCCATTTGGTCTTCATAATTCTCCAGCGACATTTCAGCGACTTATAGATCGTGTGCTTGGGGCTGATCTCGAACCTTTCTGTTTCGCATACTTAGGTGATGTGATCATCGCTACCCCTACTTTCGAACAACATTTGCTGGTACTACAGAAAATGCTTTTTCGTTTAAATTCTGCAGGTCTGACTCTTCGCAGAGATAAATGCATTATATGCCGACCGGAACTCCGTTATCTGGGATACGTGGTAAATCGACATGGACTCCATGTCGACCCAGAAAAAGTTTCGGCCATTCTTAATCTTCCTCCTCCTACTACGGTAACTGAAGTACGACGCATAGTTGGTATGTGCTCGTGGTATCGTCGCTTTATCCCAAATTTTTCTGCTCTTACTGCTCCAATTACTGCTTTGACTAAGAAAAATTCTAAATTTGATTGGTCTTCGGAATGTCAGCAGACGTTTAAGTTGCTGAAAGAACACTTGGTAACGGCTCCAGTGATGAGTTGTCCTGATTTTTCTTTGCCCTTTACTATACAGACTGATGCCTCTGATTTTGGTCTGGGTGCTGTGCTGACTCAACAACAGGGTGATGACGAAAAGTCATTAGCTACATTAGCTGTTCTCTTAAAAAGGCGGAACGCAACTATAGCGCCACCGAAAAAGAATGTCTTGGTGTTATTTGGGCAATTGAGAAATTTCGTTCCTATATCGAGGGTTCTCACTTTACTGTGATCACTGATCACCACTCGCTTATCTGGCTGAATAATCTACAAAGCCCCAACGGTCGTTTAGCTCGTTGGTCTGTACGACTTCAACAATATAACTTCACCATCGTACATCGTAAAGGTAAAGAAAACATCGTTCCCGATGCCTTATCTCGCTCAGTACCTAAAATTGACTTAATTGATGACTTTCCTAAATCTTCTATTACTCTGCCAATTTTGGATCCTTGGTATCTTAAGCTACGGACTCGTGTTAATTCCAATCCTAAACTATACAGTAACTGGCATGTGGAAAACGAATTACTATATAAACATGTAAAATCTAAACAGTTTTTGCTCCAACCTCCTCAAGACGATTGGAAGTTAGTAGTTCCCAGCGAACAACCGAATTGGGTTCTATACGAAAATCATGATCTACCTACTTCAGGTCACGTCCACAAAACTGTCTCTAAAATTTCCATGCGTTACTATTAGCCTAAACTTAGAGCCGCTATTGCTCGATACGTCCGTCGTTGTAAAATTTGCCCTGCACACAAAGTCGAACAAAAGAAACCTCCTGGTTTTATGTCTCCCCGTGCTACTGCCACTCGTCCTTGGCAAGTCCTATGTACTGATATTGTCGGATCTCTTCCTAGATCCTCTAAACGTAATTCTTTCATTTTAGTTGTTGCCGATTGTTTTACAAAATATGCTTGTTTCTTTACTCTACGTGCGTCTACGGCCGCTGCTGTGGCTCGAATCATTGAGGAAAATATTTTCCTGGTGTATGGTACTCCTCAGTATCTAATTGCGGACAATGGTGTACAATTTCGTAGTAATATTTTCACTAAACTCTGTGATTCTTATCGAACAAAAATTCTGTTTAATGCTCGCTATCATCCTCAGGCGAATCCGGCCGAACGTATTAATAGAGTCCTGAAAGCTATGATTTCTTCTTACGTTTCTGATAATCAACGTCGGTGGGACGTTAATTTAGCAAAAATTGGTTGTGCTATTCGAACGCTTAAGCATGAGGTTATTGGTTACTCCCTGTATTTTGCTCTATATAGTCGTGAACATGTTCTCTACGGCGATCATTTTGGAAAACCTCTTAATCCTGATGATGTTTTTATGGATCCCGAACGTCCTATTCCTCCTACTGACTTAGTCAAATTTGAGTCACTTCGTGAAGAAATTTCGAAACGTCTTTCCTTATCATACAAGAAAAATGCTAAACACTACGATCTTCGTCGTCGTCCCTTAACTTTATCTCCTGGTGATCGCGTGTGGAAATGCAATTATGTTCTTTCGGATGCTACTCGCTACTTCAATGCTAAACTTGCTCCCAAATATGTGGGTCCCTTTACTATTGGAACTAAACTTTCTCCTTGGACCTATATCTTAGTGGATGATTCTGGTAACGATCTGGGTACTTGGCATATTAAGGACCTCAAACCCGATAAAACCTCCAGACATTGATCCTGAACCTCCGGATCCTAAAGGGCTCCCTACGGCCGATTCTATTTTGACCCCTACGTGTCGCTGTCCCTAATGACTTGCAATTTTTTTTTTGGCTTATTGGTCTTGTGTTTTCTCTGATAAGCTTGTGTCCGAAAACACTGGCGCCCATTTCGTATTCCTATTCATATTTTTGTAGCTAGCCCATCCCGTGACTTTTCCTTCTGGCTAGGTCCACCATTTGTTCACTATTTGACTATTATAGTCGCCTTCTACATCCATTCCTTGAGGTAGGCTTCAGATCTATTTTCTTTTCCTTTAGGTATTTCGACTTGGTCGCTTTTGTAGGTCTGTTAGCCATACCTTGCTTGAGTCAACGTTTCATACGAATCTGTGTTACCTCAGTTGGAAGTATTCTAGATGGTGTACTAGCTTGCCTTTGCCCTTTACTCTGTCTTGGTTCTTTATTTGCTGCACACTTGAGGTTGACAGTTGTGTCGTCTAGTTGGTTTGCTACGAGTTTCTCCCTCGTTTTTTTTCTTTCCTCTTGGTTTCTGCGCGGGAAGCCAAAACTTTTCTTTGAGGTGGAGAACAGAAATGTCCTTTTTGGGGACATCCGTCTTTTGACGTTTTTGACAGTAGCTAAGACCTTTAATCCTCATTGGGTGTCTACTTGATGCTTTCTTTACCTGTTCTGTCGTTGTTGGTTACGATAAATGACTGTGTCTTCTTTTAGAAAAATGTTCATTTTCTTATACTGGTATTGGTCCTTCGAACCGGATAAAAATAATTTTTTTTTGTTTGGTTCCTTGTCTGTCGTTTCCTCACACGCCAATTAAACATAAATCAGACAAAATGTTAACAAAAGATAAATAGATAAGACACAATTGATATGAGTAAGTAGTATTGATTTTGTTTTTCTTTCTTTTTTTTTCTTAGTAGCATGCACTTCTATTGTAAAAGGTATCAGAACGACAAAGGTTATTGCAAAACAAACGGATAGATATTTACAGTAATAACAAGTATGAAATAGTTCAACTTACACAACCAGGAGCACCGGAAGAGTTTCTATAGAATTGGACTAGTTCGGCTACTGATAGCCTTGCAGTTGGAGCTGGTGGAGGGTGGGGTGTCCATGGTTCCATCCCATTATCCTATTGAAACTTGACACTACTATCAACTGCAGATTGCTCTTTTACTTTCTGTAACTGATCGAAAGCCTCCTGATAGCTTGGTAAGCCGGATGCACTGGTGTAGCTTGGCAAAGATTCACAGTCTATTTGCGGGGGTGGAAGTTGTGGTACAACAGACAGGAACACATGCAACACACGCAACTAAGAACAATTAAAGTTAGTATAATCCCGATCCAAACATCCGCCAAGAATTTTTCGTATTGCGGATCGGCTTCCGCAGAAAGAACTTCGTCAACTTCTGAAGCTAATTTCAGTTGGTATAGGCATTGTTTGAATACGGTGAAACATTTAAAAGCACGATCACTCTCACAATCTCGTCTTTAAAAGAAAATGTACGTTCATATTTTATTTACTTATAAATGCAAGGTAAATTTAACATATCATTAATACGGAATGAGTTAAACACTTCTGCAATTTCATTTTGCAAATGTTTTAGGAAATTTAAAACCTGACTAAAGTGGCTCCTTTAAAAATTCTGTACAAGTTTATTGCACTTACCCTGATAAAACAAAGGGACCACGAGAACTAGATCGCACACACAGTTCAAATATAAAAAGACAAATCAACTAAAAAAAACACAATCAATAAAGCAACGTGTATCACTAAGTCAATGTTCCGTAAACAAGCACGTGCGGTCGAGTCAAACACGTTCGCCTATCAAGCATCTTTCCTTCAATGTAATCAGAACGACACCGCCTACAGTTAATATACGACTTTTACTTCACAAGAAAACTCAACTAAAAACACAATTAGTAAAGCAACAAGGAAACAGTATTTTTCACGTAATTAATATATAGGAACGAAGCACAAAG
This sequence comes from Platerodrilus igneus, assembly GCA_036346225.1. Classification (NCBI taxonomy): domain Eukaryota; kingdom Metazoa; phylum Arthropoda; class Insecta; order Coleoptera; family Lycidae; genus Platerodrilus; species Platerodrilus igneus. The sequence continues at coordinate 727,792 of JARFIW010001331.1, read as the reverse complement.
TACAACTACTCATCTGTTTATCTAAACTCCTTGCTATTACAACCGCTTATCGACTCTTATCTCGAGTTCGATAATAACATAAGGAACAAAATTTATACGACGAATAATCCAGTTAAAATTCGTTCCTTGCAATTTATTTATTAATTGAAAATCGATCTACAATTAAACTATCTTTAATTAATACACACGAGTTAAATTGCATACAATTCTGCATTATTCTGAAGTATTTACTTTATACAAACAGCGATCCCAAAGAAACGATGTATTTTTAAGTACTCTAACAGAAAGGGAGCGAAAAATGTTCAGCTATAAAAATGCCCGTTACAATGCGGTATGAATTTTCGAATTGTTCATGAACAAGCACGACACGATTTTAGTTGTTTTTCTTGTGAAATAAATTTTCTTGTGAAATAAAAGTTGTATATTAACTGTAGAGAGTGTAGTGCTAATTCCGATTGAAGTAGTATGGTTTATAGGCAAACGTGTTTAGTCGACGCACGTGTGTTTTACGGACATTTGACGGACGGTTTTATTGCTTACGCGTGGCTTACTAATTGTTTTTCGGTTGAGTTTCTGTTGGAAATAAAAGTGGTAGAACTTGTTAAACTCGACCTGCACGCGTGTTCTACGGAACATTTTGACGGACTTACTTTAGTGATACACGCGCTTCACTCATTGTGTTTTTTTGTTGGTGCTTTGTCTTTTGATATTTAAACTGTGTGTGCGATCTAGTTTCGCGGTCCTTTTCTTTTTTATCAGAGTAGTGCATACTTTGGATTATCCAAATACAGTTGATACTGTAGTTACTGAATTTCCAACCCCAAAGTATCTAAAATAGATCATTGCTTGCACAAATTTCGTTATTTGCGAAATATAACCGATTACCGGTTTTTCCTACTTGTTACTACTTTAAATATCTATCCGTTGTTTTGCCATATCTTAGTCGTTCTGATACCTTTTACCATAGACTTGCATGCAATAAAAAAAAAGAAGAATCAACAATACTAGATGACTCATATCAATTGTGCTTACCTATTTATCTTTTGTTAAAATTTTGTCTGATCTATGTGTAATTGGTGTGTGAGGAAACGTTTCTGCTACTCCCCAATATTACCTCACTTTGTACTAAAAATTTTTGTATTGCTTTTACCGTTGTTACATTATATAGATTATCCAAACAGTTTTTCTTTACATTCTACCAAGTACTAAACAATCTATGCTCGATCAGCATGCTATGCTTTTTCTTTATTTCAGATTTGCAGGACTAATTTTTTTTATTGCAGGTTTGCTATTCTGATTTTTTTTGTTGCGGGTATTGTTACTAAGTCCTTACAACCGCCTACATATATGTTGGTCTGCTTTCTACAACCCCCCCCCCCAATCTCCGATTGAGCCCGGTCATTTCTTTGATTTTCTTTGGGTTACGCACGACTACGAGCCAACGTAGCATGAATTTGGCGCCCAACGTGGCTGCCTCGAATTAACGTAACAATTATAATAAATTTATGGATGGTGCAAACTTGGCTTACCATGAATCAACTATATATGATTTGAACAAGAGATCTGCTAAATAGTGGAAGAAAATATTTTACAGGTAAACAATGGAGCTGCAGTAAATAAATTTTTGAAAGATAGTTGCAATTATATTAAATGAAACTTGAAGATATCAATAAAACTTGCAAATTAAAAAAAACGTTAATTTATAAACAAAATATAAGGGCGGTTCAACTAATAGACCTCTGCATAGAATAGCCTAAAATTATTTATGATACATTTCAAAACAGTTTTTTGATTTTGATAAACATTGGCATATGGCATGTCACACACTTCCAATTTGTGCGAATTTGTTTATTTTTGTGCTGCAAAGGGCACATCGCATTCTTGTACCATGAACACGTGGATGGCCGGTATTATTAGTTCTCACTTCTTGCAGTACATAAGGCTTATATTTCTTTATTGTCACTGGAATAGGTAATAGTGAACTTTGTTTTTTAGAAAGATGGATAAGAATTTCAACTACAAAGAGTCTGAAATCTTTCATGAGCATCTTTGGTGCCACAAGCGACTTGTAAATGCAAAATGCATTCACAATACAGGAATCCAGAAAATAAAAGAAAATCCGATGCCACCATTTGGGACTTTTCTTATTGATTTCATATGTTGACTTCATTTGGTCAAACTTATCTACTTCGTTCATAAACCTGTTGTAGTCCATTAACATTATGGACACGGAATATCTTCAACACTTGCATTTTTGTTTTTCCATTTCACCAAACCAGTATCTTTAGGACTGTGATAATTTGAAATCAAATAAACACTTTTTTTCCTTTCATTTAATAGCAAGTAGTCCGCTTTGACTGACAAAGTAATTAAAATTTCCTCGCTTCATGTTTTTATCTGTGGAAAATGTTGGCAGGTTTTATCTTGTACTGTTGACTATTCCACAACCATATATTTGATTTTTAAAATCTTCTATAAGTTGCACGCTGTTGAAGTAATTATCAAAGTAAACTCGATGTCCAATCGCTTAATAACACGTGCATCCAAATTTTCCCCACAAAGTTAGTTTTCCCTGTATATATTTCAAATTTTAAGGAATGTCCACTTTCATCAGCCATCATCCAGACTTTGAGGCATTTTTTGTTTGGTTTCTTAGATAAATACTGCTTCATCGACGATGTTCCTTTGAACCATATGGTAGATTCATCAATTGACACATTTTTGGATGAAAAAAAGTACTGTGTAAATTTCTGCTGCAATTTAGTTATTAGGGGTCTAATTTTAGAGAATTTATCAAATGATGGATTATTACGAGATGGTATTTGAAAACACGAAGATGCCCTACAACCAAAAAAATCTTTTCACAGGCATCAAGGTACTTATGAATTCACATGCAGGTACTTGAAACTTGACCAAAAGTCACGATAACTGGGTAGTTTATTTATTCCCATCAGTAAATTAATTCCTAGGAAGGTTATCATTTCAAGAATATTTGTGTTGCACGTACAAATTTGTTTGGAATACTGGACATTCTATTATATGCTCAGAAAATAAATGAAATAATGTATTCAAAGTTTTATCTCCTTGACGAAATCTGGTACTTCAGAAAAAATTTCAAATGGTAAAATATTTTCCTTAGGTTTATTGCATTTAAACTAACTACTTTTTTCAGACTAGAAAAAGCAGCTGCCATATTTCTTGATGGAAGCTTATTTTGTAATACATTCAGGGGTATACTTGACTCAGATTCAGTGTCTGAAATATCAGGAATATCGACATTCCCACAATTCTCAAGATCATTATATTGTATGCATTCTAAATTTTCATTCATATCAAAATTAATAAACGATTCGTCATCTAACGGAATGTCTTCAAAAGCGTTGTCATTCTCATCTCGCTTAAGTTCATCGACTAATTCATCTTCTGTTATTCCTATTAATCTTGTATCTCCAAAATCTAGGTTTTTCTAGACCACATTTTCAAATAAAACCTGAAAAAATAAACTGAATGTGGGTGGTGCTACATTTTTGATACTTTAAGTTATTTAAAACTTACTATTACAAAAACATACATTTTAAAATATGTGCAGAGAAAATTGTTTACTTTCGGTACTATGCTCCTGCATTTACAGCACGGGCACATTAAAAACTAAAAACTGTTATAAATATACAATAAACAAACTTCACATACATTTCTAACTGTCAAATCAGTATAGCAATGTATTTAAACTGTTTCTAACAAAATGTTCAAAACCAGATACGTTTTGCCATCTGTGATTGATAGTTTATACCTTGAAACAGATTTCTATGAGGCGGTTCACAAAATGAACTGTTGTACATAATGGAATATAATGTCTCTTGCTCTTAGAGCAATTTTACACAATACTAAATTTAGTACTAAATTTGTTTCTAAATTTAGAAGTATTTTTAGAAAGGTGTAATACATAGAAATTTAGTTCATAATTTAGGATATAAATTATGTGCATAATTTATAGAACCTGTCCTATTTTTCTCGATAAATCGACTCCCAAATCTGCGCACTAGTTCCATTTTAAATTCTTAATGAATTGTTATTGTAGGTTATGTATGATTTTCATATGTTATACCCTCTTGTTTATTGTCGTTCAAATAAACAGATTTGTCTAACTTATTTTATAATTATGTCGTGGTCTAATGATCAAGTGCGCGCTTTAATTGATGCCTACTACAACAATCCTTGTTTATATAATGTAAAATCAGGGTTGTATCATAATAAACATGCACGAAATGCAGCCCTAGAAAATATTAAAGTTTCACTGTATCAATTACGTCCTAATGTAACAATTACAGAAATAAAAAATAAATGGAATGGACTCAAAACGAATTTTACCACAGAATATAAGAAGGTACAACAATCCAAAAGTAGTGGTGCAGGTGTTGAGGATGTAAAAATAATATAACTAACCTCCAAGCGCTTTCATAACAAATCTTAATTTCAGGTCTACATTCCAACAATTTGGTATTACAATAAACTTCAATTTTTATTAGATCATATTAACCCAAGAAAATCTGTGGACTTAGCTTACAAGATTATGATTATGAATCTACCCAAATTGATTTAAATACTTAAGTTCTCAAACAGCAAACAATTTCTCAGAAATAAGCTGCTTTCGGTTATTGTGTTTTAAAACCCAAGGTTAAAATAGAATTTCTATCCTTGTAATGGAAAATTTGAATTAATAAAAAAAAACCTAACCTCAATATATAATTTTTTTAATAAGCATCATCAATAATTCACATCATTTCAGCAAAATGATACATCAACAGTGGAACCACTCCAGTCGGGGAATAGTTTAATTGAATACAGATCCCAGGACATTGTGGGGGATGAAGATGTGCCTCAATATTATACAGAAGAGGTTACAACAAATGGAAATGTTTCGCTGATCTCTTCGATTCCTACCACTAGTTTTAATCCACCATCTACACATCAAACAAAACTAAACAAAGCAAAGAAGCGTGTCTTAAATCCTGCTGAAGATGCAATTAAAGATATTGCAAGTATTTTAAAAAGTCGCAATGTAATAGAAAAAAAGATATATGCAGATTATGTTGCTTCAAAACTTAATTTGATAACAGATCCAAATATTTTGCTGGATACTGAACAAGAAATTAATAATATGTTATATAATGCAATTAAAAAATGTAGATTTGAATAAAATACTGAGAATAATGTTTACTTTTTTATTATAAAAAAAGATTTTACAATCTATGTCTGTTAATAGAGTCCTCTTGCCATGGCACTTGCCCAATTTCAGAATTAAAATAAGCTGTATATTCTTCTCTCGCTAGCCTTGCCACACATGAAGATTTGTTTCCAAATTTATTTTGCGCCTTTTGTAAATTGCATGATATTTTGTCTAACTTTTCAAGGTAAAATATTTATTTAACAGAACATAAGTAATTATGTAATATAACACAAGTCAATGTGATTTTTTCAACTTTGTTTGGCGCTAAATGCATGGGGTTCATTAACACTCTAAATCGGTTTGCTAATATGCCAAAGCTGCTCTCAACTACTCTACGAGCTCTTGATAATCTGTAGTTGAATATTTTTTGGTCATGGTTAAGACCTCGTTGACGAAAGGGTTTTAGTAAATTAGGCAACAAAGGAAAAGCATCATCTGCAATTACTGCATATGGTACTTTTTGTTGGCGGCCTGGTAAGCATTTTTCTTTGGAAAAATTTAAACCATTTGTTTTTAAAGCTTTTGAAAAATTGCTGGCACTAAAAACACCCCCGTCACTAATTCTTCCATTAACACCAACATCAACGTATATAAATTTATAATTAGCATCTGCTAACCCTAACAAAGCAATACTGTGTGTGCCTTTATACTTGTAAAAATATGAACCATCAGATATTGGTGGTCTAAATGTTATATGTCGACCATCTAAAGCACCCAAACATTGTGGAAATTGCCAAATGTCCTTATAATCATCTGCTACTTTTTCCCACTCCGCAACTGTAGTAGGTACCTATAACATTTTTGTAATAAACCTTCAATAGCCAGGCACATTATACCGCACATTTTAATGAAAACTACCAACTCCAAATAACTTTTGATACATTGACTTTTATATAATCTTGAGTCTTGGTGAGATGATCTTGGATTCAATATCAGTGTACAAAAAGAACGACATTTGAGAAATTTCATTTGTAAACATGAAGTAGATTTACCATCTTCTTCAATATAAGTGAGCGGAATTTGCACAAATAAAGTAGTAGGAAAGGTTGTGCACTAGGGGCAAAACGGGAACTAATATTTTCATAAAATTTTAATTTGGAGATGACAAAAAGAACAGAATTTCTATATATCTATCGAGATCTCGGTTAAAAGGAACACCTATAAAGATTATACATTTGAATTCCATCATGGGCGTAACCAGGGTAATAATATTAGTCGGGTAAGGTGCGGAGACCCAAATAATTGAGGTTGCGGTTTTATGAATATGGGGTTTGAAATTATACCAAACTTGTGTTTGGTAAAATATGCTTCTATAATATTTATTTTAACGAGTTTTGCATATTTTATAAAAATCAATATATCAAAAGCTACTTATATATAGAATGAGTAATTTTCGTTGAAACGCACTGCATAATTAGTAGCCATTATTACTTTAAGGTAATTTGGTCCCAAAGCTTTTATTAAAGCATCACAAACCAACGGTACAAAAAACAAAATTGTACTTTCGTGAATTCTACAACTATACATCAAGGATCGAAAGGACTCTCCTGTAGCCAAAAAGCGAAGTGTAACTTCTAAACTGCAATAAATTATCACTCTTATATTATATTTGCACATGCATTTTGAAATAGACTACTTACTTACTGCGTACAGAAATCGCATCTCTCATAAATGTATCATTCTTTTTAAGGTGATTTTCAAGGAGACTTAATAAATAATCTACTTCTTCTGCACATAGTCGAAGAAAGTTCTTATAACTATCAGGATCTTCAACTTTTAACTCTACATTTAACATTGTTAAAATTTCTTTTCCTTCGCCACGTCTTAGTAGCCAAGGACGGCACCACCATTTTCTTGTCTTTCTAGTCTTTTTTTTTACGCTTTTCAACAATTTTGTACAAACAAACTGCCGCACTCGCTAACAACAAATCTTCATCATCCATTTTCAAATACCAGGATGTTTTTGTTAAATGTATTACTAAATTTAGGACAAGTGTAATATTACCAGATTCCATCCATGATTAAGTACCAAATTTAGTTCTAAATAGTTGTGTTTACACATGACTAAATTTATTTGTAAATTTAGAAACAAATTTAGTACTAAATTTAGATAGAAATTTAGTATTGTGTAAAATGGCTCTAAAGGGAAATTGAAAGAACATAACAATATTGTTAAATGTATAACATACCCTTTTGTAAATTTTGTTTTACTCCTTATCATATATGAGGCCAAAAAAACCTGTAGCACAGAATTGTTTTTGTTTTTTGTTTTCCTGAGAATTGTTAAATTTTATTATATTTTGTTTAGTATTTTTTGTTTTAAGTAAGTAAAAATTTTCTTTATAATTACTATAATTATATACACCACCTTGTCATAAATAGCCCATTAAATGATACCATTGGAATATTTTTGTCCCAGAGCCATGTCATCCATAAATTAAACTTAGAATTATAATTTTGTAATTTAAGCTTTTGTGTGACTCCCTTAATAAATTAAACACAAAACCATTATTTTAAGTTTATTTTGCAAAAGTTATCCTGAGAGGATTAAATATAATAAAATCTACAAGGTATACTAGAGCATGCAACAATCAATTTAAGCTATCAAAAGCAGTTTCTAAAATTATTGAATTAAACACGATATTATTAACCAAAACTAAGCATTCTAGTAAAAACAAACTACAAATCTTTTTGTTTTTCAAATTCTCTTGCAATTGCTTTCCGTTCTTCAGCAGTTAGACTACTCAGTCCTTCAGTGGTATCCTTCATACAGTGAGCTACAAGCTCCTTGGTTTGTTCTTCAGTATAATATTGTATGAGAAAATTTTCTAAAGCATCCTCAAACTCCTCAGGTTTAGTGACCAAAACATGAATTGTAGAGCCATTCTTAATCTGTGGATAGAATCCGATTGTTTGCGAGTTTGATAATGTCCTACCACAAAAAACTAATGTTTGGTGAAAAAATGAGATATTCATTGTCGCTTCAATGATTTTCTTAACATCTGATATTCTTGTAAATACGTTTACCGAAATCTCGGAGGTACCTCCTTGTAAAACCTTTATAATTATCTTCATAATGGCTGATTTTGCAAATGCGCACTTTCACTTCTTTCAGCGGAGAATTGAATCAATTGCTTGTAAACATATGGAGAGAGGAGCACTAAAATAGAACAAATATATTATTACAACAATTTAACAACGAAGTTAAATAATTAGTTATACCTAACGCCAATACAAAATGGATGAATAAACAAGTCTGTCAATAATCAAAAAGAAGAATTATTTTTGGTGGCTCATAGTACCTCAGTGTGTATTTTAAACCAACCATCAATATCAAGGAGAAATATAATTTTCAGTTAAAAATTTTAATTTTAAGACTACCAATCTGGCTTTTAGAAATATTTTTCTATAATAATTTCTTATGTGCCCGCATCATCAGTTGATTATATGACTCTGATAGGTTTACAGTATCATATATAAATGTAGAAATCTATGTTTTATATATAAATGATTAGCATTTATTTATAGGATACAATATATTATCTAACCGCGGGAGTAATTGAGTGTGCGATAGAATTTTTTGCCAATTTGTCTGGTTTTATAACCCAAAAACATTAAATTACTAGAATTGAATGCAATATTATAAATTATAATAAAATGGCTTGAAATTAGCATTCGCCAGTTAAAGATGTTAAACGAAAAATCCCAAAAGTTTTCTAGTTTATTGTTATAAACTCTGAGGATTCAGTATGTTTTGATTAAAGATTTTCTGCCAAGAATAAATTTTTTGGAAATGTAAATTTGTTATATACTGTAATGGCACATGTATTACTCTAGAGTCTAGATGAAATCATTAAAAGCTTTAATGACAGAAAGTGTACATTGTGTTGCAGTTTTAAGTATAAAGTCATGTACTCATCGACTTACCGTAACATAAATTTACGTAACGTAAGAAAAATAACATAAGAAAATAATTGAAACTACATAGACATTTTTATAAGTGTTCGAAATGAAAATTATTATTATTGTTACGAACTACTAGACAATCCGTTAAACACGCAAGTGCATAACCGAAGTGTATTCTACAGAAGTCTAGAACCTTCAAGCAAACACCAGACTATAAATCATCTAGTTAATTTTAGGGTATATATAAGATCGGTGATGAGTGTACATCAGTTAGTTTATATCCAAATGTGGTATATAAATCATTGAAGGTCTTATAGTAAATATACATTTCTGTAATGTGAACGTGCAAATTGTACCGACAGCTTGTACATAAATAGACAAAGGGGTAATAAATAAATTATACTAGTGTAAGTGTTGTTAAGAAGACTTATGGTTAAGGATTTAGTTTAAAAAGATATTAGTGCTTGTAAATAGCATTAGTGTGATAGTGCTTCATTGTTAATTGGACTGAAAACATCTATAAATAAGGCATATACTGTTAATTAAGCTTGTGAATTGTGAATAATAAAAACTTTAATTATTACTTGTTCTAAATTAGTGAACGCGTTAATAATAGCCCGCTACATTATTTACTTAATGGTACATAGCGTTAAACCCACTTGAATTTCTATATTTCTGTGTTTTTAATTCTGACAATTTCTGATATCTAAAAACGATATAGCTATAGATTATGCACTTTATTCGAATTGGTAATTAAATGTAAAAACAAATATTTAGTTATAAGTCATAGATCAGTAAGGGTTATAAACAGAAACATGTATAGGTTATATAAAAATAATTGAAAATAACATAGTTATTATCACGCCGAGGTGGCAGTTCGACCAAATACGCCTGCGCAACAAATCAATAACATCAGTCCATTCCAAATAGGAATAAAGTAGAGGGTGTTTGGATGCCAGTTGGATTTACACAACGTAACAATCATTTCAAATGCGAAAAACTTCAAACTTATGTATATAAAAACTTATTTGTAAACATCACTGATTTTACCTGCAGAATGACAAAACCTAGTAACAACATCTAGGTAAATTTTAGAGGAAAACGAAAATAAACTATAGGTATTGTTATAAGGTTTCAGACAACAAAATGCAATAACTCTGTTAAGGGGTAGTTAATTTTTTTCACATTTCACCATATTTCTCTAATTCTATCTTCAGTTTAAGAAATAATAATGTACTTACAATTTTTCCTACAAGAAGCACAACCATTTTGCAAAGGAGAAAACATGGTAAGTTGTTATCTATGAACTTCTTTAAATTCGCAAAAATGCAATGGAAAATCATTGTATATTAAGCTACTAAAAAAACAACATTTGTAGTCTATTTAATTAATTGAATCATAATAACAAACATCCCCTTGAAGAAATGGCGCTTGAAGATGTGATTATGTTTATACCCTAAAAACACTTATTTTATTTATACAGATTTTTGTAACCTTCTGTAGAAAACGGAAACAAAAAAAACTACCAAAAGAATCTTCCATATGTGGATTAATTGATATCATTAAATTTCAAAAATAAACCCAAAGTGCTGTTATTATGGTTTTTCTGGAGCATATTGTTTTTAAAAGTTCAAATATTATTTCAAATTTCCACTTTCATTTTTAATGTGATGATTTTTTCCGTTGAATAATGTATTAGCATATATGCTATGTTTTCCACTTGAAACAATTACAAAAATGTACTTACTAGCAATTTCCATTGGCCCTACTGTGTTTATTTATTGAAATATCAGTACAAAACGTATACAAGTAGAGTGGGAAAACCTAGCAGATTCCGAAAGTGCATTAATCACATTTTTTAAAAACTGCGTGCTATTAAATTTTGCCATTGTGCGGGAGATTTATCTTTTAATTTTATCAGTCTCAATTGGTTTAAAATAATATTTGTTTATGTTAGCAGACTATGTTATTGTGCTACCGTAATTAAATAAAGTAATTACAGTAATTTTTAGTTATAAATTTTTTGTGTACACGATTTTATATCGGCACAATATTCACTTCCATATATTTGTATGTTACTTCACCATCTGTTAATTCTTCGTTTGCACTTTCTGAATCTAAATTAATCACAATGTTTTTCATCATATTCTCTACCATTCCGTCTAAATCCAACATTCGTTTATCTTTTGATTATGTGGTCAATGAAATCTTTTCATCATTCCGCAGTTACCGTAGAAATAGCTTGATTTAGATGCACTTTCACATCAGCCATTTTATAAGTGGTGTTGTTAGCAGCTACATCATTTTTTATGTGTGTCGATACCCGCTCGATTGAATTTAAATTACAGCGGTATAGCGGTAAGCGTAATATAGTTCTTCCAGTGCCACTCATAATTTTATCGATGACATAATGTTACCAGCTACTATTAGGCAACCCGTCAAACACACAAGCGCCGTAAGCAATGTATATACTACAGAGGCCTTGAATCTTCTAGCATATACCGGAGTATGAATCATATATTTAATTCAGAGTATATATAAGACCGCTAATGAAGTACAGAGTTAGTCTATATCTAAATGTCGAATATAAATTATATCGTGTAAAGTTAATTAGTTACGCTTTTGGAAGTCCAAGAGAAAATATAAATTTGTATTATGTGAAACGTGTATATTGTACAGACAGCTTGTAGAATACATAAATAGACAAAAGTGTAATAAATAAATAGTAGTGTTAGTGTTGTTAATAGACCTATGGCTAAGAATTTAGTTTAAGAAAATATTAGTGCTTGTAAATAGTGTGATAGTGCTTTATTGTTAATTGGACTAAAAACATTTATAAATAAGGCATATACTGTTAATTAGGCTTGTGAATAATGAGTAATAAAGACTTTTATTACCACTTGTTTTAAATCAGTGAAACGCGTTAATAGTAGCCCGCCACAATAAGGAGTTGAATATGAAAGGCAATGTTATATGGCCAATTCCAATAATTGTAACTTTAATAAATGCCCCTCAGTTAGACTGTTCTTGCTGTAAAGCCACTCCATAATGTTATTTTTCTTCCAACTTTGTGTTGCCGTTTTCTCTAATATGTTGCTATGATATGGGGCATTATCCATCACAATTACAGAATTTTTCTCTAGAGTAGGTAGAAGACCTTCCAGTCACATTTTTAAAGAAACTACCATTCATGTCTTCATGATAATTCTCTAATAATAATAATAATAATAATAGGCTTTTGTTGTAAAGATAAAATGAAAACAAACTTACATAGAAATGATGGCGAAGTTCAGCTAATAGAGGATCCATCAGCTGATCTGCCACTTAACCCACAATACGTAACTTATAATAAAAACACAAAGTGTATGTTACCTATCTTATCATTTTTCTTTGATTCAAAGTTTAATAAACCTTCATCATGAAATCCGAAGTTGCTACCAATATGAACAATTATAATTTGTATTCCTTTGCCCGATGGATCTTTCAGACCAGTAGAAACTCCTTCAATAAAAGCTTGCCTTGCAGTTGTAATTGTTGTATGATGCCAAACTTTACTTTTAACATGACCTAATATTTAACCGTATTTCATTAGTCTAATAGATTTTTTCTTTCGTCACTATATTTTTTATTGCGGTTAAGTATTTCCTTCACCAAAGAACTATTTCAGGCTTTTCAATTAAAATAGATTTCCTTTTTTTTCTTATTTAAAACGCAATTTCTTCAACATCCCATACAAGGATGAACGACTAAAGTTTGGTAATGAATCATTACTATTAACGACTGTTAGGACCTTTGATACATTTGGCTTCTCAACTTAGCAAAAGTTGCTTTGTTAATTTGTATGTTAATTTTCTTTATTTCAAATATTTCCACCCATGTATTCAGATGTTTTATTTTATCATTAGTCAGCATTTTTGAATTATTTCCTGTATCCAATCAAACAGTGTTCGAGGTCATTGTACAACTTATTGGCATACTAATCTAACCTCATATCAGTCTTTTACTGTCAACCTACTTTTGTTTCAGGTTACTAAAGTCGAGCAAATTGTGGGTTCCAGCGTTGACTTTGTTACGTTTATTTTTCTACACAAATTAAATACCCTTTTTCCCCTGGTTATCAGCTTGAATAAATACTATTTCTATTCTTAAATTCTCCAACAATACTCTATATGGTGTACCTGTTCAGTATAAGCCCGCTTAACATAATTTTAACTCGAATCCACTTTGTTTTTAAAACGAAAATTTATTCGGTAAATTAAATAGTCAATACCTTGTTTTAGGTATCCGTTAACATGTTAAACATTTCGATAACGTATAATTGCTTTCTTTGTGTTTCCCATTTAAAAACTTGTCAAAATAATAGATTCTACTATTATTTGATAGCGTGTTTTCCAGTTTGCTAATTGCGCTTCGATAACGCAAGGATTGCAGTTCGAACTCGTGTTATTTGAACCAATTTTGAATGTGATTTTGCAGCTTGTGCGTTGAAATATTTTCTACATTATTCGTCACAGCACTTCAAAAGCAATGCACGTTTTTTTGTTCAACAAGTAGGAGCTCTTAGCTGGAGGTCAAATTGGTTCTTTTTTATGTAGACCCAACTGTTCGTTGACGTAAACCAACTGCTTTTGTCCGTAGACCGCTGCTGCAGTTACGGTGGTAGGGCGAATGGATCCTGACTACCGTGGCTTTGCTGTGCTGACTCATATCTGATGGCTTGCAAGCTAAGTATTCAGACACATACAACTTGTTTGCTTTTATGTATATCAATGGTATATTTCGTATCAGCGTTGGGTATAGTTACGTGATAAGAAACGTGACACTGTAGAACTATTGTTTGTTGTTGCGAATCGATGTTATCGCTCTACAGGTGTGATGTACCATTGTTAAAAATGTTTGACAGACACACGCTTATTTTTTTCTACTGATTGGTTTATTTTACAAACGGTATGATGTACAGTTTTAAAGAATGTTTGACAAAAGCTCTCACACTTTAATTCTTTCCTACTGATTAGTTTACTTTACAAAAAGAATTAGGCGCAATTTTAAAAACGCCTGACAAAAGCTCTCACATGTTTATTTACTACTGATTAATTTAATTTTGTGTAAAATACGAAATGCGCACTTCGTATCTAAAGTACTAAATTGTTCATATCATATAATTGTTTGTTTTGAAATAGTAACGCTTAATTGATTGCTTTTGTTTGTGTGTACAGAATCCTTTATTTATTTTTTATTTGTTAATAGATAATCGTGGGCGACGTGCTTTTTTTTGTTTTCCTGGCCCACTCTCCGCGTTTGATAGTTAGCCTGCTATTTACTTTTCTTCCGGCTACGTCTAGGTACGTAGCAACTTCTCTGATTTATTATCTATTATCCATGTCAAGAATACGGGATATCATAATTTTGAAAATTTTTTTTTCATTTGCATGGGTACTAGTGCTTTGTAGCCTAAATTCATTTCAGATCTCTTGAACAACAAAACTTTAATACCACTTTTATAATTATTGCGACACTTACTATCGTTTTTGAAACCATCGCTTCTACAAATAACTTTTTTTGGCATCCCATCACTCTTTCTATGCTTTATTTTGGTGGCTCATGGGAGATAAGTTTGAAGTGTCTTAAGACTTTGCTTTTAGGAGCGTAGGTATGCAAGTATCTACCTCAGGAAAATGTTTTCAGCTTATATATGTGGAGACTGCTATGTATTCACGTTGCCTAATTTGTACTAGAAGCTATATCAGTAGCTAAGCTTCCAAATTACAAGTCACTTTTTGACTCCATTGTTCTCAACTGCTAGTCCGCTCATAGAGTTCTGACCAACCACCCAGTTCGCTGGTAATACCTCTAGTGTATTAACAAAATTGCTAGTGTCGTTGCTCCAAGAAATATTTTCATCTCATTATGTTATGTGTTAAACATTGCCGTAAATCCCAAGGCATATATTTTTATAAAATTATAAACGTCACTTTATCTCATAAAATACAAGACATGTAAAAGTATTCATACCTATTAAACAATGATGAGATTACAATATTGTTACGAGCTTACTATTACGCAACCCGTCAAACACACAAGAGCCGTCATCATCATTCATTTTGTTTTTGACCTTACTTAAGGTCGGTTTGACGCAGCTCTAACTTCTTTTCTATTCTGTGCTAATCTAAAAAGCTCTACATACCCTTCACAACCTAAATTTCTAATAATTTGACTAATATAGTTTGGTCTAGGTCTTCCTATATCCTTCTATCTTATTCCTATCCAGCTGGCTCTACATAGATATTAGCAACCTGATGGTTGTTAAAGAACTCTAACATGTTTACATGATTACCATTTATAAGGAAATGAAATATAACCTGGTTATCCGCTTCAAAAAAGGAAAAGTGTTAAATTATATGTTATGGCAAGGCTTAAGCAACGAATCGCTGCCAACATGCCAGACCGCTACCTAATTGTGAGTTATGTCATGGTGACGTTTATTAAATTATATGTTATGGTAAGGCTTAAGCAACGAAACGCTACCAACATGCCAGACCGCTAACTAATTGTAAGTTTGTCATGGTGACATTTAGTTAACTGATTTTTATTTTTTTTTGTTTTGTTTTCGAACTTACTTAAAGTCGGTTTGACGCAGCTCTAAATTCTTTTCTATTCTGAGCTAGTCTAAAAAGGTCCACATACCCTTCACAACCTAAATCTCTAATAATTTGACTAATATAGCTTTGTCTAGGCCTTCCTACTCTATTTTTATTTGGTAGTCTATAATCTAAGACTTTACTAAATAGTCCCTCATGTCTTAACTGGTGCCCTATCATTCTATCTCTCCTGACTTTCAATTGTTTCCACATACAGGGATCCTCACCTATCCTTCTATAAACTTCCTCGTTTGTTACTCTATCTGTCCACTTAATCTTTAACATTCTCCTATAACACCAAGTTTCAAAAGCTTCTATCTTTTTCTTATCTACTTCTTTAATTGTCCAAGTCTCACTACCATATAGTAGAACGCTCCATACGTACGACTTTAAGAAACTTTTTCTATTATCTAAACTAATACTATTAGCTATTAGTAAGTTTTTCTTTTTTAAAAACATTTTTCTAGCTTGAGCTATTCTGGCTACTATATCCCTTCTGCTACGTCCATCCTTTGTAATTATACTACCTAAATAGCAAAATTCATCTACCTCCTCTAACTCGGTATTACCTATTTTTAATTTTGGTTTAGAACTAGGCTGTAACTCACTTGTCATTATCTTTGTCTTTACTGAGTTAATTCTCATACTATAGTTACTCCGTAGTATCTCATCTAAAATATTTAAAAACTTTCCTAACTCTTTTCTAGACTCTGCTATAATGGCTATATCATCTGCAAAACGTAACATGTCTATTTTCTGTCCCTGTACACTAATACCCATCTCTTTTCTCTCTCTAGCTAAGTTTAAAGCTTCCTCAATATAAACATTAAAAATCAAGGGAGACAGTATACAACCCTGTCTAACCCCATTTCTAATCTTAGCTTCCTTTTCTATTTCCTCCAATCTAATTACTACGCTTTGGTTTTATATAGACTGTAAATAATTTTTCTATCCCTATGAGAGATTCCTATTTTTGCAAAACCCTGAACATAACAATCCAATTAACCCTATCAAATGCTTTTCTAAATCTACAAACGCGAAATGAGTCTTTTATTTTTTGTAACCTTTTTCGATAATTAGCCTAATCATTAGTATCGGTTCTCTAGTCCCTCTGTCTTTACGAAAACCATATTGGTCTTCGCCTAAATAATTCTCAGTTAAAACTTCTACTCTATTTTTAATTATTATTGTTAGTATTTTGGAAGCATGAGAAGTTAAACTAACCGTTCTAAAATTCTCACACCTATCAGCTCCTGACTTTTTTGGGATTGGGATAATAATATTTTTTTCGAAATCTATTGGAACCTCACCTGTGTCATATATTACCTTTACTAGTTCATATAATCTGTCTAAAGTTTTCTGACTTGCATATTTTATTAATTCTGCGGGAATATCGTCTATCCCTGGCGCTTTATTTAGTTTAAGATCCCTAACAGCTCTATCAAATTCCTCTCTTAATATTGAGAACCCTATTTCTACATCCTCTTCTTGGTCGTTCTCTAACTCATCCAATATCGTCTCCCTTATATAAATCTTCTAAATATCTTTTCCATCTATCTGCTATCTCAACTTTATTTATTAGAAGCTCATTATTTTCGTCTCTAATACCATTATATTTTTTCCTATCTTCCCCAAAAAACTTTTTAACTGCCCTGTAAGCCATGTCTATCTTACCTACTCTCAAATCATCTTGTATTCCCTTACAATTCTCCTCCATCCATTTATTTCTAGCTTTTCTACACTCATGTACTATCTTATTTTTAACTGTATTATATTTTTGCTTACTTTCACTATCCACTTCTCTGAAAGGTTTAAGCTTTCTTCTATTCTCTATTAAATCTAATATCTCCTTTGTTACCCACGGTTTTCTCGCTTCTATTTTTTTCTTACCTATAGTCTGTGTTGCTGTATCATGTACAGTCAGTTTTATTTCTTTCCATTTATTTTCTACGTTTCCTCCTACAGCTATCTCTTTGCTCTTAATATCTAATACTTGTTTATATTCCTCTTTTACCCTACTATCATTAAGCTTACCTAGATCCCATCCCTCTCTTTTAACCTTTCTCAATTTTTTGAATTTTAGTTTACACTTCATTTTAACTAAGTTATGATCGCTATCTATGTCAGCCCCTGGATAACTACGACAGTTTTTAACTTGGTTTCTAAATCTTTGTTTAACTAAAATATAATCTATTTGGTATCTAGCCCTATCCCCTGGGGCTTTCCAGGTATATCTTCTCCTAATATGTTGTACGAATAGTGTGTTTACAGTTACTAATCTATGTTCCTGGCAAAACTCAACTAATCTTTCTCCTCTATCATTTCGTCTGCCATACCCAAATTTTCCTACCATTTTTCCCTCACTACCTTCTCCCACTGACGCATTAAAATCGCCCATAACTATTAAATTCTCATCTCCTTTTACTTTTCTTACTATACTATTTATATCCTCGTATACCTTTTCTACTTCCTCATCCTCGTACTGAGTTGTTGGCATGTAAACCTGTACCAAAACAGTGTCTGTGGGTTTTGTACTCAATCTAACCATAATTATTCTATCACTAAATTGTAAGTACTCTTTAACTTTATGCCCTAATCTTTTACCTAACACTATTCCTACGCCTGCCTGTCCATTAGTTGAAGAAGTTGTAATTATTCTATAATTATCTTTCCAAAAGTCATTACTATCTGGCCATCTCACCTCACTAATACCTAAAATGTCCAGCTTTTCCTTTCTCATTTCGACTAATAAATTCGTTAACTTATCTATTCTGAGTAATGACCTTACATTCCAAGTCCCTATCACTAAATCGAACTGTTGTTTTATATTCTTACGATGACGAGCCCCAAGTACCCCCTCCCGGAGATCCGAATGAGGGAGTATTTTACCTCCGGACAAGAATTTTACTTGTGAGCTCTCCATCATATGTAATTCGTGTTTTAGGCCACGCACACCTGGGAAATATTGTGGTAGGCTCCCATATCTTTCCACAACGCAGTTTTAAAGATTTTAGCAAAAGCCGTATCCGTCACGGCCAACCCCAACAAGCTTGTAAATTATTGAGGATCGCCGAGACCAACCGACCCTCCTCCAATATCTTTTAACCAGCAAGGCTGCTGCCCCTTGCTGCGCCTTTTAATCGCCTTTTACGATAAGCAGGCTTACTATAGTAGTATTCTTTATCCCCTACTATAGGGATAACAAGAGCCGTAAGCAATGTATATACTACAGAAGCCTAGAACTTTCTATCATATACCGGAGTATGAGTCATCTATTTAATTATAGGGTATATATATATATATATATATATAAGATCGGCGATTAATGTAGGAGTTAGTCTATATCAGAATGTCAAATATCAATTATATCGTGTAAAGTTAAATAGTTAAGCTTTTGGAAGCTCAAGAGTAAACATAAATTTAAATTATGTGAAATTGTATATTGTACCGACAGCTTGTGGAATACATAAATAGACAAAAGTGTAATAAATAAATAGTTGTATTAGTGTTGTTAATAGACCTATGGTTAAGAATTTAGTTTAAGAAGATATTAGTGTTTGTAAATTCATTAGTGTGATAGTGCTTTATTGTGAATTGGACTGAAAACATCTATAAATAAGGCATATACTGTTAATTAGACTTGTGAACAGTGAGTAATAAAGACTTTTGTTATTGCTTGTTTTAAATTAGTGGAACGCGGTAGTAGTAGTCCGCTACAATATTTTAAAGTAATTTTGATTGATTTTAGGATTTTTATTGATTGAATTCGTACATGTTAGGAACTTATCGGCAGATAGAACTTCTATTACCATAGCCGTAGTAGCTAAACTGTGTGTCCAAGATACGTAAGCATTTCACGCACGGTGCCATCTCTATTATTTTAAACTTATACATTGTTATTCCTAGCCAGCTGTGTACACGTTTTTCCAATGGAGGTAAAAATCTTGAATGTATTTACGTTTAAAATTTATTAAAAAATTAGTAAAAATTGTCATTATCAAAACAACTACAACTTACATTCAAATCATAATTAAAATGTCAACCATTTTTAATTCAACTGTTAACAAGTTGATTTACTTAATAATTTTGGCGCATGTTATTTAATTTTCGACTTCATTATCTAACCGAGCAATATGTAGCCAAAACTATTAATTAAATTAACTTGTCTTTTAATATGTTAAGCTAATATTAGTCGACATATTTGACTGTGATATGAATATAAGTTGTAGTCGTTTTGATAATGACCATTTTTATTAATTAGAATAAAAAGGCACTGACGATAGCTTTTCACGAAAATGTTTTCAAATTTTGCTCGACCACTCTGATAATTTATTAGACTCGATTCTCAGCATGTTAGTGATAGTAGGTATATAGCGCTCTACTTAATCTATTGGAGAGATGTACAACTGTGGTCGTCGTGTGAAGTTTAATGCTAAATTGCTCAATAAATGATTTAAACATTATTGCCGTAAAATGTGTTCCAGCGTCTTGAATTATTTTATTCTGTGTTCCTTAATTGGTAACGAATCTGTTGAATGTGTAGTTCCATCAAATGTCAACTTAGCTACCCATATTTGATATTTAACATATGCCAAATAAAACCAAAACAATCACCTTCTATTAAACGGGTTTTATTGTAAAATGTCGGTAACGGCAGCCATATTCAGTGGTACGCAGTAGTATTAATTTAGGGAAAAAGTATTGCTTACTAATATGGTTATATCAAAACAGACGAGTTCCTAGTCGCTGGTAATCATTTTGGAATAGCACGCACTACAGCCGTTTTAACATAAATTATTAGGTATAGAACTTTTTTTTCTAACTTTTTGATATTTTAAATGCTCTTTGTCTGTAGCTGGGATTGAATTTTTTGCGTGACGTGTTTGAGAAGACACAACGGTTGAGTAACCTGAGTGAAGATTTGTTATGTTCCAAGAAAAGGCGACCACTTGGGAGCATGTTGAGAAGTAACGATGCATTCGGCAGAAAAATAATAAACAGTTCTACAACTGTTGAGTAAGCCGAATGCGACAAATGTACACCGAAATTTTTAGTACTATTATTGCAAAAATTTTATGTAATGTTATATGTTAAGTATGTAGCTATATAGATCAATTTAAAAAGCATTTCTAAATATTCTATTGACATACATACTATGATGAAGTGTACTTAAAATAATAAGGTGTATGTTTTTTATTTGATTCGAAATTTTTACATTTAACTTTTTAACAGCTTTGCCAGATAAAATAAATATTGCTTGAAATGCACATAATAAATTTCAAAATTTGTCGTTAATTTTGAGTCGTGCATGAACACCCCAGCTTATAGTAATTATGTTTTTGAACACTTATTATTTGTTTAATTTAAGTTTAATATCTAGTTCCGATATAAAATGTAAGAACAAAGATAATTGGATGAGCATGGATGTGCGTCTATTGTAGTAAAGTTACATTGTCAAAGATTTCTAGAATGACATTATGTAGATCACCTGTAATTCGGTATGTCAGCTACTGGCGGCTATTATGACTATTTATTAATCTTTTTGTGTTCATTAGATTACTTTCCACTTTAAAACACTGTATTTCTAAAATATGTGTTCCTTTTTAATTGGCTGTTGTAAATTATATAATAAAGTGCTAAATTTTATTACGATAAATTGTTTATAGCATTAAGTAAAATTTGTGTTCGCTTTTGTTTATTAAATTAATCTGAGGTTATGGATTGTGCCGGCAAATTTCTAAAAACAATTGCTATTTATTTCTAATTTTTAGTAACTTAATTAAACAAATTATGAAATTTCAGTTTTTATGACAGTGATTTTTCTGCAAGTAATATGGGTGCTCTTCGTTGGAGATTTGTGAAATTACCAAGATCCATTTAGTAAGATACTGCTCTGCGGTATTTCTTCGAATATTTTGTTTATTATTATAACTTGCAGCTCTATCACAAAATGCTTTTGGCAAAAATGTCATATGGTAGTTCGATCTTTAACATACAACCATTTTGTGGATCAAAGCTATGCTGCCGATGTATGTATGGAACCCATGTTTTGGTTTGTTGATAATTTCACACAAGCTATAGGACCAGTAAGTCTGAATCCTAAATAAAATTTATTAAAGATTTATAATTACTTTTCAGCTATTTGTTATTACTGTTGTTTGTTTAACTACTTCTGTCGTGTGTATTTCCAATTGGATTGGTCTTCCTTATTGGTGGAATCGAAATCCGTTTCTCTGTGTTATTTTTGTTATAATTGGTCATTGGCTTTTAGTTAATATTTGTTTTCATTATTATATGGCTGTTACAACTCATCCTGGTTTTCCTCCCCAGGTATGTAGATTCTTTAAATTTGGTCATTAGATTGTAAGTTTTATAACTATAATTTATAAGTGAATATAATTTGTGTTATAGGGAGAATTAATAGAAGAAGCTGTGAGTATTTGTAAAAAATGTATAGCACCTAAACCTCCACGAACACATCATTGCTCAGTTTGTAATCGTTGTATTCTAAAAATGGACCATCACTGCCGTATCCTTTTTTTTTATTAATGATATGGTTTAACTATGACACCTACATCTCTCAAGTTTTTATGTATATTTTTTAAAAATATGGTGAAGCTACAGCATATGATTTTCAAATACTTTTCTAAAATATTTTAACGGAAAATTGAACTTGTTTTAAAAATTTTCCAATTTAGTAATATCCAGTGGCAGCTCGTTTCTACAAAATTACATCGAGCACAAATTTATTTAACTAACCCATAGAAATAAGTAGTTTATGACAGGTAAAAAGTCCATTCGACGTTTTTTTTTGTTGGAAGTAAATCAATCTCTCGATTGCTAAAATTATCAATAGAATTAATAGACACTTCGTCATAAAACTATTCTTGCCAATGCACTTGATGTTTTTTCTGACATTGAATTACTTAAAGTTGTTTTTATTCTTTTATTTTTCCCTTTATAGAATATGTTTGTAAAAGATATAATTAGCAAATTTTATATTTTGTTAATTTTTGGTATTGTATAAAGGTATATTAAATTATGAGTGAAAAATTTTTTTATCATATGCTTAGCACAAATTATAATTCATGCTTTAACGTGTTCCAAGAACTATTAATAAAACCTAAATATATATATAACATGCGAGATTCAAATGTATAACAATATCATATATATATATATATATATATATATATATACAGGGTGTTTTTTTAAGTGGGAGGTCATCTGTATATGGAAGACCAATGGTAGAAGGAAGCTGAAAATTTGCACTAGGAGGTTATCGAATGTGCCCTACACGTCTAAAATAGTTTTGATACGTTAGCACTTCCGGTTATACCGCAAGTAGGTATTACTATCGTTATTTTAAATAGAACACCCAGTATATTTATGCACTTTCGAATTCCTTGTTGAATTTTATGTGAACTTTTATAACACAACCATACCTCTATCTAATGCCGTTTTCGAGATATTTTGACTTTTAGTAGATTTTTGACATTTGCACGCTGTCACATAAATTGGAATAACTTGAAAGTGAACGAACTTACAAAATTGTTTTTTTGCAATCACATTCATAATACTTGATATTATTTCTACGTGCAAATAAAATCTGATTACAATGTACAGTGTGCTAGAAAATTCATTTTTTAATTTGACTAATAAAATGTTAAATATTCCGTTTTTTTTTAAATGGAACCTACCATATTTTGTTATATTAATCGATTCTATGGAAAAAAATACCTTAGGTATGTAATTACAACAATCCATTTATTGTAAGCCGTTTTTGAGTTATTTGCATTAAAAGAGAAAATGCACTAGTTCAGTAAAGTAATAACATTTGCTACTATCAAGTAGCTTTTGTCCGATACATTAACAAAAGAATAATTGGTTATTTTTAGGAAACGTCAAATGTAGATAATTCTACGCAGATTGCAATTCCCGTACTGTAGTTATTTATGAGGCTTAATCGAAACTTTACAAATCAAGATTATCTCGAAATGATAATTATTTATGGCGAATTTAATAGATTTCTTTGAAGAACTGGCGATATTTTTCATCAAATATTTTGTTATATTAATCAATTCTATGGAATTAATATCTTAGTACTTAGAAAGCAGGAAATGCTTTTGCACATTTTAGTTACCGAAAATGGCAGCGCAAGAACATTTTTTGAAAAATAATGTTTAAAAACTACACAAACATGGAACAATGTATTTTCATCTAACAATATTTTACCTAAAGAAAAATAAATAAAAATATAAGAGGTTGTTTATAAATGTTCTATTTGGCGGCCATTTTGATCCAAGCATTTTAAAATGCGTCTTTTAAACTCTTCATTTGTTGCCTTTTGTATTTGCTCTGGAGTTAAAGAATTTAGAGCATTTAATACTCGTCTTTTGCAATCTTCCTCAGTAGTAGGAGCGTAGGAGAAGACCGTATCTTTTACATACCCCATAGAAAAAAAATCCAAGGAGTGAGATCGGGTGATCGGGGTGACCATAAGTGAGGTCTGATATTAGCT
Organism: Platerodrilus igneus; assembly: GCA_036346225.1. NCBI lineage: Eukaryota > Metazoa > Arthropoda > Insecta > Coleoptera > Lycidae > Platerodrilus > Platerodrilus igneus. Next base: position 703,500 of record JARFIW010001331.1, on the reverse strand, counting down.
ATAAATTGGTCTTCAAACAAGGCATGTAAGTACTCGGTTACAACGTTTTCATTGTGCGCAGGAGCACCGTCGTGCTGGTAAAATATTTTGCGTATTTCATTGGGTGCGAGGTTGTTTAAATATGCTACAATTTCTCCATGCACAATTTCTAAATATCGTTCTCCTGTAAAAAGTGTTCATCGAGAAGAAAAAGAATTACTAAAACAATATGTACTTTACCGTTTAAATTTTCCTGGTAAAACACTACACATACAATTCGCGAATCTCTAATAGCACAATAAATGTTAAAAGACCATTTTTCCTGAAAATTTGTTATGTATGCTTGGTGAGGATTTTCTGTGGAACAATGATGTGAATTATGTCGGTTAAACACTCTGTTTTTCGTAAACTTTGCTTCATTGCTCCAAATAATATTTTTCAAAAACTGTTTATCCTCTTGCGTTCTAAGTAATACAAATTCGCAAAACAACATCCTTCTTTCGAAATCGGTTTTCTTAAGGTGCTGAACAGGATAAAGTGACCAACTTTTATAATTATTTGCTTTTAAAATATTGTATATGGAACTACTGTTCATTCCTATATCCTGTACAGCATTATTTAAGTGAAGCTCTGCTGCATGAAAATATGCCAATACATTAGTAACTCCAATTACTTCCTCCGTCACGGTGCTGGTCCTGTTCTTCTTTGTAATAAATGATCCATTATTCGCACAGTTTTCAAGAATAGTTTCAAGAAGCCTAACATTCGGCGCTGGCTTTTCAGGAAATTTTTGATGAAAGACATCGCAAGTTCCTTGAAGAATTCTGTTGCATTCGCCATAAATAATTATCATTTCGAGATAATCTTGATTTGTAAAGTTTCGATTAACCCTCCTAAATAACTACAGTACGAGAATTGCAATCTGCGTAGAATTATCTACATTTGACGTTTCGTAAAAATAACCAATTATTCTTTTGTTAATGTATCGGACAAAAGCTACTTGATAGTAGCAAATGTTATTACGTTACTGAACTAGTGCATTTTCTCTTTTAATGCAAATAACTCAAAAACGGCTTACAATAAATGGATTGTTGTAATTACATACCTAAGGTATTTTTTTCCATAGATTCGATTAATATAACAAAATATGGTAGGTTCCATTTAAAAAAAACGGAATATTTGACATTTTATTAGTCAAATTATAAAATGAATTTTCTAGCACCCTGTACATTGCAATCAGATTTTATTTGCACGTAGAAATAATATCAAGTATTATTAATGTAATTGCAAAAAACAATTTTGTAAGTTCGTTCACTTTCTAGTTATTCCAATTTATGTGACAGCGTGCAAATGTCAAAAATCTACTAAAAATCAAAATATCTCGAAAATGGCATTAGTTAGAGGTATGGTTGTGTTATAAAAGTTCACATAAAATTCGACAAGGAATTCGAAAATGCATTAATATACAGGGTGTTCTATTTAAAATAACGATAGTAATACCGACTTCTGGTATAACCGGAAGTGCTAACGTATCGAAACTATTTTAGACATGTAGGGCACATTTGATAACCTCCTAGTGCAAATTTTCAGCTTCTTTCTACCATTGGTCTTCCATATACAGGTGACCTCCCACTTAAAAAAAACACCCTGTATATATATATATATATATATATATATATACAGGGTGAGTTTTTAGTGTGGCAACGGTCGATAACTCCGTTATTATAAAAGCTACGTAAACCAAATTTGGAGGCATATTAGGCATGCCTAAAGTGCACATTTTAAAAATATTTGGAAGCATACAGGGTGTTTCATAATTGCATATTAATCTTATATTTTTTTAAATGGAACACCCTATATATTATTACATTTTTGAAAAGCCCATAAAAAGAGCTTTAATTTGATATCAAATTGTATCTGTCTATTCGTTTTAGTTTTTGAGATATTCAACTGTTTTTAGAAAAAATGACCTCGATTAGATCCATTGCCACTGCACTAATACACAACTTATGTTAATTTTCAAGATGCAAAAAATTTTACCATATACCATAGTATATTTGTAAATATTACTTTTTTGAAATTTCTTCACAGTATACAGGGTGTGTCAGGTTTCACAAAATGCAATTTTAAAAGTTTTTTTTAAATGGCACCCTACCAATTTTATTGCTACAATGGATAGTTCATTAAGTGTCCTTTCATTTTGTTAAGCATTCCTATACCTAAATCCATTACTTTCTGAGGTATTTTGATTTTCTTCAAATTTTATGAATGTTTTTAATTTACATAACTAAAAATAACTTACTATTGGAGAATATTATAAAACAATTAATACATATTGATTAACAATCAACTACACTTATCCAATAACAATTTTCACTAAAGATATAACAACCTACAATAATACGCTATCAACAGAATTCTGCCAGATTAACAATATGCATTTTATAGAAAATGTTCAAACAGGAAATCAGGCAGGCTTTGAAAAAAATAACAATTACAATCAAAATGTCATTTAGGTTTATTAATTGTAGTGTGTTGTCATTTAACAGGATATCTCTCTTGGTATATTCTTGATGCAATTAGGAAATTTTTTAAACTTTCTCCCAATACCAAAATCATATTTATTTGTTCTTCCACTGTAAAATTCATTTTGAAAACTCCTTCAAAGATTACATTTAAAACAGAACTGATAATGTGTTAAATGACAACACACTACAATTAATAAACCTAAATGACATTTTGATTGTAATTGTTATTTTTCTCAAAGTCTGCCTGATTTCCTGTTTGAACATTTTCTATAAAATGCATATTGTTAATCTGGCAGAATTACTGTAGGTTGTTATATCTTTAGTGAAAATTGTTATTGGATAAGTGTAGTTGATTGTTAATCAATATGTATTAATTGTTTTATAATATTCTCCAATAGTAAGTTATTTTTAGTTATGTAAATTAAAAACATTCATAAAATTTGAAGAAAATCAAATAATATCTCAGAAAGTAATGGATTTAGGTATAGGGAATGCTTAACAAAAATGAAAGGACACTTAATGAACTATCCATTGTAGCAATAAAATTGGTAGGGTGCCATTTAAAAAAAATTTTAAAAATTGCATTTTGCGAAACCTGACACACCTGTATACTGGGAAGAAATTTCAAAAAAGTGATATTTATAAATATACTATGGTATATGGTAAAATTTTCTGCATCTTGAAAATTAACATAAGTTGTGTATTAGAGCAGTGGCAATGTATCTAATCGAGGTCATTTTTTCTAAAAACAGTTGAATATCTCAAAAACTAAAACGAATAGACAGATACAGTTTGATATCAAGTTAAAGCTTTTTTATGGGTTTTTCAAAAATGTAATAATATATAGGGTGTTCCATTTAAAAAAATATAAGTTTAATATACCCTGCAATTATGAAGCACCCTGTATGCTTCCAAATATTTTTAAAATGTGCACTTTAGGCATGCCTAATATGCCTCCAAATTTGGTTTACGTAGCTTTTATAATAACGGAGTTATCAACCGTTGCCACACTAAAAACTCACCCTGTATATATATATATATATATATATATAAAAATAAAATGGTATTCTTTTTGTAGGTTTCACGTCTTCTTAAATAATCAGTACTCTTTTTTATAAATCTAAGCTTTCGGATATATTCAATCCTTTGTCAAAGATATAAAGCGAGGCTACAGATATAAATTAAAAATACATTTGTTTAGCAATACAAACATTAACGTTAGTGAAGCCAGCGGCCACTATCTACCGGCCGCTAAATATGGATACACCTACCAATCTCCAACACTACAAAACCACACCTACTGAAATGAAGAAGCATTTCTATTGTTCAATTATGTTTCTTATATTGACCAAATTATCTTTACGCATTTTAAATGTAAGGGTGATTGAAACTAAATAACTTTGAGATTCCTATATTATTCTTACGTGTATATTTTAAGCGATTACCCTTTTAAATTGAAATACATGTAATTTTCTTAACTTATATAAAACCTGCGCTCTCAAAACTTTGTTACAGGCGGAAAAGCTACTAAGTGTATCCTTTCCAGTCAAATTATAAAATGGGGGCGGCCTGTAAAACAAAATTTAAAGGGGGGTCACCGGCACTAGCTAGCGGAAGGTCGTGGATCATATAGAGGGTTGAAATTTTGAAAAAGGGTTAAATTAATTTATAATATACTACAAAATGTGGCACTTACCTTTCATAAAATATTGTGGCTTAATGACAATTGCCAAGGGCGCCAGACAAGTCGAGAATGTCCAAATGTTCGTAAAATCCTTGAGAGACTTGTCATCCCAAGGAGGACAATTGTTTCTTTTAATCAATTCCTCACTTTTGTACTACTTATATAAAAATAAGAAAAACTATTGACTTAATCAGCGGCAAACAAAACTATTTAATTCACAGAGCAATAAACGTGAACCTCTTACATGCATTGATTTTAGTTTATAAATTTAAGTGAATAGGTGACTATGGAATTTATGAAAATTTTGAGTACATAAGTAGTTATCAAACACTTGTATATGAAAGAAACTTATATTATAAATCGTACACTAAATTAATCCTACGGTTTATGGCCAAAACGTCCTAACAAATAAACTAACTAAAAATTGGTCATGCTACTTAACTATAAAAGCTTACTTACTAATAATTGTCCATTGCTTGAGGGTTTGTTTTCCAACGTAGAGCAGTTCTTAATTTTGGGAAGAGAATCTCGCTTGTTGCTTCTGTTTGTAATGTTTAAGAAAATTGACTGGTACACGAACTCGGCAGAATTTTGACAATATAACTTACTTGTGCGTCACACGCCTACAAGTTTTTAAATATTTATCTTGTATCACTTTAAATCCGCGAACTATGGGCATAACCCTCGCGAAACTAGAAGAGTAACCTTCTTTTCAATTTTTTTCTAACGTGATACGAAGTAGAATATTCTATGTCATGCCAGAGAACGCTAACCGCGAAACTACGTTCTCTCTACTTCTTAACCACGGTCGGCCCCATTGGAAAAACTCCTGTCTTTGGCTAAAGCCTTCAAATATATAGACTATTTCCCTACCGTAATAATTATGAGCGTCATTTTCTGTTATCCAATGACTGAACAGAACCTCCCACAAAACAAGATTTCAGAAACCAAATCCAACCCCTTTTTAGATGATGGTCACGGATGCAATCACTTTCCCACGAATTTAAATTATATTTTTACCTTCTACGAATTACTTAAATATGGCAATGTGGAATCTACTTATGGCGGCCGTAGTCTGGCATTAACAAAGACCGGCAAACCTACTTCAGCCAAAATGGATTTTAAATACAATGAATGTCTCCAGACTACTTAAAATTACTTGTAATATTTGAACAAATCAACTTGGAAATAGTTTTGTGCTATTATAATATTTTGTTTTGTCTAACCCGCTGTAAATCAACGAAAGTATTAAGCTTTTCAAACTGAAATTGGTTTTCCTTTATTTACGTTAAAAAGGTACTATTACATTTTAATTTAATCGGATTTTTTAGTCTGTTACCGACCTAACTTTTAAGAAGTTTATTGTATTTGACTTATTAGGGTAGAGCTTTACATTATTATGACCTGCCGCTGGAATTTAGTAGCCCGAAGCTATCGGTAAATGTGCTCTTTTATTATAAGGAAGCCTGGCTGAATGTAAAGTAATTTATTGTGGGAATTTTTGTCTATACTTTATTCAAGTTACTGAATTTTTAATTAATTAATTTATTTAATCGTTAACATTACAAAATAATGTTACAACTTGTTAGACAGCTAGTGTAGGTATACTAAAACTACCCATATCTTTTACAGAAACGTGTTCGCCCCTGTTCACTAACTTTTATGGAATTTTCGTAAAGGCACCATAAGAAAAATAAAAAAATTTTTCTTAGCTTTTGTAATACCTGCGTCCTTGAAACATGGTAGGCAGTTAGTGTAGGTGTACTTATGGTGTCATTATGAAAATTCCAAAAAAGTTAGTGAACCAGGGCAAACACGTTTCTGTAAAAAAATATGGGTTGTTTTAGTACACCTACCCTAACTGCCTACCAAGTTTCAAAGCCGCAGGTATTACCAAAGCTAAGAAAATTTTTTTTTAATTTTCTTATGTTGTCATTATAAATATTCCAAAAAAGTTACTGAACCGGGGCGAAAACGCTTCTGTAAAAGATATGGGTTATTTTAGTACACCTACACTAACTGCCTACCAAGTTTAAAGGGCGCAGGTAGTACAAAAGCTAAGAAAAAACTTTTTAAGTTTCTTATGGTGTCATTACGAAAATCCATAAAAGTTAGTGAACAGGGGCGAACACATTTCTGTAAAAGATATGGGTTGTTTTAGTATAACTACACTAGCTGTCTGACAAGTTTTAAGAGCGTAGGTTTTACATAAGTTAAGAAAATTACATGTATTTCAATTTAAAAGGGCAACCACTTAAAATATACAGGTAAGAATAATATAGGAATCTCAAACTTATTTAGTGTCAATCACCCTTAGATTTAAAATGCGTAAAGATAACTGGGTCAATATAAGAAACATAATTGAACAATAGAAATGCTTGTTCAGTTCAGTAGGTGTGGTTTTGTAGTGTTGGAGATTGGTAGGTAAATCCATATTTAGCGGCCGGTAGATAGTGGCCGCTAGCTTCACTAACGTAAACATTAAAGATATAAACTTGTTGGAAGTTAAAACCGCACTTAGGTTGTCTATATCACTTTTAGAATTTATTAATTTAAAATTTATTAACAGGACTAAAAACAATCTAAATTCTAAAAGTGATATAGACAACCTAAGTGTGGTTTACACTTCGCTTTATAAATTTAATAGTTAAAGAGATGCAAACCTCGTTTCATAGACATTATAATTTTGATACCTTAGAAGGTGTATGCCTTAATTTAAATTTGACATTTATATTAATTTTTCGATAAGTTTTAAACAAAATTTTTTACATTAATGGTTAATATCTAGTTTTATTCTTCTTTATAGTTTTATTGTTATTAAAGTTTGAATTTGTTAAGATTGTGCTAGTTGAAGTTAAAATGCTGATGTAAATTTATATATAAGTTTTTCTATTATGTACCTAATTGTATTTTAACTGTCACCATTGTAGCCTTTGAAAAAGAATCAAAAAAGGATTCAAAACGTCAGGTATATAAATAAGTACATTCTACTGCAAGCATTTCGTTTCGAACTAAATAGTTCCCAATAATTTTATGCAACAACAAGTAGTGTATATATATATATATATATATATATATATATATATATATACAGGGTGAGTTTTTAGTGTGGCAACGGTCGATAACTCCGTTATTATAAAAGCTACGTAAACCAAATTTGGAGGCATATTAGGCATGCCTAAAATACACATTTTAAAAATATTTGGAAGCATACAGGGTGTTTCATAATTACAGGGCATATTAAACTTATATTTTTTTAAATAAAACACCCCATATATTATTACATTTTTGAAAAGCCCATAAAAAGAGCTTTAATTTGATATCAAATTGTATCTGTCTATTCCTTTTAGTTTTGAGATATTCAACTGTTTTTAGAAAAACGACTCCGATTAGATACATTGCCACTGTACTAATACACAACTTATGTTAATTTTCAAGATGCAGAAAACTTTACCGTATACCATAGTATATTTGTAAATATCACTTTTTTGAAATTTCTTCCTAGTATACAGGGTGTGTCAGGTTTCGCAAACTGCAATTTTAAAAATTTCTTTTAAATGGCACCCTACCAATTTTATTGCTACAATGGATAGTTCATTAAGTGTCCTTTCATTTTGTTAAGCATTCCTATACCTAAATCCATTACTTTCTGAGATATTTTTGATTTTCTTCAAATTTTATGAATGTTTTTAATTTACATAACTAAAAATAACTTACTATTGGAGAATATTATAAAACAATTAATACATTTTGATTAACAATTAACTACACTTATCCAATAACAATTTTCACTAAAGATATAACAACCTACAATAATACGCTATCAACAGAATTTTGCCAGATCAACAATATGCATTTTATAGAAAATGTTCAAGCAGGAAATCAGGCAGGCTTTGAAAAAAATAACTATTGCATGTAAAGTGTCATTTAGGTTTATTAATTGTAGTGTGTTGTCATTTAACAGGATATCTCTCTTGGTATATTCTTGATGCAGTAGGAAATTTTTTAAACTTGCTCCCAATACCCAAATCATATTTATTTGTTCTTCCACTGTAAAATTCATTTTGAAAACTCCTTCAAAGATTACATTTAAAACAGAACTGATAATGTGTTAAATGACAACACACTACAATTAATAAACCTAAATGACATTTTGATTGTAATTGTTATTTTTTTCAAAGCCTGCCTGATTTCCTGTTTGAACAGTTTCTATAAAATGCATATTGTTGATCTGGCAGAATTCTGTTGATAGCGTATTATTGTAGGTTGTTATATCTTTAGTGAAAATTGATATTGGATAAGTGTAGTTAATTGTTAATCAAAATGTATTAATTGTTTTATAATATTCTCCAACAGTAAGTTATTTTTAGTTATGTAAATTAAAAACATTCATAAAATTTGAACAAAATCAAAAATATCTCAGAAAGTAATGGATTTAGGTATAGGGAATGCTTAACAAAAATGAAAGAACACTTAATGAACTATCCATTGTAGCAATAAAATTGGTAGAGTGCCATTTAAAAAAAAATTTTAAAATTGCATTTTGCGAAACCTGACACACCCTGTATACTGTGAAGAAATTTCAAAAAAGTAATATTTACAAATATACTATGGTATATGGTAAAATTTTCTGCATCTTGAACATGAACATAAGTTGTGTATTAGTGCAGTGGCAATGTATCTAATCGGGGTCATTTTTTCTAAAAACAGCTGAATATCTCAAAAACTAAAAGGAATAGACAAATACAATTTGATATCAAATTAAAGCTCTTTTTATGGGATTTTCAAAAATGTAATAATATATGGGGTGTTCTATTTAAAAAAATATAAGTTTAATGTGCCCTGTAATTATGAAACACCCTGTATGCTTCCAAATATTTTTAAAATGTGCACTTTAGGCATGTCTAATATGCCTCCAAATTTGGTTTACGTAGCTTTTATAATAACGGAGTTATTGACCGTTGCCACACTAAAAACTCACCCTGTATATATATATATATATATATATATATATATATATATATTGCCGTGGAATTATGGATTACTTTTTTAACATTGAGCCTCAGCGTTGGGCCGTCATAAAATTTCCGAGGAATCGGGGATTTTTCCCTTAAAATTCTTGCCCCACGAATTGGGTCAACATAAAATGGCCGTGGAACCTTAACAAAAATTCGTGCCCCTTCGTTTTGGGCGAACATAAAATTTTCAAATAAAAATAAAAAAATTTACTTACCCTAAATTTTGGACGCCTTAGTATTTTTGCTCTCACCCTGGCTAGCTCAGCAATCGGCCTCTTCTTGAATACCTACCATTTTAAGTACATCCCTTTCTCTCACACACACAGTCAAATGAAATCAAATAACACAACAACCATACAACTATTTTATTTACAGATATTAACAAGTCTCCATTCTTACTAAAATATTTACACCTTGGTACAGACAGTTTGTTACAACTGTTACCAGCTCACTTATTAAATACTTTAAAGTCCTTGGTTTTTAATATATTTTAACAAATTCTATATGATACGAGTAGATGGGTCCAACATGCAACCCTAGTTTGACTTTATTCTGGTCTATTTTGAGCTCATTATAACCCAGTTTCTGTAAATGCTTTTTAAACCTTGCATTTTATTGAAGACAAATTTAAAGACCCGTTTACTCCTTACAACAACAATTTATAGCATGAATAAACCTTTATATATAATCAATAAACCCTTTTTTAATAATCAAAATTATTGTCCTGCACATATACCTCTTTAAACAAGTTTTATGGTAATAAATACGCCACCAATAAGTCAAAACACACAAACACAAAAAATATCAAGACACAGATGTTTATACAAAAACAGGAATTTAAGTTTTGTTACCTGGAGTCCCCTTCGTTCCTCATCTCAACTGAAGATGGTTACCAGAAACCCTCGTTGTTGTGTGCATCTACTTCGATTGTGCCTGGATCCACTGATCCCCCACCATCCAAATCTCGGCCACCACTATTGTTTTTTCCCCAGATATTAGCTTTGTCTCAAACGTACCATTCTATACCAAATATATTTCATGAATACCAATTACGCTTTCGGCTTTGCTTACCCAAATATCATCCTTTCATTTAATAGCTTTGTTGTAGTAACGGCACCGTTTATCTAAACAAAAGCACCAACTCGTGCAATATATCACTTTTACAACCTTTTGCGGTATGTTACTACAACTTTCATAATTTCTAAACAGGATGTTATATGCAACTTTACTGAACACACAATAATTAATAACCGTAAGAGCATTTACTATTATTACGTTGCAGATCTAAGCACGGTCTCAGATCTAAATGGAAAAAGAGCTATAATATTTTTCTCCGTGTATTTATATGATTTTCAAACCCCCCGGTGTAACCTATTTCACTTGAAAAGCTTATTTTCGCAGCTGCTTTTTAAAATTTCGAATGTAACGAACTTTAACTTCTGAAAAATCCCACTTTTGTCGTGCTGTTACATAGAATTTTGTTTACTACTATAACGGACGCGCTTTTCTTGAAAACTGCTAGCCATTAACCAGTGATATAATTTTCTCTCGTCACAACGCTCCACCTCTCAGCTATCTATCTCCGTTCCATGCATGTTTGTTGTTTCCCTTAGAACCCCTTTTAAGTTACAGAAAATCGATATTGTAGTCGTCCTTCCCATTTACCCGTGTATTTCATTCGTGACTTGTACCTAAAGTTTTCTTTATCTGCTTCTCTGTTTTACATTATCGATCGTTTATTCCACTCAGTCTTAAAGGCAATTGTTATTTAAAGCAGTTGGTCAAACTGACCGTTGCAAACAATTTCATAGAAATTCTGTCTTAACGTTTATTTAAGTTCCCTGAACGTGACATTTAATCAACAGGTGTTTCTTGAAACAACCGACTGTTTAAAATAACAATTCTTAGTTCAACCATTCTTTGTATTTGTATAAACGAACGTTGGTTTTTAAAATGGAAACATTTGCGTTTAAAATTATTGATTTTCTATACATGCAAGCTCCCTTTTTGCTTCCATGCGTTTGGTTTAAAATTATTATAATTACTTATGCGTATCCTTGAGTTTTTATGTGCTCTAAAGCTTTCTTCCCTTATGCAATTTTAACATTCCAATTTAAATATTGAAAATTACCTTAATAATCGTCCGTTTTCACTATATAGATTAATTAATTTGGCACGTAAATAATTTGTTCCTATTTCTATATACACAGTTGCTAAAATTTTATTGTCTACACCTATTTAACCTATAATTCCACAACAATATATATATATATATTGATATGATAACGCCGTACTCGGTGTAATAAACTTCTAACTGAACGCCACCGCTCTTTGTTCTCACTTTAATCTTTTACTTTTATTATGCCACGGCTAGCCCTTTTTAACTTACACAGAGTGCACAACGTTACGATGATCAATTTTCTTTCACCCCTTTATGATTACCTGTGTGAATTGATAAAACGAAGTCAATCAACATTCAGATAATGAAAGGAAATAATGTTCACAATTCACAATTTTTGAAATTCTTTAAATACACCCTTCAATCAATTAATATAATATGGATTATTTATCCCAAAATTTATATACTTTTAATTTAATATAAAGTCGCCAAAAACTACACCTTTGCAAAAAAAATCTGAAACGTTCGAGACCTTTTTATGATTTATTACGTAAGTTTGAATGTATGCAATGTTCCTGTTGACTCTTTACAAATTGTAGATAAATTTCAGAAATTCAGTATTAAAATTTAAATTAAAAGATTTCTTAAAATTAAGTAGGTCTAACCTGCGATCTCCTGATATGTTGTTTCGTGTTGTGGATCAACACCCCCTTGTTATCCTTAATCGACACCAATGCTCTGCTTTGTTGAACCAATATTTTAGTATGGCTACCCCTTGTTTCCAAAATCACCTTGTGCTTTTTCTATATTTCTCTGTATCTGCTTTGAATCTCTTCCCTTAAATACCACTTGAAATTCCGGACTTCAGATCATAAATTAGCAGCGTATTAGAATTGAATTGTCCCAGAATTGAACCAGAATTGTTCCATAATCAGAATTACTTTCGATGCTGATTAGCATTTGAATTTTCCCATAATTAGTCTTACCGCCTTGGATTAGAATTTGTTTTCTGCACGGATTAGAATTATATTTCGACGTGGATTAGAAGCCATATATCATTATGAATATTTAATTTAAATTAATTACCCAATTTCTACTCACGTTTTCTAAAAGAAACGGCAAAAACTTTTCATGTGTTCTTAACGCAGCACTATTTTCACTATTATATAAGTTTTATTTAACTGACTCGTAAATTTCTGATTAAAAGTGTTGCAAATTCGGCCTGCTTCAAGTTTAGACTGAGCTGCCTTATCACTGGTGGGTGTTATATAGCCTTTCCCACTACATTTGGATTGGTTTTCCAAGCAGTCTTACTGATTGTGGCAGCCAATCACGTTTGTCTTTAATATTCCCAGTATTTTAAGCTGATTTCTGATGAAACTCGCGGATTTTAATATCATGTTGTTATTTACTTATCGTGTCCGGACTTTTAACTTACGTCTGTTGTTTTATGTAGATAGCGCCTTTTGGATAATTGTACAAAATAAATTATGTAACTCTAATGCTGTTTTTCTTCATGTATTTATTCATCTTTGAAAGTGCGTTTTCTTATCAAAGCGTTTATCGTTCCATCGTAATTGCATGAAGCTTTGTTAGGTTTTATCTACTCTTCTGCGTATTTGTTTTATAAGCTTGTTAAACTTCTCAACGTAGTTTAATTACATGTACGATAATTTCTCTGCTGAATACTCGTTCTATTCTTGAAAGATATGCTTACTGGCATTGCTTAAAGTTAATTAAGCTCTATATACAGGGTGTTAAATGCTTGCTATTTACATAATGTACGAATTACTTATTTTTCTGCTAAATAAATGCAGTTTTCTGATTCTTATTGCTATTTACAGTTACTACGCGACCCTTATTACTCAATACACCCCTAAACAACTCCTTATTACAGCATTATTCCCCCAAATTGAAATCTAAAATTTTAGAACAATGTCCTTTTTGGCACACAACGTGAAGTTAAACTCACATTGGTTACAAATTCTTATATTTTTATTTTATTTCACAAATCTAACTCTCCCTTTGTTAATCCCCTATTTACATTTACCTAATCCTATACCTATGTCCTATTTTACTACCCTATTTATACTTATTCCTATTCTTATACCCATGTTTTATTTTATTACTCTATTTATACCTATCTTTAAATTTATTTTACATTTTATTTTCTTGTTTATGCCCCTTTGTATGGGTGTGAAAACTTCCCTTTTATTGTTCCCGACTCTATGTCCTTTTGCTCATATTTGTTTGTTCCCTGCTCTATAGATATATCTTTGCTATCTATTCTATATCCTAAAATTTTAACTCTATCTTGAAAAATTTGCACTTCCCCAAATTTAACCTTAAACTTGCTATATTTAACTCTAATAAAATTCATTCCAAATGTACAAAGTGTTGTTCCACACTATCATTAAATATCAAAACATCATCCACGTAGTGGATACAAAATTCCTCATACGGTCCCAAAATATTTTGCATAGCTTGCACTAGTGCAGTCATACTCGAGGACATACCAAACGGGACCACTTTAAATTGGTATATTCTTACTGCTAATGAAAAACCCGTATATTTCCTTGATTCTCGCGCTACTGGAATTAACCAAAATGAACTCTTCAAGTCTATTTTAGTAAAGACTTTTTTATTACCTATCCTTGCCAATATGCTATCCATTGTTGGTGGACAATTGTATTGCGGTTTCGTTCGCTTATTAATCTTCCTCGCATCTAAACATAATCTGATGTTATCATCACGTTTCGTCATGACGACTAATGGATTCACAAAGTGTGTACTGGAGCTTTCTATTATACCTTCACATAACATTTCTTCTATTTCTTCCTTTACTCTATCCCTGTATGCTACTGGAATAGGATATAATTTAGTGTTAAACGGTTCGGTGTTTACTACTTCTAACTTGTGCTCAAAACCTGTGGCAATTCTTGATTTCAACTCTATCAATTCTGAATGCTTTTCTAATAATAAATTCATCCTGTTTCTCAAATCTTCTGGACATTTAATCTCTTCATTTGTATTCCCCTCATTATCTATTTCATCTTCAAACTGATTAATATTCACGCAGTCACACTCTATTTCTAAATTACCCTCTTCATACCATTTAATATACTCTCTATTGCACTCTATTTCTTTGCATTCTGCATTTATCTTCAACCCCAACTTGTCTATAATATTCATCCCAAATATAATATCTATCTTTAGTCCAGGTACAACCATAAAATCATTCTCCCATTTTACATCTCCCATTTCACAACTCGGAATTACCATTTCACTTATTTTCTCAAATTTCTTTTTATTTGGTGCCACCAAATTACACCTCGTTATAGGTATCGCCTTACTCAATTTCCCTCGTTTAACAAATTCTTCTGCAACAAGTGATGCTTCTGCCCCAGTATCAATCAATACTCTAACTATTTTATTTTTCACCTTTAAATTAACTATCGGTAATAAGTTTCTTTCAAATCTTGCTAATTCATTTTCCGTCTCATGTTTAATAAATTCGCGCGGATGTTTGTATTCGTTTATCTGTAGAAGTTTACTTGGTTCATCCGTATCTAAAAATTTTGGTTTCACGTGGTGCCTGACTTGTTATCTCTGCTTGTGTGCAATTAATGTTCCTCGTTTGCATGCGTCGATCCTCATTTTCCCGTCTACTTATTTCTCGATTATTGTTTCCTTCATGATTAGACTTTTCTATTTGTTGCTTTGGTATCTGACCCGTATTCCTGCTTCGCCTGAAATCATTATTAAAATTGTTATAATTGCCCCTATTAAAATTTCTCTCATGATCATAATTGTTTCGTTGATAATTGATTCTCTGAGTCTCAGTATTTCTTTGCGTTCTTATAACATTTGTGCGTCGATCCCTAGTATTATTTTCCGTTTTATAATTTGTTTCCAACCCATCATATCTTTGTAGATATTTTATAATTGTGTCCCGGTCCACTGTATTTTGTATCGTGATATATCTTTTTACTTTTGCGTTGAAATGCCCTACCAAAGATTTTATAATTTGTTTATCATGTAAAGGAGGATCTAATTTATTTGCTACTCTAAACTTTCTTATAGCATATAACTCCCGCTTCATTCCTCTATCTGAGTTGTATTTTCTCATGCTCAGGTCATTCCTAACTTTATCTTGTTGATTATCCCCCCAAAAGTATCGTAAAAACTTTTGTTCGAACTGCTGAAATGTTTCTACCTCGCTTTCAACTAAGTTATACCACATTTCTGCTCCTTTTTTAGCATCGATGTTACTAAGTTTAATTTATATTGCTCATCTGTCGAGCCCTGTACTAACATTTTAATATTTTTTAGAAATATTTTTGGATTTAATTTTCCGTCCCCATAAAATTTTGTATATTGGTCAATTAAAAGATTTGATTGAATTAGCCTAATGGGTTCCCCAATATTAACGTTTCCTAAATTAGTTTTTAAATTACCTATTTCCCGGTTTATTGTTCTGAATTCTGTTTCACAATTTTCTTCTACGTTCTGTATTTTAGTATCTAAATTCGTGAGTTTGTCATTTATCTCACTTTCATATTTCTCTTGTTTGGATTTCACCATTTCAACATGATCCCATACACAGTCTATTTCCTCCGTGATCCTCACAATTTTCTCTTACATTTGTGCTCTCATTTCCACAATTGTTTGGTTGGTTCCCTTAATCCATCGCTTAGAATTTTGATTTCCTTACCTAATTTTTCACTATTTTTGTCCGTCTTTGTCGTCATGTTTTTCATGGCCTTTTCGTTTTTGTCCATTTACTGTTCAGTGTCATTAAAATCTCCATCATTTTTATTTTTTGTGAGGTCCGTTGTTCCTCGCTAGAACTCCTTTCAAACGTCCTTTCCTGGATGATTACACTCTTTTGGGGTCCTATTTCCACTTTTTGGTTTCTTAGTGCCTCCCCTGTTTCTCGTATTCTTTTGTCCATTTTTGAAAAAATTATATTTACGCTAACTCTTAAATACTAAACTAAATCTGCCTAAATTTAATTAATATACAAAATTCTCTGAATTTTTGATTTTGGTGTTTTTTCTCAAATTAAAACTCTTTAATTATAGCCCTAGTTTAATTTAATAATTTTATTTTAAATCCCTCGATCATATTGTCAAATTTATTTGATTTAATTCGAGTCCCTTCGTTCAGGTTGCTGTATTTTATCGTGGTAAAATATTCTCGCCCCTACGTTCGGGTTGCCATAAAAAAATTGATATGATAACGCCGTACTCGGTGTAATAAACGTCTAACTGAACGCCACCGCTCTGTGTTCTCACTTTAATCTTTTACTTTTATTATGCCACGGCTAGCTCTTTTTAACTTACACAGAGTACACAACGTTACGATGATCAATTTTCTTTCACCCCTTTATGATTACCTGTGTGAATTGATAAAACGAAGTCAATTAACATTCATATAACGAAAGGAAATAATATTCACAATTCACAATGTTTGAAATTCTTTAAATACACCCTTCCATCAATTAATATAATATGGATTATTTATTCCAAAATTTATATACTTTTAATTTAATATAAAGTTACCAAAAACTACACCTATACAAAAAAAATCTGGAACGTTCGAGTCCTTTTTATGATTTATTACGTTAGTTGGAACGTATGCAATGTTCCTGTTGACTCTTTACAAGTTGTAGATAAATTTCAGAAATTCAGTATTAAAATTTAAATTAAAAGATTCCTTAAAATTAAGTAGGTCTAACCTGCGATCTCCTGATATGTTGTTTCGTGTTGTGGATTAACACCCCCATGTTATCCTCAATCGACACCAATGCTCTACTTTGTTGAACCAATATTTCAGTATGGTTACCCCCTTGTTTCCAAAATCACCTCGTGCTTTTTCTATATTTCTCTGTATCTGCTTTGAATCTCTTCCCTTAAATACCACTTGAAATTCCGGACTTCGGATCATAAATTAGCAGCATATTAGAATTGAATTGTCCCAGAATTGAACCAGAATTGTTCCATAATCAGAATTACTTTCGATGCTGATTAGCATTTGAATTTTCCCATAATTAGACTTACCGCCTTGGATTAGAATTTGTTTTCTGCACGGATTAGAATTATATTTCGACGTGGATTAGAAGCCATATATCATTATGAATATTTAATTTAAATTAATTACCCAATTTCTACTCACGTTTTCTAAAAGAAACGGCAAAAACTTTTCATGTATTCTTAACGCAACACTATTTTCACTATTATATAAATTTTATTTAACTGACTCGTAAATTTCTGATTAAAAGTATTGCAAATTCGACCTGCTTCAAGTTTAGACTGAGCTGCCTTATCACCGGTGGGTGTTATATAGCCTTTCCCACTACATTTGGATTGGTTTTCCAAGCAGCCAGCCAAGTTTGTCTTTAATATTCCCAGTATTTTAAGCTGATTTCTAATGAAACTCTCGGATTTTAATATCATGTTGTTATGTACTTCTTATCGTGTCCGGACTTTTAACTTACGTCTGTTGTTTTGTGTAGATAGCGCCTTTTGGATAATTGTACAAAATAAATTATGTAACTCTAATGCTGTTTTTCTTCATGTATTTATTAATCTCTGAAAGTGCGTTTTCTTATCAAAGCGTTTATCGTTCCAGCGTAATTGCATGAAGCTTTGTTAGGTTTTATCTACTCTTTTGCGTATTTGTTTTATAAGCTTGTTAAACTTCTCAACGTAGTTTAATTACATGTACGATTATTTCTCTGCTGAATACTCGTTCTATTCCTGAAAGATATGCTTACTGGCATTGCTTAAAGTTAATTAAGCTCTATATACAGGGTGTTAAATGCTTGCTATTTACATAATGTACGAATTACTTATTTTTCTGCTAAATAAATGCAGTTTTCTGATTCTTATCGCTATTTACAGTTAGTACGTGACCCTTATTACTCAATGCACCCCTAAACAACCCCTTATCACAGCAATATATATATATATATATATATATATATATATATATATATATAAAGAATAAGTAAATTTAATGAGTCTTAAAATAATATCAAAGAATGGAATTTATTGGCAAGTGACTCAATATTAGCCACAAGGGCATCCTGTCGACGCGTTTCGACTTAATTGGGGCTCATCAGGACAGGAGTAGCAAAGATGTAAAATTTAACACGAACACATTATGGGAAGTACCGCATCACCTAGCCCACAATTTGTGCCTTCGTGCTGTTTCACCTGACTTTGCAGGTTTTATCAACAGTCGGCACGGAGGAGATCCGGTTCAACTGCCTTTTTCCATAGCCAAAGATTATAATTATAAAGAATAAGTAAATTTAATGAGTCTTAAAATAATATCAAAGAATGGAATTTATTGGCAAGTGACTCAATATTAGCCACAAGGGCATCCTGTCGATGCGTTTCGACTTAATTGGGGCTCATCAGGACAGGAGTAGCAAAAATGTAAAATTTAACACGAACACATTATGGGAAGTACCGCATCACCTAGCCCACAATTTGTGCCTTTGTGCTGTTTCACCTGACTTTGCAGGTTTTATCAACAGTCGGCACGGAGGAGATCTGGTTCAACTGCCTTTTTCAATAGCCAAAGATTATAATTATAAAGAATAAGTAAATTTAATGAGTCTTAAAATAATATCAAAGAATGGAATTTATTGGCAAGTGACTCAATATTAACCACAAGGGCATCCTGTCGACGCGTTTCGCCCTAATCGGGGCTCATCAGGACAGGAGTAGCAAAAATGTAAAATTTAACACGAACACATTATGGGAAGTACAGCATCACCTAGCCCACAATTTGTGCCTTCGTGCTGTTTCACCTGACTTTGCAGGTTTTATCAACAGTCGGCACGGAGGAGATCCGGTTCAACTGCCTTTTTCCATACCCAAAGATTATAATTATAAAGAATAAGTAAATTTAATGAGTCTTAAAATAATATCAAAGAATGGAATTTATTGGCAAGTGACTCAATATTAGCCACAAGGGCATCCTGTCGACGCGTTTCGCCCTAATTGGGGCTAGGTGATGCTGTACTTCCCATAATGTGTTTGTGTTAAATTTTACATTTTTGCTACTCCTGTCCTGATGAGCCCCAATTAGGGCGAAACGCGTCGACAGGATGCCCTTGTGGCTAATATTGAGTCACTTGCCAATAAATTCCATTCTTTGATATTATTTTAAGACTCATTAAATTTACTTATTCTTTATAATTATAATCTTTGGCTATGGAAAAGGCAGTTGAACCGGATTTTCCTGTGCCGACTGTTGATAAAACCTGCAAAGTCAGGTGAAACAGCACGAAGGCACAAATTGTGGGCTAGGTGATGCTGTACTTCCCATAATGTGTTTGTGTTAAATTTTACATTTTGCTACTCCTGTCCTGATGAGCCCCAATTAGGGCGAAACGCGTCGACAGGATGCCCTTGTAAATATTGAGTCACTTGCCAATAAATTCCATTCTTTGATATTATTTTAAGACTCATTAAATTTACTTATTCTTTATAATTATAATCTTTGGCTATGGAAAAAGGCAGTTGAACCGGATTTTCTCTGTGCGGACTGTTGATAAAACCTGCAAAGTCAGGTGAAACAGCACGAAGGCACAAATTGTGGGCTAGGTGATGCTGTACTTCCCATAATGTGTTCGTGTTAAATTTTACATTTTTGCTACTCCTGTCCTGATGAGCCCCAATTAGGGCGAAACGCGTCGACAGGATGCCCTTGTGGCTAATATTGAGTCACTTGCCAATAAATTCCATTCTTTGATATTATTTTAAGACTCATTAAATTTACTTATTCTTTATAATTATAGTCTTTGGCTATGGAAAAAGGCAGTTGAACCGGACCTCCTCCGTGCCGACTGTTGATAAAACCTGCAAAGTCAGGTGAAACAGCACAAAGGCACAAATTGTGGGCTAGGTGATGCTGTACTTCCCATAATGTGTTCGTGTTAAATTTTACATTTTTGCTACTCCTGTCCTGATGAGCCCCAATTAGGGCGAAACGCGTCGACAGGATGCCCTTGTGGCTAATATTGAGTCACTTGCCAATAAATTCCATTCTTTGATATTATTTTAAGACTCATTAAATTTACTTATTCTTTATAATTATAATCTTTGGCTATGGAAAAAGGCAGTTGAACCGGATTTTCTCTGTGCGGACTGTTGATAAAACCTGCAAAGTCAGGTGAAACAGCACGAAGGCACAAATTGTGGGCTAGGTGATGCTGTACTTCCCATAATGTGTTCGTGTTAAATTTTACATTTTTGCTACTCCTGTCCTGATGAGCCCCAATTAGGGCGAAACGCGTCGACAGGATGCCCTTGTGGCTAATATTGAGTCACTTGCCAATAAATTCCATTCTTTGATATTATTTTAAGACTCATTAAATTTACTTATTCTTTATAATTATAATCTTTGGCTATGGAAAAAGGCAGTTGAACCGGATCTCCTTCGTGCCGACTGTTGATAAAACCTGCAAAGTCAGGTGAAACAGCACGAAGGCACAAATTGTGGGCTAGGTGATGCTGTACTTCCCATAATGTGTTCGTGTTAAATTTTACATTTTTGCTACTCCTGTCCTGATGAGCCCCAATTAGGGCGAAACGCGTCGACAGGATGCCCTTGTGGCTAATATTGAGTCACTTGCCAATAAATTCCATTCTTTGATATATATATATATATATATATATATATATATATATATATATATATATATATATAGTTATAGGCCATATGCCTTAACTTTAAGATGACCTCACAACTGGATAAAATACTGCATTGCCAATGTTATATGTACTGTTTTAATTCTATAGATAAAGGTTGTATTAAGTGTGCATACTCTAGGAATGCAGGGAGCGGTATGTCTGACAACAATGACACATTCCATAAATCAAAATAAATTGTTTTGACGATCTATTGACATGCAAAACTAATAATTTATTAAACTTCTTCTTGATAACGTAGTAATACTACATCTTGCATCACACAATTTAGGATAATATAACAAGGAGTTTGGCAAACAAATTTATTGTAGTATTACTAAAAGGGGAGGTTTTAAAAATTTAACAGTACTTCATGAAGTATTTGAGGTTATGAACTGTTGGTTTTAAATAAACAAAATATTTATAAATAATTTATTAACTTTAACAGGTATGTAAATACACGTTCCATATAAAATATACACAACGTTTGAATTTTGGTCTAACTGATGTCTTGGATACAATTTTCAAATTTGTAACAACTAAGCCTTTAGGGTGAAGATATTAATTTAATCAATGCATTTCAACTTTTTTTTTTTTAAGTTTTTCATGCTGTTCACGTAAAGCAACTAAACCAAAATAAGCAATACTCAAAAATGTATTTAAATTCATTAATATATCAAAGGTATATTTATATTGTACCACAGCAGTAGAACAATTTTAAATTATGCTTTCCACAGATAGTCGTCGTCCTCTTCACTATCTACATTGATAATGAACGGTAGCACATCTTTATAATCAAATGCTACTTACCTATCCCACCAGAGTTGTATCTCTTTTTCTGTATGGTGGTTTGTGCTTGCCCACACATCAGGTGTTGCAGTCGCAAGACTCCTTGCATCTAGCTGGTGACTTCTCAACTGAGGTACCACTGTATCAAACGTGATCCCTATAATAACTTTTTGCTGTACCCCAAATGTATTCTATGGGATTAAAAATACGGTGATATGGTGGAAGTCTCAAAACTGTATAATTGTAGCGTTCAGCCATTTGATCTGCTGCATATGTAACTTAGCGTCGCCGTGGATCAATGTAGTAAGCATAAGACTACGGATCCCAAGGTCCCGGGTTCAAATCCCGACACGGCCGACTGCTTGAAAAATGGCAGGTGAGCATTTTTCACAAAAATTATACCCTCGTTCGGATGAGAGGTTAAATGGAGGTCCCGTGTGTGAGTGTTGTCACGCACGTTAAAGATCCCTACCTTGCCTGGAACGGCAAGGGTTCGGCAAAATTCTAAATTTCCAGGCAACAAAAAACTCGCCTCCTGGCCAATGTAGTACCTACAGGTGGAGCATTGGAAATGTAAATGAACTGCATATGTAACTTTAGGCTTATTCCTAGAAATACAAACAATAAGAAAAAGGCTATATAAAACAATATAACTTACTGTTTCACTAATGTTATTAATTCACATTTTAGCATTGTGCTATCATAATAAATATTATTTTCTTGCAGCCATTTTTGAATATCAGCTTTTTTCCAAGAACCCTTGGGTGCCTTATTGATTTGCGTACTACAGTAGGTAGCATTGTCCATTACGATAGTTAATGGCTTGCTTAGATTAATTAAAAGCTGATATTCAAATCAACGTAAAAAGTTATCTTAATTCATTTTGTCATGGTAGTCACCCCTCTATGGTTTTTGAAGCAAAGATGAGTTCGGCATTAGACATGAATCCCTCTTCACACCCAGCGTAAAGAACTATGTATCTAATAAAGAAATGCATACTTGGCAAAATTTTATATTTGTATAAGTATTAGTATTACCGTTCACCACCAACAGTAAGCTTTTCAACACTTGTAGCATCAGAATCCTGCCACGATTTTTCAATACTGCCGTTTTTAAAAATGCTGCTTCCATCAACAAATACAAACTGCTGTAGTCCTTCTGTTTTAGCTTGAACATATTGTCTTAAAAATGTCACCTTTTTCGAAGCGACATGCACTTTCATCAATCCACGACAAGGATCATCCTTGTTACCGAAATCCGATATTCTTTAAAATTGTCCACAAAGAAGTTCTACCTCCTTAAATGTGTCTCGCTCACAAAGGTTTTCTTGTAGTTTTGTTACAATAATGTGCTCCTCTGAAATACAAAAAATTATTCGCTTCAAGGGGTTTGAAAATTACTAACTGTTTTTATACATCTGGTAGATTACATTTCTAATTGCATCTTTGTCGAAACCATTTATATCAGCGACAGGTTTCTTGCATAGACGTATTTTTTGGTCCTGTTAGCGCTTTACCCTTATTGAACCTCTTCTCAATGCTGTTTACAGTGCCAATACTAATATTTAATGCTGATGCGACTCGCTAAAACAAACTACTTTTAGTGAAAGTGTTTAGTTTACTTATCAAATTTGAAATTATTCGAGTGGAATCAAACACATAAATACAGAAATTACTTACGTCTCTTACAGAAGTGAATGATGGAAGAGACCCATTATTATCAAGTTCTTTTTCAAAATAGTCTATTAGTGAAGCTACCATTTCTTGAGCACACATATCCAACGGTTTAGGCATTGTGAATATATTTTATGTATTCACAATTCAAATAATATATTTTAGTTCTGAAAGAACTGTTTTATAAAATATCCAAAAACAAACGATAAAGCCAAAAATAAACAAGAACCAGCAGGAGAACAAAATAACAAGATATCGGATCTCAAATGCTTGGACTTGCAAAAAAAATCGACAGCAACACTGTACAAAACTACCAACTTTTATTGTTTTAAATGACAATATTTTTCAAGCGTAATTCTAGATATTTATTTGCTTACAGTTACCCACACTTTATTACTACATTTGACGTCATCCTAAAGTTATTTTGAGTGAACTATAGCATGAATGAAGCAAATTTTACTGATCCCCTGGAAATTAGTAGTAGGCATCTGAGGATTTGATATTATGTATAATACCGTTGGTTAGTATGTAAATACCTTAATCTGAATTAAATTTTCTTTGTTGGTGTTAATTAAAATACTTTGATACAAACAAGATTGTTTATTTTAATTTAGATGGTGCAACTACTCCATTGCATGTTACCGGTGTTTGAAGCATTAAGTTTTTAAATTTGGAATTATCTAAAAGGGATGGGAATCTCGTAACAAAATGAGAATGCACTACAGTGGTGTGGGAGTGGGTTCTTATAGTAGTAAATGGCAGAAAATTAAACTATTTTGCATAATAATCAAAATTCCCTTTTGGTACGATTTCAAGCTATGCTAGTACTACCACTTACCCTGTTAAGTTTTCAGTTCGTCAAGTTTAAAGGATACAAAAGATGTCTGGGGTAATAGGAATTCTGCTGGTTGATATGTAAACCATGGATTGTTAATTATCTTGGTGTAATGCAGTTTTTTACACACTGTTACCTGTCCATTGTTACAAACTCTTAATTTGACTTAAATCTATTCTACAAAAACATTATGTAAACATTTACAAATAGAAAAAGGAACATAAAAATTTTAAATGTACTTACAGTAATAGTCGAGTTAGTAGCCTATAATTATCTCTATAACAAAGTACATATATTAAACAAAATTGGTGAAACTCAAAAGAAGTCTGTTATTAATGCAGTTAACCGTACATACAATTACAGTTTCAGTTACAGTTATTTTTTTTACAATGTTACTTTACAGGTTCTAACTTCCATATAACCAAACAATCCTCTCCTACTTTGGGGGCTTGGAATTCCAAAATATTCTGCTGGGAAAAAAATCGTCCCAAACTAAATTTGTTTGTTGGTGTTACGTAGATTTATTACCTGGAACAATAGAAACGTTGCCTGTTTGTACCGCGGCTAGTCAGAAGCATAATGGGTCGGGTTCTCAAGGCGAGATGGTACTAATATTTTGTTGAGCGCCAAGGCGGGCTCCGCGCAAAAAGGCAACTATAATATAAAACCAACCTTACCTGCCTAATTGGCTGATCCAGGATCCAGGACTAATATTACTGTAGATATTGTGTGAACTTCAGGTTTATGAGAACTACGATTAATATTTGCACACGTTATGTAAATATGTATATATTGTAAACATTCAAATTAACACTAATTGAAGGGAAACAGCTGATTGCACCTGCAACTCCTAATAAGTCGCATAAAGTTAAAAACCAGTACTAGGGGTTGGTTTGCGCAAAACAACACTTTGTATATAGTGAAATGTATATAGTAAAATTACCACTATAGGCCCTTTCAACTGCTTTAACAGTGATAACGGAACAAAGTGAAATTGTTATTTTTATATATGAAAATTTGGTAAGTTGCAAAGTAAGCAACTAAGTCCGTCGGAGTATTCTTTATTCTTCCCAGGCCACTTACGTAAAAAAGGATACGTTAATACATCCTGGTGTGGTGTTTTGCTCTCTGCAGGTAGCACTTGTCCCTCGCTGTAGATATGTAACTAAGCGATCAGTGTACAAATGAATAACAAGAAGTGTAACATCTGGATCAAGCTTGTATCTGCTGTACGTATACCAAAAATACAATAAGGCAATTCCAATAAAGGAAAACCAAAGCGAGAACCATAACCACGAAAATATCAGAGAAGAGGATAAACAAATAAATAAACCAGTGGATAAGAAAACAAAAAAAAAACCCTTCAACGCTAACCAGCGTAAGGGTTTAATAATTTTTATAGCGACGCTATCTTCAAACAGGTAGCAACTTCAAACAATTCAATGAATGTGCACCATCGACCTATAACATTCAAATACTTGATCCAAAGTTGCAGAAACTTCCAATTAAGCACAGCCCACGCTATATGCAACTCCAGAAAATTAACGTTTCGTTATATTTATATCCTGCAACGCAGCTAGGGAAATATCTTTTAGCACACGCTAACCCTTGGATAACGAAAACGTGTAGGTCACTTCACAAAGCGCATTCAAGACGAATCACATTTAATCAAGAATGTATTAATTCGTATTTCTATTTATCAACAATTATCACACACCTGTCGGACAGATAAAGTCGCGTTGTATTTAATATTAAATGCTTGGCCCTGAATCAATATTTTACAAATAAATTGTTACGTTTAATCTAATTACGATATATACAGTGAGAGTCATTGTAACGTAACAAAGTGACCGTTACAACTTTCCCCTTCCTAAATTTAACCATCTCCCAAAAAAAAATCATTGGAAACTCCAACCCAAAGAAGATGAAAGTATATCTAACTACCCTCAATCAAAGGATCCAAACTATGATCAATTTTTATGTCTTTAATATGCCAGTTGCCTAAATTATGTCCAGAATGAAAATCGGATAATTGATAGACATTCGGCGAAATTTTTTTCTTTACGTGACACTTAATAAACTTTGGGTTAAGCTTAGACGCAATGAAGTCCGAAGCTTTAGACAATGTAAAATTTCTTTTCCACACAACTTGACCAACATCTAACTGTAATGGTTGATGCCTCAAATTGTACCGATGAGCTCTTTTTTCGTAGGCGGCTGCTAACCTCTTTTTAACCATCGGAAATAAATCGCGAATAGATTTTAAATGATCCGTGATCGGGATCCGATTCTTAAAATCAAGCGGGTCTTCCTTGTTGATTTCTATCCCTCTAAACATGTCCCCCGACAAATAAACTTCCCGTCCAAAATTTAAATAAGAAGGGCTAAACCCGGTGACTTCGTGAACGGCATTACGAAGCGCAAACCCAAAAGCCGGAAGTTGAACGTCCCAACTTCTGTGTACTTCACCTACGTATGACCGGATCATCGTTTTCAAAACTCGGTTTACACGCTCTGTGGGGTTAGCTTGTGGATGGTACTTAGCATCAAAAACTATTTTTGTTTTATAAGATTTTGCCATCTTCCGAAATTTATTGCTATTGTATTGGCTACCATTATCACATAAAATTCTTTCGGGCGCACCATATATTAAAAAGACATCTTCTTCAATATGCTTTACAACCGCGGAACTGGTAGCAGCTTTTAAAGGGAATAACAAAACATATTTTGTGAAGCAATCCGTTACAACCAGTATAAACCTATTCCTTTTCGACGATAACGGCAATGGACCAACCAAATCGGTTGAAATCACCTCCCACGGGCGAGAAATAATACGTTTGTACATAACGCCATGAGGCGCTTTTTGTTGTACTTTTTGTGCCTGGCACATTTGACAACCCCTAACATATTTAGCAATTTCAGCATTCATTTTTGGCCAATAATATTTCATACAAATGCGTTTACGAGTTTTAAAATAACCCATGTGACCAGCTGTGGGCGCATCGTGGTTTTCTAAAAACACTTCCTGCCTCAAAAATTTAGGAACAACCAATTTCCATTCATTACCGTCATCCAAGAGTATTCCTTCGTTATCCACCAACTTATAGATTTTATTATCTAGCACACGCCAATGTGGAAATTTATCAGGCGATCTTGAAATTTTCGCTTTTAAATCAACATACCAGTGTTCTAACGGTCCATCCTTGATGTCAATGAGAGCAACAGCTCTAGACAGAGCGTCCGGTACTTGATGAGAAACCCCTTTCCTATGAACAACATTAAAATCATAACCTTGAAGACGTAACGACCATCGGGCTAAACGACCTGAAGGGTTCTGTAGTTTATGTAGCCATAAAAGAGAAAAATGATCGGTAATAACCGTGAACGAAACTCCTTCGATATAAGGCCTAAATTTTTTGATACCCCACACTACACCAAACACTCTAATTCTGTAGTAGAATAGCGGCGTTCTTGTGCCGTAAGGCTCCTACTAGCAAAAGCTACCACGTGCTCTCCGTCATCAAACTCTTGAGTTAGCACGCAACCTAGACCCACTTGCGACGCATCCGTTTGGATACAAAACTTTTTGGAAAAATCAGGACAAACTAATATCGGAGTGGAAATCAAACATTGCTTAATATCCAAGAATGTTTTTTCAGCCTCATCATCCCAAAGAAAATGTTTCGATTTCCTTGTCAAGCGATTGAGCGGGGCCACACGGCAAGCAAAATTCTTGACAAACCTTCTATACCACGAAATTAGTCCTATAAAACGACGAACTTCTTTTACACTTCGAGGGGTAGGGTAATTTACCATTGATGTAATTTTTTCGGGATCGGCTTGTAAACCGTCTTGATCTCCAACATAGCCCAAGTATCGGAGACTATTTTTGACAAATTCACATTTTCAGGGTTTATCGTAAGCCCTGCTGAATTAAGACGTTTAAAACTTCTTTCAAAACCTTAATGTGCGTGTCGAAATCCGATGTTGCTATGAGAATATCGTCCAAATAAAGCGACACCCAATTTTCTAAATCCGGCCCAAGAATTGTGTCAACTAACCGCTGAAAAGTAGCAGGCGCATTATGTAAACCGTAGGGCATTCTGGTGAATTGAAACAAACCTTTACCTGGTACAACAAAAGCAGTCTTCTCTTTACTAGTTTCTTCCAAAGGGATCTGATGGTACGCCGATTTTAAATCAATCGTTGATAAATATTTAGCATCTCTAAGACGATCTAAAATGCTTGAAATGTAAGGCAATGGGTACGCGTCTTTTTTTGTAACTTGATTAACTTTTCGCAAATCAATACAAAATCTAAACTCGTTGTTAGATTTTTTCACCATAACAATAGGCGAACTCCAGGCTGATTTAGATTTTTCAACGACGCCAAGCGCTAACATTTTATCTACCTCAGTATCAATCACTTTCTGTACATACGGGGATACGGGATAATATCGTTGTTTAATGGAAGGGTGATTTCCTGTATCGATCATGTGTTGCACACCTTTAGCACAACCTAAACCTTGACCTATTTCTGTAAATGCTAAAGTCACCAATTTCTCTAGCTCCTGCTTTTGTACATTATTTAAAGAATCCTTGACGCAAATACCGCTCAAATAATTATGGGGTATAAACTCCCATTTGTTGCCTTTAATTACTGGAAAAACAGCCATTTTACGTAAAAAATCAATACCCAAAATAATATCCTCAACCACCTCGGGGATGACTATTGCCTTTATTAAACTGACGTGGTTCCCTAATTTAATTAAAAGCTGCACAGTTCCGATAACATTACATGACCTGCCATCAGCAACGGTAACTAACAAATTATTAGATTCCAACTTAATACCAGCTTCTTTTAATAAACCAGGTCATACGACCAATTACAGTTTGACTTGCACCCGTGTCTATCAAACCTATACACGCAATATCGTACACCAAAACAGATGCAAAAGGGCGAGAGTCTCTCTCTCTATCTATAAATAAACTTTTTATTCGATCTTTCTGAAATTCAGTTCGAACAGTTTCAAGCCAAGATTTCCATGATTGATTTGCCGAGCTCGTATCTATGATCGCCGACCGGCTACTCGACGACCTGCGTATCCGTTTCCCGAACACACGCAACTAAATTTAGTAGTGCCATCTTTGCCACAACGAAAACAAAATTTCCTTGTTTTAGAAAGTTCACAATACTTAAACGCATGCCCCAATTGACGACAGTTCCAACACTGTACGCCTGTCTCAAGAGGTGAGATACGTTTTTCTAAAATGGGTTTACTTTCCAGTTTAAACGGTGTGCCTAACAATTCGGGTTCTAATCGAGGTAAAGAAGTAATGGGTCTTTGACGTGTATCTGAAGCTAATTGTTTGTTCACCTCTAATCTTTTACATAGATTAAGCAATTCATCCACCGTAGAAAAGTTTTGTAAGCCTAGACAGTGAATATAGTAAGGAGAGATATTCCGGCGAAGTATAGCTAATTTTTCTTCCTCTGATAAAGGTTTTGAAAGTCTAGCAAACAAATTTATCATGCACGCGAAAAAATCTCCTACTCGTTCTTGCGATGCTTGTTTCCTATTATGTATTCCCGTCAGAAGTTCACGTTCATAATCAAACGGTAAATATTCAGAACGCAACCGAGAAACAAAATCTTGCCAAGACGTAATGGAGGATCGAACTGACCTATACCATATACGAGCATTTCCTCTCAATAAATCTATAATAGAATTATTTAAATCTATGACGCTAACATTGCGAGCCACCCTGTATTCTTCAACCCTTTCCAAAAATTCGTTAACACTACAGTGGTCGGGGTCTCCAGAAAAAGTAATTCCCCATTTACATACAGGTATACTTTTTGACGATAAAACAGGGGTGTTTCTATTTCCATTTAGAAATCGATTTTCCGGAACAATATTCAACTCATGGGCACTTACTGTTTGTTCTGGTATCGCGTCGGACTCATCTAACAACACATCTATTTTCCCTAAGCGCTCCATCATCGAATCAACCGCGCTCTGATATTTTTATTAGCATCTACTAAGGGAAGTCGTACTAACCTTCCAAGCAAATGTTTAAGTTTACTTTCAGCATATAATATATTAACGGGTTTTCCACTCAAAACTAAAGACTGAACTTGAGATTCTAATTCTGTAGACTTACTCTCACAAATACCTAACTCTTCTTTTATATTCGGAGCATAATTTTGTATAGTTTTAACCTCACCAAAAGATTCCTTTGATAACTCCTCTTTACTTTTTCTTAATTCGCGACATGTTTCAGTAGACGAGATTTTAATACCTCGTACCAACAATTCATATTCTAACTCGTCTTTGGACAATCGATAAGGGTCCATTTTAAATTAATTTTATCACAAAGACGAGTTAGAATATGAATTGTTGGTACGAGGTATTAAAATCTCGTCTACTGAAACATGTCGCGAATTAAGAAAAAAAGTAAAAGAGCAAAACCTGTTACGTAGATTTATTACCTGGAACAATAGAAACGTTGCCTGTTTGTACCGCGGCTAGTCAGAAGCATAATGGGTCGGGTTCTGAAGGCGAGATGGTACTAATATTTTGTTGAGCTCCAAGGCGGGCTCCGCGCAAAAAGGCAACTATAATATAAAACCAACCTTACCTGCCTAATTGGCTGATCCAGGATCCAGGACTAATATTACTGTAGATATTGTGTGAACTTTAGGTTTATGAGAACTACGATTAATATTTGCACACGTTATGTAAATATGTATATATTGTAAACATTCAAATTAACACTAATTGAAGGGAAACAGCTGATTGCACCTGCAACTCCTAATAAGTCGCATAAAGTTAAAAACCAGTACTAGGGGTTGGTTTGCGCAAAACAACACTTTGTATATAGTGAAATGTATATAGTAAAATTACCACTATAGGCCCTTTCAACTGCTTTAACAGTGATAACGGAACAAAGTGAAATTGTTATTTTTATATATGAAAATTTGGTAAGTTGCAAAGTAAGCAACTAAGTCCGTCGGAGTATTCTTTATTCTTCCCAGCCCACTTACGTAAAAAAGGATACGTTAATACATCCTGGTGTGGTGTTTTGCTCTCTGCAGGTAGCACTTGTCCCTCGCTGTAGATATGTAACTAAGCGATCAGTGTACAAATGAATAACAAGAAGTGTAACATCTGGATCAAGCTTGTATCTGCTGTACGTATACCAAAAATACAATAAGGCAATTCCAATAAAGGAAAACCAAAGCGAGAACCATAACCACGAAAATATCAGAGAAGAGGATAAACAAATAAATAAACCAGTGGATAAGAAAACAAAAAAAAACCCTTCAACGCTAACCAGCGTAAGGGTTTAATAATTTTTATAGCGACGCTATCTTCAAACAGGTAGCAACTTCAAACAATTCAATGAATGTGCACCATCGACCTATAACATTCAAATACTTGAACCAATGCAGAAACTTCCAATTAAGCACAGCCCACGCTATATGCAACTCCACAAAATTAACGTTTCGTTATATTTATATCCTGCAACGCAGCTAGGGAAATATCTTTTAGCACACGCTAACCCTTGGATAACGAAAACGTGTAGGTCACTTCACAAAGCGCATTCAAGACGAACCACGTTTAATCAAGAATGTATTAATTCGTATTTCTATTTATCAACAATTATCACACACCTGTCGGACAGATAAAGTCGCGTTGTATTTAATATTAAATGCTTGGCCCTGAATCAATATTTTACAAATAAATTGTTACGTTTAATCTAATTACGATATATACAGTGAGAGTCATTGTAACGTAACAAAGTGACCGTTACATTGGTTATGTTGAAAATCCGTGTAGAATCACGTGGACCCTCATTTATTATTTCATAATTAGCAGGGCATTTGCAATAAACCCAAACATTTACTTTTTGATAACCCCACATCTATTTGTATTAATGACTTAGAAGGAATTGAATTCTTTTGTTCAAGTAACTGTATCGCGATGTCATTCTTCCCACTTCTGTCTTAAAGGGGTATTCTATTGATATATACCCCGCTAACTGTGATATAAATGAATACAATGTCTGATGTGTAATTGAATCTCTGTGAGTTTTATCAGTTTAATTTTTCCTTTGTGTAGTACTTTGTAAAATTCTGTTTTCATTGTGTCTGATATACATTGTAACTATCGGAAGTTATGTTATGTTGGTATATTATTAAATGGAATATTTTCAATGTAAAAGAAGCTTTCTTAATATGGCATGAGAAATATATTGAGAATGTTTTTTTTTGAAGTTTTTAAAATAATTAATAAATTGGAGTTTTATTTCCAATGAATCGTACAGAAAAAAAGGTTGTGATTTCTAAATTTATGATTTTTATAGAATCCTTTTTTATTACACTAGTTTGTTAAACACTATTATACTGACATCAAAATTACACATAGTGCTTCAATAATAAATTGTCCGTTTTAAATTTCTTACCCCTTTCATATCTGATTTTCATTTCTTGTAGCACCCAAACATTACATTCTCTGTACAAACAAGATTTTTTCAAAATGCTACTATTCTAACATTCCTGATGTTAATCTAGTATCTGTCCTATGTCCACAGTCGTTCATCTATCCAAATTAAAATTAGAAAAAGAATTAAAGCGTATAAAATTTTAAAAAAAATTTTGGCCTTAGATCTTTTAGAAATAATCTGAACTCTTATCTAGTATATATGTACAAAAATCCTAATCTATCTCTTTCTCCAATTCTTAATTTCTTCACCCTCCTTACCGTACGTTGCATCTGGTTTTAAATATTTTACATGCCAAAACCCTCTGGATTGACCCGTATCATCAGCTAACTCGTATGTATTGGTAGAAGCATTGTCAACAATTGCAAATGAGTCAATAGGTTCGGTGTTATTTTAGTGTTAAAATATTTTATTGCATCTGAGATAGCAGAATTCCTTCTTCAGACTTTATTTCCAACTGAACAGGTTACTTCACGTCATCTTAAATCGTAATTATGTTTTGATCTATAATAAGCTAATTCTAATTTTTTCAAAATACCTTGGGTTTTCTATCTGTAATTGAATATCGATTAAATTTTTCGAGTCTTAACTTTCTCCAAAAGAAGTACCATCTAATATCATTTTTTGTTCAAAATTTGCAAAATAAGGCGACTTACCTATGACTTCCTGTACAGCTGTGTGAACACTTTGGTTTTCAGACACGTATGAAGCTAACAGTTTTTAAAACTCGATTTACTCTTTTGACGGGATTTATTTTTGAATGATTATATGCATTGAAAATAATTTTTAGTTTATATTTTTTCATTAAATTTTTTAACAAAGTATTACGAAACTGAATTCCGTTATCTACTAAAACCTATTGACATGTTCTGAAAAATATAATAATAAATTCTTCAATTTTTTTTAACTATCGTGGAGGCTGTAGCCTTTTTTAACGTGAAAAACAATGGAAATTTAGTAAAAGTATTAACTATTGTTAACATAAAAGTGTCCTTCAGTAGCCCTAGGTGAAGGACCTACTAAGCCTATTGCAATCATCTTCCATGTTTTGATACTGTGGAGTGTCGTTACATTTTGCCTGCTGTAAGTTTGCATTGATTTACGTACTTATCCACATCAGCACGTAATTTGGGAAAGAAATATTTTTGTTTTCTTCATTCACATGTTTTAAAAATACCTCAAAGATTGGCTGTGACTTTATCATGAAATTGTTTTAAAATTTCTGTGTTATAATTTTGGAACTTCTTCTTTCCAATTTTCTACTTCTTCGGTTAAATTTGGAAAGTAGGGTGCTAAATGTTTATACAATTTTTCATTCACTAATCTCCAATGATTAAATTTAATTGGATATTTTTGAAAAATTTTTCACACTAATTATCATATTTGAAATGATGTCTTCGAATATCTTTAACAGTTTTTTGAGGTAGGTATTTATAAAATGGATGTAATTTTTTCAGGATATACTAATAATTCATTCTCATTAACAATGTAACCTAAATATTTTAATTCCTTTTTACAAAAATGACATTAATGTTTGCTCAACACTAAACCAGCTTTTAATAATCTTGCGAAAACTTATACAAAATTTCTAAATGTTTTTCAAATAGGTCTGTTATGATTATTATGTCATATAAATAATAATGTGCAAATGGTTCCAATTCTGGGCCTAAAACAGTATCAACAAGTCTTAACCAGGTGCTTGGTGAATTTGAAAGTCCTATAGGTAAATGTGTCAATTCCAAAAGTCCTCAATTTGATACAGTAAATGCAGTATATTTATATGAATCTCTATTAAGTGGAATTTGAAAATATGTGGCTTTGATGTCTAATGTCAAAATATATTTTGCATCGTGTAACTTATCCAAAATGGAAGATGCTTATTGAATGGGATATGTATCTTTTTTCGTTACTTTATTTAATTCACGAAAATCTACTATAAAACGATAGCTAGTATTTTTTTCCTTAACTAGCAAACTTGACTTATTCCATGCAGAAGTACTTTTTTAAATAACACTTAATTCAACAATTTATCTAACTCTTGATCGATATGTTTTTGCATAATGGACGGTACTGCATAATATTTTTGTTTAATTGAATGATTATTAACTTTAATTTTGTGTTCTACTAAATTTGTCTGACTTAACTCTGGTATATTATGAAGATAGTTTGCAACACTAGTATCTAATTTTGGTCTTTGTTTGGGTGTTAAATGATTTGATAACAGGTTCTTTTTGCTCTATATTGTCTAATTTTGAAAAATTAAACTCTCCTTTAAATATATTGGAAACAATTCCCATATTTTTCCATAAATCCATCCCTACTACTACTGAGTGATGAACATTAGGTATAACTAAAACTTCTAAAACTATTAGTTTTTTTTGTAATTTTATCAGTAATGAAACAATTTCTAAAAGTCTAAAATTTGTCGATTGGCTAATTGACATTGTTCCTCTGTTGTACGTGTTAAATTCTAATTTTGATAATATTTCCCAGGCATGATGCTCCAAAGTAGTATTGGTTGCTCCTCAGTCTAATAATGTCAAAAATTCAAATTCTAATATATTTATTGTTACATGAGGACGTTAGACTTCCCTTGATTACTCCATCACATAATAGAGCATTACTTTATTTTCTGAAAGGTTTCACATTTTTCTTGAATTAAATTTTTTATTTTCATAATTGTATTATAAAAAGTATGAGACCTTACATGACCAGGTAAAGCCTCTTTCGTCAGTTTAAATAGTTCTGATTATTTCATTGACAACGTGGGCATTGGTTGAATGTCACATCATCTAAACTACTTTTATACCAATATAATTTTTCCTGTGCATTCTTACAATGTGTTCAGCAATATCCTACTTGACCACATTGATAACAACCTTGTCAATTTATTGTATTTGCAGTACTGGGACTTTGATTTAATGTTTGAGTTTCAGAAAAATGATGTCTATTTACATCTGCCTAGTTTGTGAATTTTGAGGTTCCTGATATGCTAAATCTGTTTCTAAAATATTTGATTTTCTAGTTGTAGAAAAATTTTCTATTGATACTTTACGTTCCTCTAAATTTTTTCGTAGTTTATTAATTCCTGTATAGAGTTTATTTCCAATAAGCTTAATGATGATTGATAAAATGGTAACATTTTTCCGTAAGATTTCAAGTTGATGTTTTATGCTTAACGGTTCAGTTAAACGAGATTTTTTCAATTTTTTTTCTTTGCTTATTCCTGTAGATTTCTAATTTGTTTCTATTAGCAATTTTTTTCCTTTCCAAAAAAAATTGTTACAATATAAACTTTTCAATAAAGATAAATTTTAACACCAATAGACGTTCTACCAGATTTCAAATGTATTTTACAGTAAATAACAGTATGACGCTGTTAGACGTCCACAATTTTAAATATAGCAATGCTTATAACCGTATTAATGACAATTGAAATGGTGTGAAACGCAAAACATTTATTTTAAAAAACAAATGATTGATTATGATAGAAGACAAAACTAATTATATGTAAATGAAGACAAATATATACAAATACAGCTATTACACAAGCAGGTCCATATTTGGTGAGACTTTCAAAAATTGCCTACTGACTGATGTCAGTCTTCAAAACAGCCTGGACGAAGAGGTGGTTTTATTACACAACCTTTGCAACAAAAACGTGTTTCTTTGCATAGGTTTTTTTCGTGCACTTTCTGCATCTCAAAAAAATAGCTTTCTTCTGCAAAGCTGCTCCAGGAGTATCTGGAATTTTTGTGGCCAATGGCCTGTTCTTACTGGCATATTTGGCACACTAATTGATTGCACTGGTGCTGTACGCCTGCAGTCGTTCTTTTTAACCTTCATTAAATCTTTTGCTTCTAAATCCCTTTTGCAATATTTTCTGTAGAGGTAAAAGGCATTCCATGTGGTAACATTAAACTTATACAACATAAATTTTTTATACCATTTTATGGTTATACATGGTGTTGCATAGTTGAAATCATTTGATCACATCGATCAACTCCAAACATGTTATCATTATTAACGTCTACCTCTTCAAACTTTATTCTTTTTTTTCCAAATCTGTTTTTTACTAAAATCATGTAGGGATGGTTGTGAATTGCTACCACTTAAATATCCCACTCCATTTAGAAACTTATATTTTTTTTGCCGAACCCAATAACGTTATCCTTTTTTTTCAATTTTTTTTGAATGACAAACTTTGGACCGCCTCTTCTATTGGATCTTAAGATGCGAGTTTTATACTTTAGAATCTTTTTAGACAGTTGTATGCTGTTATAATAATTGTCCATTATATAGATCTTGATCCTTCATTAGGTAAGGTTTCGTCAATCTAAGCACCAATAGATCAGTTATAGTGCCTTAGGAAGCATGTTTGTGTGCAGAAGATCTGTACATCTCCATATTTAGCAAATAGTCCTCAGAAGTCAATTCAAAAATTTTATTCGGTATCGATTTTTTTTTATTTATGATGAAAAATCTAAATGCATGTCTACCACGATGATGCAACAAAGACTCGCCTATCGACAGCTGTTTTGTTGGTTCGTAGGTTTCTTGATATTGTTTTATAAACATATCCAGCAGACCTATGTCTTGTTTTTGGTCCATTTGTTTCACACAAAGGTTGACCATATTTGTTTGTACATTCAACTAATATATTCAAGTATGAAAAGCATCAATTAAAGCATTTTTAACAAATTTTGTTTGCATATCCAAATGTTCCAAATTAACATTCGTTAGTTTTTTCCTTTAGAATTGTAAAACATTAAAAAGCCACGTTCAAAATTATTTATTGAAATATAAAGCGTCGTTTAGCCATAATACACGTATTCATAACTAGTTATTTCTGGTATAATCAACCTGCACATGCCTTATTTAGCGCTTATAGTCCAGATAGGTGACTTTTCCGTAAACAAAATCAGTTGTATTCCAGCCATTATGTGAACAACATGTCTCTCAGAATTAATAAGTTGAAATGCGACCTCTGGATAGCCCTTTAAGATATTTCTGTTAGAGGCCTTGTCAGTGGTGTCATAAACTGGACAATATGGTTTGTAAAATCTATATATATATATATATATATATATATATTTATATTTTAGGTAGTTAATTACACAAGGTAAGTTGATAAATACCATCGTATTACAGTGACTAAGATGAAATAATAATTTAGAAGACTTTTATGCAAATCCCAAATGATCATTTCAAATCGAGCTAGTAATTGAAAGATGGAAAATATAAGGTCTTGGACAGGATTTGTATCTGTATCCTGGTTTTGCCAGAACCATGCGTTTACCAATTACGCCACTGAGACTGATGACGACAATTGGGAAATTTACAAATTTAAATCGTGTACACAACTATATATAAATCTAACTTTCAATTACGTTTGGCATTTTTGTCAATCATATCTGACATTGTCAAGTTTTTGACTTATGGCAGTTATAGACAGGAAGCTACGCTCAAATTTACGACTATAAGCCAAGTATTAAATAAATAAATATTTTAGGTAGTTAATTACACAAGGTAAGTTGATAAATAATAAATAAATAAATAAATACCATCTTATCACTGTAATACGATGGTATTTATCAACTTAACTTGTGTAATTAACTACCTAAAATATTTATATATTTAATACTTGGCTTATAGCCGTAAATTTGAGCATAGCTTCCTGTCTATAACTGACATAAGTCAAAAACTTGACAATGTCAGATATGATGACAAAAATGCCAAACGTAATTGAAAGTTAAATTTATATATAGTTGTGTACACGATTTAAATTGTAAATTTCCCAATTGTCGTCATCGGTCTCGGTGGCGTAATTGGTAAACGCATGGTTTCGGCAAAACTAGGATACAGGTTCAAATCCTGTCCAAGACCTTATATTTTCCATCTTTCAATTACTAGCTCTATTTGAAATGACCATTTGGGCTTTGCATAAAAGTCTAAATTATTATTTCATCTTAGTCACTGTAATATATATATATATATATATATATATATATATATATATATATATTACCGTGGTTCTCTTGTAAAAGCCGCGCCAGAAAAAACATTCGAGAGTTTTATTAAATTTTCAAAACTCGAAAATTGCACATAATAGAAATTAAATACTCAAAAAAAAATTATAATTTCTTACCCGTTCCTTCTTCTCTTCCTAGGTTGAATTGCCTTCTTCAACTGCTTCCGGCTAGCTCAGTTGGGCCTCCTCTTGGATATCTAGATTCACTCTCATATCCTCTATCATTCACGCACACTCCCAATAAAACCACAAAATACAACAAACATACAACCTTTTATTTATCACAATTTACAAATAAAATTCGATATTATCCACATTTCAGTGATCAAGTTACACCTCAATAAATCCTATTTTGTAATGTCCTGTATTTTTAATTTAAATTATCAAACACATAGAATGTACCCGGAGTAAATGGACCCTGAATAATACCTTATTTCTCATTCCTTTTTTTTCAATTTATTTTAAATCTACGTAAACTCTGGAGTATGGTGAGCTCATGATAACCCAGTTAATTATGAATAATGTATGCCCTTATACTTTGCATACTCTTACAACAAACTAAAAAAACAATCCATGTACTCTTCACAAAATTTAACTTCCTGATGGAACGTTAATAAGCTTTATATACACCTTCAGATTTCTATTTAAATACCATAATAAAGTTAGTTACATGTATTATGTTCACTACGCCAAATAATGCACAATACCTTCAAAATCACTCTCATACGTCACCCAATATTCATAGTTTATAACAACACAATTTCAAAGCGTTACCTGGAATTTCTAGAAGATCTCTGCTATGTTGACGATGCCATGTGTTTGCTTCTTTCGGGTCTGCAGGCCGCTTCTAGCTATTAGTAGAAGAACCCCATGTAAGTTGAGCTGCTAGCGCTGCCTTCACTGTGTATCCAATTTCCAAATCCAAATTAATTACACGTCTTTCATGATTATTTAATTTAATCCGCTTTACATAACGTCACTACACGAATTTGTTAAAAAAAAATATAGGTGATAGCTCAATAACTTCTAAACTCGTCACAAGTCGCGTACAAATTATGAGCCTAACACCGTGCAATATAATTTAAAATAATTTTATTATACTTACAAACTCGTGATAACTTTCATACGTCGTCTGAAGCGGTCGAAACATTAAGTAAGGGCTTTCATTATGTTTTCGAAAAGTCTTTATATGCTTCCACTGTAACCTCTCCAGACCCTCTTACCGTGAAAAATGTAATTTAAAATAACACGTTCTTAAAATTTTGAGCTCAACCGATTTCTAAGTCCGCGAATTTCAGTGCACCGTTCCGATCTTTTCTGAAAATTAGTATACACTATGCTCGTATCTGTTTCATGTCCAACTAACAATATCGACCAATCGTCCATCCACTGACGTCCTACAAATCCCGCCTATCTAACGTTGCCCCTTGCTTATGCATCTTTTACGTCTCTTTCTCACCTTGCTTGAGTGGTAGAAATCGATATTCCAGACCATCTGCTATCTAACCCACGTGGACCCCAAACTTACGTGCTTTAAATAACCGCTCATTAGCGTTTCATGCGAAAACATCCGACCCTTTGTACAATCCTTAGAATCCTTGTTTGTTATCTATACAATAAATGGAACTTGACATTTAAAATTCTGCAGGTGTTTAATCTTAACGAGCGTTTTAAATAACACTTCTACGAGTTGGATTTTCCACGTATTTCAACCCCACAGATATCTTCGTTCGTTAGCAATGCGTTTCTCCTTGGTATTATTGGATTTTTACATGCTTTTATGCATATTATACGTAAATAACCGTTCAATTAAACTCAATTAAATTAATACATTAATTGCATGGGCTTCTAACATTCTTTTCTCTACAAACCTCACTAAATTTTATTCATTATTTGTAAAATTTTGTTAATACCTGATACTTAAAAGTGAACTAACTGGAATAAATTTCGCAAGTAAATTTTGGTTGTTTCCTTTATACAGGGTGTTTGAAATTACTTTGTTTATATTTACTTTTAACCCTTTAAAACCACTATATAATCCCCCTATTTCAATTCGAAGAAAAACCCCTCCCGGTTTTTCTGAATTTAAATACCTACACTCTAATTTAATTTTATCTGCTCTTTCTATACACCTATCTACTCACCTAACACTCCCTATACCTATTTATACAACCTATCACTACTTATCTACCTATTTCTATCTATTTCTACATCTATCTCTACTTATTTCTATCTATCTACACCTATCTCTATTCCTAATTACCTATTCACACCTATCACTATCTTTTACCTAACTATTTTTGTCTATTATTAACTCTTCACCCTCTTATTTCATTATATTTTTTTTTTTATTTAAATCTGACTCTTTTCTTGACCCTCCAAGTCTGTTTTCTCACCATACTAATACTCTTCATCTCTATTTCTCCTCCTTCTATTTCTATACTTATCATCTCTGTTACTTCACATAAAATAAACTTATCCCTACTATCCTGACTCTTAAATATTTCTTCTTCATTCCCTATACTTGTTTGCTTCTCATTTATTATACTTTCTTTCTCTGCGGACAAACCCAACGATACTACTTCAACATCTTTATATCTCCCCTTTATACAAAACTTTTCATCTCTTCTAGACCTTTTATGTACAATATTTATTTCACAAAAATCTTTCAACTTCAAATTCGAATTGCTAAAATTATCTTTGCCCCTTAACTCACTTCTGCCTATATTTACCTCTTGTGTGTCACATAATGCTGTCTTTACTTCTAACCTGTTTAATTCTGATTCGTTATCCACTATTGACTTTGTGCCTGACTTTACTTCTACTTGTTCAGCTTCTCCTTTCACTATTACTTGTACCTCATCTAACTTTTCTTCACTATATTCCCCTGAGTCGATCCCTCTCCCTTCTTCATCATCTCCCTTTATACTATTTATACATAACCCCATGTCATCTTCTGTGACCTCATAACTTGCCTTCCAGGGCAATATCCTATCCCCAATCCTAACTATTTTCCTCTCTATATCTATTATAACCCCTAACTGCGTCATGCAATCGACCCCTAATATTTCTTTAAACTTTAACCCAGGTACAATTATAAATTCTTGTTCACAGCTTACTGAACCTAACTCTACTTTCAAAATAACCACACTATTTACAACAGCAAATCGTTTTTTATTCGGCGCAACCAGGTGACTTCTTTTTATTGACATTATCCTGTCACGCACTTTATTTTTAATTTCATTGACGAATTCCTTTGATACCAAACTCGCCTCAGCTCCTGAATCTAATAATGCTTCTAAATTTTTCTCAAAAATTTTAATTTCAATTATGGGCAAACAAAATTTTTTTACTATTTCTGGCTCAATTTCCTCTTCAATTTTCAAAAATTTCCTAGGATGTTCATATTTGTACACAGTGATGTCTAGTGGTTTGTCCTTTTTTAAAAATCCTGTCCAGGTCTGTTTTCTCTACTCGGTCCTGGTCTAGCTGTTACTTCAGCGTATGTCCTAGGCGTTTCCACTCGTTCCGTGTTTGTATTTGCAGTCCCTAGTATGTCCGGTGAACTGTTCTGTCTTGTAGGTCCCGGTCTCGGTGCAGGTCCCCTTCCTAAACTGTTGCTTCTAAAATATGGCCGTCGCGGTTCCCAATTTTATCGCTGATATGCATAATTCTCCCGTCTAGCGTAATTGTCCCGTCTACTGTCGAATCTAACCGTGTTTATCTGTCTTTCCCTATGTTCCCGAGGTCGTCCACTGCTTACGTCATCGTACCTCTGCAGGTACTCCAGAAACATTTCTCTGTCCACAGTGTTTTGTAGTGCTACGTGCTGTCTTACCTCAACCTCGAAATGTCGCGACAAATATTTTATAATTTGTCGGTCCGTCAGTGGTGGGTTCAGTTGCTTCGCTATGCTATACTTTCGTATAGCATATTGCTCCCTACTTCCTAAAAATTCTCCCTTAGATTTACCCGTGATTAAGTCGTCTCGTACCTGGTCTTGTCTGTGGTCACTCCAATAATGTTTCAAAAATCTGTCTCCAAAGTCCGTGTAGGTGTCAATTTCCTGTCCTATTAAATTATACCAAGCTTCAGCATGATCTTTTAGTAAAGCTTTTACAACATTTAACTTTGCCTGTTCATCGTATAAGTTATTTATTAAACCTCTAACGTTATTAATAAATATTTACGGATTAACTCTACTATCTCCATAAAATTTCATTTGCTTTTCTAAAGACACATTACCTGTTACAAACCTTGGACCATCCCCCATTAAAGTCGCTACATTATGCTTAATCCCGGTTACTTCTCTCTCAACCCGACCTAACTGATCCTTACACGAGTCCGTTACCTCAGTCATTTTCGCATTAATCTCGTTCTCACAGAAAATCCTTACATCAGTCCTTAATTGTCCTATTTCCAAATTTAAACCTCTAATATCCCGCTCATTTTTATCTACCCGATTTTCAACTTCCCCCATTTTTATCGTCAAGCTATTTTTAAATTCAGAAAATTCTCTCGTCGATTTTTCTATTTTGTCCCCTAATTCCTGATTTAATTGGTCAAATTTCTTATTCGATTCCACACTCATTTGTTCCAATTTCCTGTTTGAATCTTCTCTAACCCGCTTAACGTCTCACTCATCTGATCAAATTTCCTATTCGATTTGACACTCATCTGCTCCAATTTCCTGTTTGATTCTTCCCTACTTAATTTCATTTCCTCTAATGTTCTGTTAGATTCTTCATTCATCCTCTCTAGCATTCTCAAAATTAATTCATTTCCCGCTTTTCCCGATTCCGTCTTCGACTGATCCCTACTACTTCCAACTTCCTCCATTTTCGAATTTTTATCACACAAGGCACTATCGTCACTTCCAATTTCCACTCCTTGACTTCTTAACCACTCCTTTCTCTGCATACGTTCAAATCACTCACACACACACACTCAAAATATTCTTAAATTTATACAAAACACGAACTCTCTCTCTCTCAGATCGCCAGTTTCCTGGAATAAAATCACTAAAATTTTATCTGGAACTTGAGCCTCACTTTTGGGTCGCCAT
The DNA here is from genome assembly GCA_036346225.1 of Platerodrilus igneus. Lineage (NCBI taxonomy): Eukaryota > Metazoa > Arthropoda > Insecta > Coleoptera > Lycidae > Platerodrilus > Platerodrilus igneus. Next base: position 659,565 of record JARFIW010001331.1, on the reverse strand, counting down.
AAGATTGCCGTGGTTCTCTTGTAAAAGCCGCGCCAGAAAAAAAAACATTCGAGAGTTTTATTAAATTTTCAAAACTCGAAAATTGCACATAATAGAAATTAAATACTAAGAAAAAAATTATAATTTCTTACCCGTTTCTTCTTCTCTTCCTAGGTTGAATTGCCTTCTTCAACTGCTTCCGGCTAGCTCAGTTGGACCTCCTCTTGGATATCTAGATTCACTCTCATATTCTCTATCATTCACGCACACTCCCAATAAAACCACAAAATACAACAAACATACAACCTTTTATTTATCACAATTTACAAATAAAATTCAATATTATCCACATTTCAGTGATCAAGTTTCACCTCAATAAATCCTATTTTGTAATGTCCTGTATTTTTAATTTAAATTATCAAACACATAGAATGTACCCGAAGTAAATGGGCCCTGAATAATACCTTATTTCTCATTCCTTTTTTTTTCAATTTATTTTAAATCTATGTAAACTCTGGAGTATGGTGAGCTCATGATAACCCAGTTAATTATGAATAATGCATGCCCTTATACTTTGCATACTCTTACAGCAAACTAAAAAAACAATCCATGTACCCTTCACAAAATTTAACTTCCTGATGGAACGTTAATAAGCTTTATATACACCTTCAGATTTCTATTTAAATACCATAATAAAGTTAGTTACATGTATTATGTTCACTACGCCAAATAATGCACAATACCTTCAAAATCACTCTCATACGTCACCCAATATTCATAGTTTATAACAACACAATTTCAAAGCGTTACCTGGAATTTCTAGAAGATCTCTGCTATGTTGACGATGCCATGTACATATTTGCTTCTTTCGGGTCTGCAGGCCGCTTCTAGCTATTAGTAGAAGAACCCCATGTAAGTTGAGCTGCTAGCGCTGCCTTCACTGTGTATCCAATTTCCAAATCCAAATTAATTACACGTCTTTCATGATTATTTAATTTAATCCGCTTTACATAACGTCACTACATGAATTTGTTAAAAAAAATATAGGTGATAGCTCAATAACTTCTAAACTCGTCACAAGTCGCGTACAAATTATGAGCCTAACACCGTGCAATATAATTTAAAATAATTTTATTATACTTACAAACTCGTGATAACTTTCATACGTCGTCTGAAGCGGTCGAAACATTAAGGGCTTTTATTATGTTTTCGAAAAGTATTTACATGCTTCCACTGTAACCTCTCCAGACCCTCTTACCGTGAAAAATGTAATTTAAAATAACACGTACTTAAAATTTTGAGCTCAACCGATTTCTAAGTCCGCGAATTTCAGTGCACCGTTCCGATCTTTTATGAAAATTAATATACACTATGCTCGTATCTGTTTCATGTCCAACTAACAATAATGACTAATCGTCCATCCACTGACGTCCTACAAATCCCGCCTATCTAACATTGTCCCTTGCTTATGCATCTTTTACGTCTCTTTCTCACCTTGCTTGAGTGGTAGAAATCGATATTCCAGACCATCTGCTATCTAACCCACGTTGTCCCCAAACTTACGTGCTTTACATAACCGCTCATTAGCGGTTTATGCGAACATCCGACCCTTTGTACAATCCTTAGAATCCTTGTTTGTTATCTATACAATAAATGGAACTTGACATTTAAAATTCTGCAGGTGTTTAATCTTAACGAGCGTTTTAAATAACACTTCTACGAGTTGGATTTTCCACGTATTTCAACCCCACCGATATCTTTGTTCGTTAGCAATGCGTTTCTCCTTGGTATTATTGGATTTTTACATGCTTTTATGCATATTATACGTAAATAAACGTTCAATTAAACTCAATTAAATTAATGCATTAATTGCATGGGCTTCTAACATTCTTTTCTCTACAAACCTCACTAAATTTTATTCATTATTTGTAAAATTTTGTTAATACCTGATACTTAAAAGTGAACTAACTGGAATAAATTTTGCAAGTAAATTTTGGTTGTTTCCTTTATACAGGGTGTTTGAAATTACTTTGTTTATATTTACTTTTAACCCTTTAAAACCATATATACCATATATATATATATATATATATATATATTTATGCTACGATTTAATTCTATGGACAACCTTTAATACTATACAACTTAAACATTATATCAATGTAATAACTTTATAATTATGTGATATTTCGAAATGACAGATATAGCAGTCTTTGATTGACAACTTGGATGCAGATGGATTAACGTAGTTTCTATCTTACTTGTTACCAGAACAACAACTGTTCATATAGAGCCCATGTTATTGGTATGCTTTCATCCATAAGAAGACACTGTTAATCAAGATAAATCGTTATAGTTTGGTAACACGTTGTTTGTTATTTAGAATTATTGTCATATTTCTCGGTTAGTTAAATTTTTATTTATATAAATCCCCTCATTTTGTATTTTAATGTTTATTAGGCTTTCACTATAATTTAGATTTTGCCATTTACAAAAACATGCAGGTATGCTTTCGAGAACATGATTAGTAATCATGCTCTATAAGAATTTTATGCGTTGATAAAATTCCCATCAAATTAAAAAACTAATGTAGAATGTTTTATTTAAATCTATTCTACTATCTTATGGGACTATTTTGTGAACAAATTGAAAATTTAAATGCAATGAGAAATATTTTAAGAACTCTTAAGATCTAAATGTTTTAAAAATTTAACCTCAAAATCTTTAAATGAGCTTAATTTGCTTCATATAAGTCCAAACAAAATCTCAACACTTATTCAATATAGATCTTACTATATTCAATTTGTTTGTTCATCCCAACTATCCTCTATTAAAGTATTGACAATATTCAAAAATATTTTTGGATTTTTATTATCCCTATAAAATTTTGAATATTGTTCTAATGGGACACTGCTTGGACTCCATCTCGTTCTATCTTCTAAATTTTTTACCTTATTTCCTAAATCTGTTTAAGATTTTCAGTCATTTCTAAATGTTTTAAATCCCATTTGGCAACTTTCCTTAATTTTGTTTACTCTTTGATCTAAATTCTTAATTTTTCCATTCGTTGCTTTCTCACGTGCTTCTTGATTAGATTTTATTTTAATATTTTTCTCTTTAGCATCAGCCATGTCCTCTAAGATCTGTACCACTTTTCCTCTAATTTGAAATTTTATATCCTGTATAATCTTATTTGTTTCTTTAAAGCATTCAGTTAATTTTTCACTCATCTATTTAAATTTCCTTTCATTCTTATCACTTTCTAATTTTAAATTTTCTTCGATATTCTTAGGTTTTCTCCAAATTCCATTCGTAACTCTTGGGTATTCCTGTCAGATTTCTCACTCATTTCTTCTATATTATCATGCATTTCTTTTATACTTTTCTCATTATTTTCATTCTTTTCAATCATTTCCTGCATGTTATTATTTAAACTTAATAAAGGAGCCATCATTTTAGATTTCGAAGTCTCTCTTACTCTGCTCTGTCTTTACCTTTGGCTCCTACCTTTTTCGGGTCTTCCATACAGACGCTTTCTTGTGAATCAATTTCCACACCTTCAGTTCTCAATCCCTCACGAATTTCTTTCATTCTGTCAGTCATTCTGGAAACTAATTAAATATATTTCACAGAAAAAACTCCTACAAGCCACAAAAACTAATTTTCAAGCAACTTAATCGAGCACCGGGGTGGGAACGCCAATAAAAGTGCTGTAGTTTGTAGCTTGAAAAAAAATAATGAAGTGATCCCCTTAATTGGGTGTCAACAAAAGTGCTCTGAAGTATAGCCTGAAGATGCACGAATTACCTTGCTAGCTCAGTTTAAATGAAACAACGAGAATCAAACATTAAACTTATAATGACATCAAATATAAGTTAACAAATAATTTGTCAAGTCACAATTGCTAACCAACAGTATCCTCAAAAAATACTTATATACAAATATTAAAATCCACAAATAGAATCTAATATTGTTAGCATATTTTAAGTCTAAAAAAATTTTTTACAATTACTAGATGCTCGCTTAAACTAAAATAGAGCCCATATAATTTCTCTTTCCAATTAGTATTTTACAAATCATCCTTTGTATAAATCACACTATATACAAATTTTCAGAAATGAAGATGGGCAGTTTTTAATAATTCCTCTTAAATCAAAATCAAACATAGCTGATTAGTTATGTTCAATAAATTTCTTTATAATGGCCAAACGTAAGTGAAATTTGGCCATATAAAAATTTTAAGTTATCTTTGTGCACAAAAAAAGCTTTGCATGTCAAATCTTACATAATTTAACCTACTTAAATAAATAAAGCAAATAAAATTTATTAACTAATTTTAAAATGATATTCTTGTTTTTACCGTTAAATTATAGTGGTTATCGTAAACTTGTACATGTCCAAAATCATTAAGTAAACTTACACATCCATATTCCATTCTTATAAATTAATGTATCATTTTTCTTCCATTCAAATTAAAACTGTTTTCGGACATTTATTGTCATTCATTCAAAAACTAATTCCATTATTTACTTCAAACACTTATTCTTCATCTGAAATTAAAAATCAACTTTCAAGGTTGATTATATGTCTATAGTTTTAAAAACTCATTATTATCGGTTGACTGATATTTTTAAACATATAGTAAGACACTAACATGAACTGAACACAATTAACAACGATTGTATTCTTTAACCAGTTTATATAATATAAATTTTACTGTCATAAAATCTAGAAAGGTCTGTTTGTTTTCATTCATATGGATGATGTAATTTTCACAGAATGTGACATTAGAAGCTTGCAGTCTTAGTTCATTAGGACAGTTTACAGGTTAATCTGTTACGTTTAATATTAATAGCCATCACTCAATTGTTATCGTTTGATTACCTCGTTAAATGTTTTATCTTATTAACATTCATAATTGGAATGTCTATTTTATTGAATGATGTTTAAAATGTTTATTATCTTGATTACTAGCTGTAACTTGATCGTTATCTTTGATTTATGTTGCTACTCAATAAATGAATGTTTGGAATTCCTTGAACAATCTAGATTTATTCCAAAGAAAATGAAATACTTTTCTTGATTTAAAATACACGATTTGCATGCTTGCATTATTTTTGACGCATTTCAATTTAATCTTGTTGTGCAAATTAAATGAATTAAATAGAATCGAGTACTTTTCTGATAGCAAATATCGGATGAGGCACATTTTAAAACCCGAATTTTTACTTTATTTTTATCTAAAGATACATTTAAGTTACGTTACATGAATGATACTTGTAAATCATGGATTTATACATTCATAGTATAATACAGAGTGTTCTCCCCAATACTGAGTGTTTCTAGTAATACCCTAGGATTTTGTTTTCATTTTCTCAGGTTTGGAGTGTTTTTAATTTCCACAGAATGGTACTCAATGGCCTTTACGTAACTCGTCATCATATCAAAATATTATATATATATATATATATATATATATATATATACATATACACACATATATATATATAACTTTGACAACGGCCGCGGGTTGGAGCGTCACTAAAAGGCTGTGACAACGGCCGGCGTTAGGCGTCGCTAGAAGAATGCTGATACAGATACAGCAAATTGTAAAATTTGAAATTGTTGACTTACTTTCTATTTAACTTTACTTTACCTGGCTAGCTCAATGGAAATAATGGAATTTATTAAATGAAATCAAACAGCAATATCACAAAGCATCTATACAGTCTAAAATATTTGCTCTCATATTTCTCTCTCTCTCTCTCTCACACACACACATTTATAGCATAATCTTTTTCAAGAATAAAATTATTCTTAACAATTACTTAATTATCAAAAATGTTCCTTACCTAAAGTTGATTACAATTTACAGAGATCACATCTCTTCTCTTGTGGATAGTTTACCTGGATTTTTTTATTCCCACGCTTGTAAGATTTGTTAGGCAAAAAATTATTGACAGATAATCTATAAAAAAATCAGAGCTTCGAACTCTGACTACAAACTTCCTGGTAAATATATCTTTACAAAAATAAAATGATTAGGACTTATTCTAGCTTAAATTTAAATGACAAATACTCAAATATTACTTACAAACAATATTTTAAACGTAATACTTGCAAAAATCCACAAGGCGCTTCTCCAATTTGTAATTAGCAATATTAAATATCTTGAAGAATTTTCCATGTTTGTTATATTTAATAACCTCTATATTTATATGCAGGTTACGTTTAACTTTATCATCAACGTTACATTTCAATTATTAATTACGATATGCATATTGCATACTCAAAATATCATCTTCGCAAAGCAATAAGCTCGCGACTTAATCAAAGTAACATTTTCGCGATTGAAATCATGAATGAATCAATCCTTTTAATCAAAGTTTCGATTTATATACAATTTATCTTGATTACGTCACGCCTTCTACATTGTTCTACTTTCGTATGGAATCTAGTACACCGCAATGATGTAAGATTTCCGAGAAAAAATAGTGACACGCACTGCCTCATCCTTCTCTAACACATATAAGGTCACTGGTGGCATCGCATCTTTTCTACAGTGAATGCAAAAGCTAATAAATAATTCTTATCAATTTTATCAGTTTTCAACGTTTCTGCTGTTTCCTAGAATAAGTGTTTAATTCATTAATTAGGTGTGTACGTTGTTCTAAGTACAGATGACGCATTTTATATATTCTTCTTGAAAATTCGAAAACATGTTTTCTTTAAAATGAATTTATGTAATACAAAAGTCAATTTATATGATTAATTTAAAGTTTTATAATACAAACGAGGTGCATTTCTATAGAAAATATTTGCTTTCACGGTAAAACGTGTTTTAATACACAAAATTAATATTAAAAAATTGAGGTTTTAAATACACAAAATTATTTATTTTTTATGCACAGAAAATGAATTTGTTTATTACAAACTAATGGCTTTGTATTTATGCTTGAAAATGATTGATTTGCATTCGCATTTAATGCGTTTTAAGGTATCTTAAAATAATTATTTTGACATACATGGCTTACATTATTTGCTATGTATTTACAATACGCTTATTTCATACAGGGTGATTATTTATACACACGGAATTGCATTATTGCTTAGCAGAAAGTAAACTTGTATTATACAGTGTATAACCATGAATTTTCGGAAATTTCTATTTGTTCCGGATTTGAGTTTCAATGACCTCTTGTGACTCCCTTATCATGTCAATATATATATATATATATATATATATATACTCTATGGATTTTTAGGTTAGAACAAGGGTAGATAGGTTAGATGAATATTTGTGAGAGAGTACACTATGTATATAGCAGGCATGTAATTAATTGTAACATTTTCTAAGCTACAGCATAAAGATTCATAATTTAAAATAAGCTTTAAGGTTAATTTTGTTTCATTTTAGAGTTAGAATAAAATTAATTACAATAACTTAGTGTAAGGTAATATGAAGCTAGAATATTTATAATTTTTCAAAGGTTTAGCAGGGTAAATACGTTCTTCATATTGATTTAAAAGTCTGTCAACAAATATCAAGGTTTCTTAGGAAAAAATCGTTAGGAACGAACAACAGGTCGATGTTAGTTAGGGTGTTGAATGTTACAAACAAAAATGGATTGATAATATAAAGAGAAAGACTGTGTTTTGTGTGAGGTAGCAAAGAATGAAAGATATATGGTTAGTTGTCATTGACTTTGAAATGTCTGTAAAGCAAAGAAATTTTTAAAGGTAAAATAAGCGAGACGGAGATGCAGCGTGTTTCCATAAAGCATCGGTTTGAAAAGGGTAATGAAAAGTACAGTAGAAGGCTACAGACAAAGTAGGACTATTAGACTGCATATAAGAGAGAGAAAGACGATAGTGTAGGTTGGTAGAGTGGATTAGAGCTTGTTAACAGCGGGGATAAAGGTAAAGAAATATAACGTACTGGTTAAACAAGGATACAAGAAATCGATAACGAACGTAGAAAATTGAGGAAGGGTAGAAGACAAAGAACAGAACATATTGAATGCAAGTTAGAGTGAGATGATAGGATGTGCACGTGTGAGAGAGGCTTGTTTTGGATGCTTGGATGGGAGTTAGTTGCCAGGGGATTTTGACGAAGTCGACAGCTGTTAGAGATTTTTAATGAGGGTTTCGAAATAAAATGCTTGTTTGCGAGTGAAATTCCAAGATTTTTGAGACGGTTGGAAGACGGTTGCCAAGTTTACCGGGAATAACTCAAGGATAATGGCTGATTTTTGAGAATTGGACGACGGTTAGGTGTCGTGGTGTGCTTGAGTTTATGGAATCGGTAGACGGTTGAAGAAACGTTACCGAGAAAGCGTGTTTGTATGGTGGTGTGATACGATTCGAGGGCATTTTTGAGTCTATTTAAACTAAGAGGAGGTGGTGAACGCTTTCTTTCTTTTTCGATTGTCAGCCAAGCTTCGAACTACGATAGTAAATGTGAATAAGTGAGTTGAGACTTTTAATTACTATTAATTGATTGTGCACAAGTTGGTGCTAGTTGAATGTAGCAGTTGTGAGATGTATAAAGTACAATTTGAAAAGTGAAGCTTGCTGAACGTAAGTAGATTTCTTCTTATTTATGGTTGAAGGCACTTGGTGTGCATTGGATTGGAGTAGTGGATGTTGATGAACCAGTAGCGGATGTAAGAAAGTTTGAAAGTAACGTACATTGGATCCTGAGATATCTGGGTAGAGGCGTGGTGTTCCTCATGGTGGCAGTCAACAGGTGCTGATTCATGCACGTGCAGTCACGAAGGAGGACGACAGCAGAGATGGTTTCAAAGTAGTGAGCTAGTTGTGCTACAGTCCAGGTAAATGAATTTTATAAAACTTTTGACTTGTGGTTTTTTTTTGGTATTATGACATTTTGTGTTTTTTTGTGGATTTTGTTGTATTTTATGGACATTCTAATTGACTATTTATCTTTGAGAAGGAATTATATGAAAATGTATTCATGTACAATTTTGTATTATAAAATGAGTGTGTAATATTGGCTTTTTGTACAAAGTAAACAGGTTTTTAGTAAATTTTCAGTGCAATAATTAGCACTTAGGTACAGAAAGGTTTTTACTATGAGCTCGTATTAGGCCTGGGGTTTTAAAACAACGTTTAGGAATAAGCCCAGTTACTTTTTAATAATTATAGATGTGAATAAATAAATTTTGAAATTATTTTATTTTAAACTGACCTCCTTTAAAATTGATAATGGTTGTTTAAATATTTGAGGTGTGAACTAAGAGTGTAAATACAAAGATTTTTGAGTAGTAATTTTAATGTTACAATAAAGGGTGATGAAATTTTGGTAGTCAAATTTTTTTTAATAGTAGGGTAGTAATTTCAGAGAGCAAGTGAGCAGCCGTGGCAAATATCCCTGAGGAAGCTGAGCAGAAATCTGGAGGTTTTGCGTCCTACATGAAGAGCATCTTCAGAGGGTAGTGCAATAAGTGATATGAAATGCAAGTCTAGATGGTAGGGCTTTCTTTACAGGTAGATACAGAGCATTTTCGATGGCCCAGTTATGAGGTTAGAATTATCGACCCGGACAAGTCGGATAGTTTAGAGCAGTTATGGCTATCCAAGCGTGGGGCTTCAAATAGGAAGATTCATGGAATTTGTAACGCCCGATTGTGGGGCTTGAATTTATTTTAGATATTTTTTGTAGGGCCAACCCAAGAAGGCTCTCAACAATATATATTTATATATACATATATATATATATATATATATATATATATATTGCCGTGGAACCTTCAGGTAAAAGCCTCGCCAGAGTAAAAAAAATTCGAGCTCCAACGTTGGGCCGTCATAAATTGCCGTTTAATCTAGGGAATCTCAGTAGATTCGAAAATTAATTTATTTTCATTTTTGCAAAATCGAAAATTGCACACAGTAGAAAAATTTAATAAAAATAATCTCTTACCCAGATTCCTCTCTTCATCACCTTAATTCTTCTTCAGTTCCCAGGCTAGCTCAGTTGGGCCTCCTCTTGGATACCTAGATTCACTATTATACTCTGTATCGTTCACGCACACTCTCGATAAAACCACAAAATAATACAACCATCATACAATATTTATGTAACACTATTTACAAATAAAATTTAAGGTTATCCACATTTCAGAGATTAAGTTACACCTCAATAAATCCTATTTTTGTACTGTCCTGGATTTTAATTTAAAATATCAAACACATTGAATATACCCGGACATAAGTCAAAACTTGACAATTTCAGATATGATTGACAAAAATGCTAAACGTAATTGAAAGTTAGGTTTATATATGGTACTGTACACGATTTAGATTTGTAATTTTCCCAATTATAGCCATCGGCCTCGGTAGCGTAATTGGTAAACGCACAGTTCCGGCAAAACTGAGATGCAGGTTCAAATCCTGTCCAAGGCCTTATATTTTCCTTCTTTCAATTACTAGCTCGATTTGAAACGATCATTTGGACTTTACTTCAAAAGTCTAAGTTATTATTTCATCTTATTAATTACTATATATATATATATATATATATATATATATATATATGTAGTGGTTTTAAAAGGTTAAATTAACTATAAACAAAGCAATTTGAAACACCCTGTATAGAGGAAACAACCAGAATTTACGTGCGAAATTTATTTCGTTTAATTCAGTTTAAAGTAACAAGTATTAACAAAAATTTACAATTAATTAATAAAATTTAGTTAGGTTCGTAAAGAAAATAAAGTTTAGAAGCCAATGCAATTTATTTATTAAATTAATGGAGTTTTATTAAACGGATCATTACGTCTAATACGCATAAAAGCATGAAAAATCAATAAATCCAAGGCGAATAGCTTTCATTGTAACAAACAAATATATCGGTTGGGTTGAAATACCATGAAAAGAAGCTCCTAGAAATGTTATTTAAAGCGTTGATTAATTAAACACCTGCATGTTTTCTAAATGTCAGGTTCCCCTTATTTTTATAGATAACAAGCAAGTTTCAAAGAATATTGGTTAAATGACAGTCAAAAAGCACGTATTCAGTCCACATGGAGTAAGTTTGAAACGCGGACAGTAATATCGATTCTCTACCACTCAAACAAGGTTAGAAGGAAACATATAATATGCATAAGAAAGGGACAGCGTTAATATAGGCGGAATTTTTAAGACGTCAATGCATATACTATTGGTCGATATAGTTAGTTCTAGAACAGACAAACGCGAGGATATTTGAAGTCGGGTTTATTGGAAAATATCGCAACGACGCGCTAAATTTCAAAGATTTCGAAAACGGTTGAACCAAAATTTGAGGAAGTGTTATTTTAAATTAGATTTTTCACGGGAAGAGCGGCCTAGAGGTGGCATTCGAAATCATATAAATACGCAAAGAGAATTAGCATCGCTCTCTCTATTAACTTCGATCTCTTAGTATTTTTACCGCTTCAGAATACGAGTTTGTAAGTATACATATTTTTAAATTAAATGGTACAGTGTTGACCTCATAATTTGATACGCGAATAAGTGACGAGTCTAAAATTTAATAGAGGTGCAACATTTATCTTAAACAAGCTCGTGAAGTAACGTGAAGTAATGTAAATTTAAATTAAATTAAACTAAAGTACGCAATTATGAAAGAAGTGTAATTAATTTGGATTTGGATGGACCGTGAAGGCAGAGCAAACAGCACAACCTAAATGGGGTTCATCTACAAATAGCTAGAAGCGGCCAGCAGAGCAGAGCGAAACTACTTTACGGCATTGTCAGCGGAGTAGAGATCTTCAAGAAATTCCAGGTAACGCTTTAAAATTGTTGTTGTTATGCATTATGAAACTGTGAAAATTGGGTGACGTGTGAGAGTGAATTTTGAAGGTATTGTGTATTATTTTGCGTATTGAAAATAATACGTATAACTAACTTTATTATGGTATTTAAACAGAAATCTAAAGGTGTATATAAAGCTTATTAACGTTCCATCAGGAATTTAAAATTTTTATTGTTACGAGTACATGGGTTTTTTGTTTGTTGTAAGAGTATGCGAAGTACAAAAGCATACATTATTCATAATTAACTGGGTTATCATGAGCTCACCACTCCAGAGTATACAAATTTAAAATAAATTATAAATAAAGAAAGAAAATAAGGTATTATTCAGGGCCCATTTACTCCGGGTATATTCAATGTGTTTGATATTTTAAATTAAAATCCAGGACAGTACAAAAATAGGATTTATTGAGGTGTAACTTAATCTCTGAAATGTGGATAATCTTAAATTTTATTTGTAAATAGTGTTACATAAATATTGTATGATGGTTGTATTATTTTGTGGTTTTATCGAGAGTGTGCGTGAACGATACAGAGTATAATAGTGAATCTAGGTATCCAAGAGGAGGCCCAACTGAGCTAGCCTGGGAACTGAAGAAGAATTAAGGTGATGAAGAGAGGAATCTGGGTAAGAGATTATTTTTATTAAATTTTTCTACTGTGTGCAATTTTCGATTTTGCAAAAATGAAAATAAATTAATTTTCGAATCTACTGAGATTCCCTAGATTAAACGGCAATTTATGACGGCCCAACGTTGGAGCTCGAATTTTTTTTACTCTGGCGAGGCTTTTACCTGAAGGTTCCACGGCAATATATATATATATATATATATATATATATATATGTATATATAAATATATATTGTTGAGAGCCTTCTTGGGTTGGCCCCACAAAAAATATCTAAAATAAATTCAAGCCCCACAATCGGGCGTTACAAATTCCATGAATCTTCCTATTTGAAGCCCCACGCTTGGATAGCCATAACTGCTCTAAACTATCCGACTTGTCCGGGTCGATAATTCTAACCTCATAACTGGGCCATCGAAAATGCTCTGTATCTACCTGTAAAGAAAGCCCTACCATCTAGACTTGCATTTCATATCACTTATTGCACTACCCTCTGAAGATGCTCTTCATGTAGGACGCAAAACCTCCAGATTTCTGCTCAGCTTCCTCAGGGATATTTGCCACGGCTGCTCACTTGCTCTCTGAAATTACTACCCTACTATTAAAAAAAATTTGACTACCAAAATTTCATCACCCTTTATTGTAACATTAAAATTACTACTCAAAAATCTTTGTATTTACACTCTTAGTTCACACCTCAAATATTTAACAACCATTATCAATTTTAAAGGAGGTCAGTTTAAAATAAAATAATTTCAAAATTTATTTATTCACATCTATAATTATTAAAAAGTAACTGGGCTTATTCCTAAACGTTGTTTTAAAACCCCAGGCCTAATACGAGCTCATAGTAAAAACCTTTCTGTACCTAAGTGCTAATTATTGCACTGAAAATTTACTAAAAACCTGTTTACTTTGTACAAAAAGCCAATATTACACACTCATTTTATAATACAAAATTGTACATGAATACATTTTCATATAATTCCTTCTCAAAGATAAATAGTCAATTAGAATGTCCATAAAATACAACAAAATCCACAAAAAAAAACACAAAATGTCATAATACCAAAAAAAAAAAAACCACAAGTCAAAAGTTTTATAAAATTCATTTACCTGGACTGTAGCACAACTAGCTCACTACTTTGAAACCATCTCTGCTGTCGTCCTCCTTCGTGACTGCACGTGCATGAATCAGCACCTGTTGACTGCCACCATGAGGAACACCACGCCTCTACCCAGATATCTCAGGATCCAATGTACGTTACTTTCAAACTCTCTTACATCCGCTACTGGTTCATCAACATCCACTACTCCAATCCAATGCACACCAAGTGCCTTCAACCATAAATAAGAAGAAATCTACTTACGTTCAGCAAGCTTCACTTTTCAAATTGTACTTTATACATCTCACAACTGCTACATTCAACTAGCACCAACTTGTGCACAATCAATTAATAGTAATTAAAAGTCTCAACTCACTTATTCACATTTACTATCGTAGTTCGAAGCTTGGCTGACAATCGAAAAAAGAAAGAAAGCGTTCACCACCTCCTCTTAGTTTAAATAGACTCAAAAATGCCCTCGAATCGTATCACACCACCATACAAACACGCTTTCTCGGTAACGTTTCTTCAACCGTCTACCGATTCCATAAACTCAAGCACACCACGACACCTAACCGTCGTCCAATTCTCAAAAATCAGCCATTATCCTTGAGTTATTCCCGGTAAACTTGGCAACCGTCTTCCAACCGTCTCAAAAATCTTGGAATTTCACTCGCAAACAAGCATTTTATTTCGAAACCCTCATTAAAAATCTCTAACAGCTGTCGACTTCGTCAAAATCCCCTGGCAACTAACTCCCATCCAAGCATCCAAAACAAGCCTCTCTCACACGTGCACATCCTATCATCTCACTCTAACTTGCATTCAATATGTTCTGTTCTTTGTCTTCTACCCTTCCTCAATTTTCTACGTTCGTTATCGATTTCTTGTATCCTTGTTTAACCAGTACGTTATATTTCTTTACCTTTATCCCCGCTGTTAACAAGCTCTAATCCACTCTACCAACCTACACTATCGTCTTTCTCTCTCTTATATGCAGTCTAATAGTCCTACTTTGTCTGTAGCCTTCTACTGTACTTTTCATTACCCTTTTCAAACCGATGCTTTATGGAAACACGCTGCATCTCCGTCTCGCTTATTTTACCTTTAAAATTTCTTTGCTTTACAGACATTTCAAAGTCAATGACAACTAACCATATATCTTTCATTCTTTGCTACCTCACACAAAACACAGTCTTTCTCTTTATATTATCAATCCATTTTTGTTTGTAACATTCAACACCCTAACTAACATCGACCTGTTGTTCGTTCCTAACGATTTTTTCCTAAGAAACCTTGATATTTGTTGACAGACTTTTAAATCAATATGAAGAACGTATTTACCCTGCTAAACCTTTGAAAAATTATAAATATTCTAGCTTCATATTACCTTACACTAAGTTATTGTAATTAATTTTATTCTAACTCTAAAATGAAACAAAATTAACCTTAAAGCTTATTTTAAATTATGAATCTTTATGCTGTAGCTTAGAAAAATGTTACAATTAATTACATGCCTGCTATATACATAGTGTACTCTCTCACAAATATTCATCTAACCTATCTACCCTTGTTCTAACCTAAAAATCCATAGAGTATATATATATATATATATATATATATTGACATGATAAGGGAGTCACAAGAGGTCATTGAAACTCAAATCCGGAACAAATAGAAATTTCCGAAAATTCATGGTTATACACTGTATAATACAAGTTTACTTTCTGCTAAGCAATAATGCAATTCCGTGTGTATAAATAATCACCCTGTATGAAATAAGCGTATTGTAAATACATAGCAAATAATGTAAGCCATGTATGTCAAAATAATTATTTTAAGATACCTTAAAACGCATTAAATGCGAATGCAAATCAATCATTTTCAAGCATAAATACAAAGCCATTAGTTTGTAATAAACAAATTCATTTTCTGTGCATAAAAATAAATAATTTTGTGTATTTAAAACCTCAATTTTTTAATATTAATTTTGTGTATTAAAACACGTTTTACCGTGAAAGCAAATATTTTCTATAGAAATGCACCTCGTTTGTATTATAAAACTTTAAATTAATCATATAAATTGACTTTTGTATTACATAAATTCATTTTAAAGAAAACATGTTTTCGAATTTTCAAGAAGAATATATAAAATGCGTCATCTGTACTTAGAACAACGTACACACCTAATTAATGAATTAAACACTTATTCTAGGAAACAGCAGAAACGTTGAAAACTGATAAAATTGATAAGAATTATTTATTAGCTTTTGCATTCACTGTAGAAAAGATGCGATGCCACCAGTGACCTTATATGTGTTAGAGAAGGATGAGGCAGTGCGTGTCACTATTTTTCTCGGAAATCTTACATCATTGCGGTGTACTAGATTCCATACGAAAGTAGAACAATGTAGAAGGCGTGACGTAATCAAGATAAATTGTATATAAATCGAAACTTTGATTAAAAGGATTGATTCATTCATGATTTCAATCGCGAAAATGTTACTTTGATTAAGTCGCGAGCTTATTGCTTTGCGAAGATGATATTTTGAGTATGCAATATGCATATCGTAATTAATAATTGAAATGTAACGTTGATGATAAAGTTAAACGTAACCTGCATATAAATATAGAGGTTATTAAAAATATAACAAACATGGAAAATTCTTCAAGATATTTAATATTGCTAATTACAAATTGGAGAAGCGCCTTGTGGATTTTTGCAAGTATTACGTTTAAAATATTGTTTGTAAGTAATATTTGAGTATTTGTCATTTAAATTTAAGCTAGAATAAGTCCTAATCATTTTATTTTTGTAAAGATATATTTACCAGGAAGTTTGTAGTCAGAGTTCGAAGCTCTGATTTTTTTATAGATTATCTGTCAATAATTTTTTGCCTAACAAATCTTACAAGCGTGGGAATAAAAAAATCCAGGTAAACTATCCACAAGAGAAGAGATGTGATCTCTGTAAATTGTAATCAACTTTAGGTAAGGAACATTTTTGATAATTAAGTAATTGTTAAGAATAATTTTATTCTTGAAAAAGATTATGCTATAAATGTGTGTGTGTGAGAGAGAGAGAGAGAGAAATATGAGAGCAAATATTTTAGACTGTATAGATGCTTTGTGATATTGCTGTTTGATTTCATTTAATAAATTCCATTATTTCCATTGAGCTAGCCAGGTAAAGTAAAGTTAAATAGAAAGTAAGTCAACAATTTCAAATTTTACAATTTGCTGTATCTGTATCAGCATTCTTCTAGCGACGCCTAACGCCGGCCGTTGTCACAGCCTTTTAGTGACGCTCCAACCCGCGGCCGTTGTCAAAGTTATATATATATGTGTATATGATATATATATATATATATATATATATATATATAATATTTTGATATGATGACGAGTTACGTAAAGGCCATTGAGTACCATTCTGTGGAAATTAAAACACTCCAAACCTGAGAAAATGAAAACAAAATCCTAGGGTAATACTAGAAACACTCAGTATTGGGGAGAACACTCTGTATTATACTATGAATGTATAAATCCATGATTTACAAGTATCATTCATGTAACGTAACTTAAATGTATCTTTAGATAAAAATAAAGTAAAAATTCGGGTTTTAAAATGTGCCTCATCCGATATTTGCTATCAGAAAAGTACTCGATTCTATTTAATTCATTTAATTTGCACAACAAGATTAAATTGAAATGCGTCAAAAATAATGCAAGCATGCAAATCGTGTATTTTAAATCAAGAAAAGTATTTCATTTTCTTTGGAATAAATCTAGATTGTTCAAGGAATTCCAAACATTCATTTATTGAGTAGCAACATAAATCAAAGATAACGATCAAGTTACAGCTAGTAATCAAGATAATAAACATTTTAAACATCATTCAATAAAATAGACATTCCAATTATGAATGTTAATAAGATAAAACATTTAACGAGGTAATCATACGATAACAATTGAGTGATGGCTATTAATATTAAACGTAACAGATTAACCTGTAAACTGTCCTAATGAACTAAGACTGCAAGCTTCTAATGTCATATTCTGTGAAAATTACATCATCCATATGAATTAAAACAAACAGACCTTTCTAGATTTTATGACAGTAAAATTTATATTATATAAACTGGTTAAAGAATACAATCGTTGTTAATTGTGTTCAGTTCATGTTAGTGTCTTACTATATGTTTAAAAATATCAGTCAACCGATAATAATGAGTTTTTAAAACTATAGACATATAATCAACCTTGAAAGTTGATTTTTAATTTCAGATGAAGAATAAGTGTTTGAAGTAAATAATGGAATTAGTTTTTGAATGAATGACAATAAATGTCCGAAAACAGTTTTAATTTGAATGGAAGAAAAATGATACATTAATTTATAAGAATGGAATATGGATGTGTAAGTTTACTTAATGATTTTGGACATGTACAAGTTTACGATAACCACTATAATTTAACGGTAAAAACAAGAATATCATTTTAAAATTACTTAAAAATTTTATTTGCTTTATTTATTTAAGTAGGTTAAATTATGTAAGATTTGACATGCAAAGCTTTTTTTGTGCACAAAGATAACTTAAAATTTTTATATGGCCAAATTTCACTTACGTTTGGCCATTATAAAGAAATTTATTGAACATAACTAATCAGCTATGTTTGATTTTGATTTAAGAGGAATTATTAAAAACTGCCCATCTTCATTTCTGAAAATTTGTATATAGTGTGATTTATACAAAGGATGATTTGTAAAATACTAATTGGAAAGAGAAATTATATGGGCTCTATTTTAGTTTAAGCGAGCATCTAGTAATTGTAAAAAATTTTTTTAGACTTAAAATATGCTAACAATATTAGATTCTATTTGTGGATTTTAATATTTGTATATAAGTATTTTTTGAGGATACTGTTGGTTAGCAATTGTGACTTGACAAATTATTTGTTAACTTATATTTGATGTCATTATAAGTTTAATGTTTGATTCTCGTTGTTTCATTTAAACTGAGCTAGCAAGGTAATTCGTGCATCTTCAGGCTATACTTCAGAGCACTTTTGTTGACACCCAATTAAGGGGATCACTTCATTATTTTTTTTCAAGCTACAAACTACAGCACTTTTATTGGTGTTCCCACCCCGGTGCTCGATTAAGTTGCTTGAAAATTAGTTTTTGTGGCTTGTAGGAGTTTTTTCTGTGAAATATATTTAATTAGTTTCCAGAATGACTGACAGAATGAAAGAAATTCGTGAGGGATTGAGAACTGAAGGTGTGGAAATTGATTCACAAGAAAGCGTCTGTATGGAAGACCCGAAAAAGGTAGGAGCCAAAGGTAAAGACAGAGCAGAGTAAGAGAGACTTCGAAATCTAAAATGATGGCTCCTTTATTAAGTTTAAATAATAACATGCAGGAAATGATTGAAAAGAATGAAAATAATGAGAAAAGTATAAAAGAAATGCATGATAATATAGAAGAAATGAGTGAGAAATCTGACAGGAATACCCAAGAGTTACGAATGGAATTTGGAGAAAACCTAAGAATATCGAAGAAAATTTAAAATTAGAAAGTGATAAGAATGAAAGGAAATTTAAATAGATGAGTGAAAAATTAACTGAATGCTTTAAAGAAACAAATAAGATTATACAGGATATAAAATTTCAAATTAGAGGAAAAGTGGTACAGATCTTAGAGGACATGGCTGATGCTAAAGAGAAAAATATTAAAATAAAATCTAATCAAGAAGCACGTGAGAAAGCAACGAATGGAAAAATTAAGAATTTAGATCAAAGAGTAAACAAAATTAAGGAAAGTTGCCAAATGGGATTTAAAACATTTAGAAATGACTGAAAATCTTAAACAGATTTAGGAAATAAGGTAAAAAATTTAGAAGATAGAACGAGATGGAGTCCAAGCAGTGTCCCATTAGAACAATATTCAAAATTTTATAGGGATAATAAAAATCCAAAAATATTTTTGAATATTGTCAATACTTTAATAGAGGATAGTTGGGATGAACAAACAAATTGAATATAGTAAGATCTATATTGAATAAGTGTTGAGATTTTGTTTGGACTTATATGAAGCAAATTAAGCTCATTTAAAGATTTTGAGGTTAAATTTTTAAAACATTTAGATCTTAAGAGTTCTTAAAATATTTCTCATTGCATTTAAATTTTCAATTTGTTCACAAAATAGTCCCATAAGATAGTAGAATAGATTTAAATAAAACATTCTACATTAGTTTTTTAATTTGATGGGAATTTTATCAACGCATAAAATTCTTATAGAGCATGATTACTAATCATGTTCTCGAAAGCATACCTGCATGTTTTTGTAAATGGCAAAATCTAAATTATAGTGAAAGCCTAATAAACATTAAAATACAAAATGAGGGGATTTATATAAATAAAAATTTAACTAACCGAGAAATATGACAATAATTCTAAATAACAAACAACGTGTTACCAAACTATAACGATTTATCTTGATTAACAGTGTCTTCTTATGGATGAAAGCATACCAAT
Organism: Platerodrilus igneus; assembly: GCA_036346225.1. Taxonomy (NCBI): domain Eukaryota; kingdom Metazoa; phylum Arthropoda; class Insecta; order Coleoptera; family Lycidae; genus Platerodrilus; species Platerodrilus igneus. Next base: position 639,500 of record JARFIW010001331.1, on the reverse strand, counting down.
AACATGGGCTCTATATGAACAGTTGTTGTTCTGGTAACAAGTAAGATAGAAACTACGTTAATCCATCTGCATCCAAGTTGTCAATCAAAGACTGCTATATCTGTCATTTCGAAATATCACATAATTATAAAGTTATTACATTGATATAATGTTTAAGTTGTATAGTATTAAAGGTTGTCCATAGAATTAAATCGTAGCATAAATATATATATATATATATATATATATATATAAAAATATATATATATATATATATATATTATATATGGTTTTAAAGGGTTAAAAGTAAATATAAACAAAGTAATTTCAAACACCCTGTATAAAGGAAACAACCAAATTTTACTTGCAAAATTTATTCCAGTTAGTTCACTTTTAAGTATCAGGTATTAACAAAATTTTACAAATAATGAATAAAATTTAGTGAGGTTTGTAGAGAAAAGAATGTTAGAAGCCCATGCAATTAATGCATTAATTTAATTGAGTTTAATTGAACGTTTATTTACGTATAATATGCATAAAAGCATGTAAAAATCCAATAATACCAAGGAGAAACGCATTGCTAACGAACAAAGATATCGGTGGGGTTGAAATACGTGGAAAATCCAACTCGTAGAAGTGTTATTTAAAACGCTCGTTAAGATTAAACACCTGCAGAATTTTAAATGTCAAGTTCCATTTATTGTATAGATAACAAACAAGGATTCTAAGGATTGTACAAAGGGTCGGATGTTTTCGCATAAACCGCTAATGAGCGGTTATTTAAAGCACGTAAGTTTGGGGACAACGTGGGTTAGATAGCAGATGGTCTGGAATATCGATTTCTACCACTCAAGCAAGGTGAGAAAGAGACGTAAAAGATGCATAAGCAAGGGACAATGTTAGATAGGCGGGATTTGTAGGACGTCAGTGGATGGACGATTAGTCATTATTGTTAGTTGGACATGAAACAGATACGAGCATGGTGTATATTAATTTTCATAAAAGATCGGAACGATGCACTGAAATTCGCGGACTTAGAAATCGGTTGAGCTCAAAATTTTAAGTACGTGTTATTTTAAATTACATTTTTCACGGTAAGAGGGTCTGGAGAGGTTACAGTGGAAGCATGTAAATACTTTTCGAAAACATAATGAAAGCCCTTAATGTTTCGACCGCTTCAGACGACGTATGAAAGTTATCACGAGTTTGTAAGTATAATAAAATTATTTTAAATTATATTGCACGGTGTTAGGCTCATAATTTGTAAGCGACTTGTGACGAGTTTAGAAGTTATTGAGCTATCACCTATATTTTTTTTAACATATTCGTGTAGTGACGTTATGTAAAGCGGATTAAATTAAATAATCATGAAAGACGTGTAATTAATTTGGATTTGGAAATTGGATACACAGTGAAGGCAGCGCTAGCAGCTCAACTTACATGGGGTTCTTCTACTAATAGCTAGAAGCGGCCTGCAGACCCGAAAGAAGCAAATACATGGCATCGTCAACATAGCAGAGATCTTCTAGAAATTCCAGGTAACGCTTTGAAATTGTGTTGTTATAAACTATGAATATTGGGTGACGTATGAGAGTGATTTTGAAGGTATTGTGCATTATTTGGCGTAGTGAACATAATACATGTAACTAACTTTATTATGGTATTTAAATAGAAATCTGAAGGTGTATATAAAGCTTATTAACGTTCCATCAGGAAGTTAAATTTTGTGAAGGGTATATGGATTGTTTTTTTAGTTTGTTGTAAGAGTATGCAAAGTATAAGGGCATGCATTATTCATAATTAACTGGGTTATCATGAGCTCACCATACTCCAGAGTTTACATAGATTTAAAATAAATTGAAAAAAAAAGGAATGAGAAATAAGGTATTGTTCAGGGCCCATTTACTTCGGGTACATTCTATGTGTTTGATAATTTAAATTAAAAATACAGGACATTACAAAATAGGATTTATTGAGGTGAAACTTGATCACTGAAATGTGGATAATATTGAATTTTATTTGTAAATTGTGATAAATAAAAGGTTGTATGTTTGTTGTATTTTGTGGTTTTATTGGGAGTGTGCGTGAATGATAGAGAATATTAGAGTGAATCTAGATATCCAAGAGGAGGTCCAACTGAGCTAGCCGGAAGCAGTTGAAGAAGGCAATTCAACCTAGGAAGAGAAGAAGAAACGGGTAAGAAATTATAATTTTTTTTTTAGTATTTAATTTCTATTATGTGCAATTTTCGAGTTTTGAAAATTTAATAAAACTCTCGAATGTTTTTTTTTCTGGCGCGGCTTTTACAAGAGAACCACGGCAATCTTATGGCGACCCAAAAGTGAGGCTCAAGTTCCACATAAAATTTTAGTGATTTTATTCCAGGAAACTGGCGATCTGAGAGAGAGAGAGTTCGTGTTTTGTATAAATTTAAGAATATTTTGAGTGTGTGTGTGTGTGAGTGATTTGAACGTATGCAGAGAAAGGAGTGGTTAAGAAGTCAAGGAGTGGAAATTGGAAGTGACGATAGTGCCTTGTGTGATAAAAATTCGAAAATGGAGGAAGTTGGAAGTAGTAGGGATCAGTCGAAGACGGAATCGGGAAAAGCGGGAAATGAATTAATTTTGAGAATGCTAGAGAGGATGAATGAAGAATCTAACAGAACATTAGAGGAAATGAAATTAAGTAGGGAAGAATCAAACAGGAAATTGGAGCAGATGAGTGTCAAATCGAATAGGAAATTTGATCAGATGAGTGAGACGTTAAGCGGGGTTAGAGAAGATTCAAACAGGAAATTGGAACAAATGAGTGTGGAATCGAATAAGAAATTTGACCAATTAAATCAGGAATTAGGGGACAAAATAGAAAAATCGACGAGAGAATTTTCTGAATTTAAAAATAGCTTGACGATAAAAATGGGGGAAGTTGAAAATCGGGTAGATAAAAATGAGCGGGATATTAGAGGTTTAAATTTGGAAATAGGACAATTAAGGACTGATGTAAGGATTTTCTGTGAGAACGAGATTAATGCGAAAATGACTGAGGTAACGGACTCGTGTAAGGATCAGTTAGGTCGGGTTGAGAGAGAAGTAACCGGGATTAAGCATAATGTAGCGACTTTAATGGGGGATGGTCCAAGGTTTGTAACAGGTAATGTGTCTTTAGAAAAGCAAATGAAATTTTATGGAGATAGTAGAGTTAATCCGTAAATATTTATTAATAACGTTAGAGGTTTAATAAATAACTTATACGATGAACAGGCAAAGTTAAATGTTGTAAAAGCTTTACTAAAAGATCATGCTGAAGCTTGGTATAATTTAATAGGACAGGAAATTGACACCTACACGGACTTTGGAGACAGATTTTTGAAACATTATTGGAGTGACCACAGACAAGACCAGGTACGAGACGACTTAATCACGGGTAAATCTAAGGGAGAATTTTTAGGAAGTAGGGAGCAATATGCTATACGAAAGTATAGCATAGCGAAGCAACTGAACCCACCACTGACGGACCGACAAATTATAAAATATTTGTCGCGACATTTCGAGGTTGAGGTAAGACAGCACGTAGCACTACAAAACACTGTGGACAGAGAAATGTTTCTGGAGTACCTGCAGAGGCACGATGACGTAAGCAGTGGAGACCTCGGGAACATAGGGAAAGACAGATAAACACGGTTAGATTCGACAGTAGACGGGACAATTACGCTAGACGGGAGAATTATGCATATCAGCGATAAAATTGGGAACCGCGACGGCCATATTTTAGAAGCAACAGTTTAGGAAGGGGACCTGCACCGAGACCGGGACCTACAAGACAGAACAGTTCACCGGACATACTAGGGACTGCAAATACAAACACGGAACGAGTGGAAACGCCTAGGACATACGCTGAAGTAACAGCTAGACCAGGACCGAGTAGAGAAAACAGACCTGGACAGGATTTTTAAAAAAGGACAAACCACTAGACATCACTGTGTACAAATATGAACATCCTAGGAAATTTTTGAAAATTGAAGAGGAAATTGAGCCAGAAATAGTAAAAAAATTTTGTTTGCCCATAATTGAAATTAAAATTTTTGAGAAAAATTTAGAAGCATTATTAGATTCAGGAGCTGAGGCGAGTTTGGTATCAAAGGAATTCGTCAATGAAATTAAAAATAAAGTGCGTGACAGGATAATGTCAATAAAAAGAAGTCACCTGGTTGCGCCGAATAAAAAACGATTTGCTGTTGTAAATAGTGTGGTTATTTTGAAAGTAGAGTTAGGTTCAGTAAGCTGTGAACAAGAATTTATAATTGTACCTGGGTTAAAGTTTAAAGAAATATTAGGGGTCGATTGCATGACGCAGTTAGGGGTTATAATAGATATAGAGAGGAAAATAGGTAGGATTGGGGATAGGATATTGCCCTGGAAGGCAAGTTATGAGGTCACAGAAGATGACATGGGGTTATGTATAAATAGTATAAAGGGAGATGATGAAGAAGGGAGAGGGATCGACTCAGGGGAATATAGTGAAGAAAAGTTAGATGAGGTACAAGTAATAGTGAAAGGAGAAACTGAACAAGTAGAAGTAAAGTCAGGCACAAAGTCAATAGTGGATAACGAATCAGAATTAAACAGGTTAGAAGTAAAGACAGCATTATGTGACACACAAGAGGTAAATATAGGCAGAAGTGAGTTAAGGGGCAAAGATAATTTTAGCAATTCGAATTTGAAGTTGAAAGATTTTTGTGAAATAAATATTGTACATAAAAGGTCTAGAAGAGATGAAAAGTTTTGTATAAAGGGGAGATATAAAAATGTTGAAGTAGTATCGTTGGGTTTGTCCGCAGAGAAAGAAAGTATAATAAATGAGAAGCAAACAAGTATAGGGAATGAAGAAGAAATATTTAAGAGTCAGGATAGTAGGGATAAGTTTATTTTATGTGAAGTAACAGAGATGATAAGTATAGAAATAGAAGGAGGAGAAATAGAGATGAAGAGTATTAGTATGGTGAGAAAACAGACTTGGAGGGTCAAGAAAAGAGTCAGATTTAAATAAAAAAAGAAAATATAATGAAATAAGAGGGTGAAGAGTTAATAATAGACAAAAATAGTTAGGTAAAAGATAGTGATAGGTGTGAATAGGTAATTAGGAATAGAGATAGGTGTAGATAGATAGAAATAAGTAGAGATAGATGTAGAAATAGATAGAAATAGGTAGATAAGTAGTGATAGGTTGGATAAATAGGTATAGGAGTGTTAGGTGAGTAGATAGGTGTATAGAAAGAGCAGATAAAATTAAATTAGAGTGTAGGTATTTAAATTCAGAAAAACCGGGAGGGGTTTTTCTTGGAATTGAAATAGGGGATTATATAGTGGTTTTAAAGGGTTAAAAGTAAATATAAACAAAGTAATTTCAAACACCCTGTATAAGAAACAACCAAAATTTACTTGCGAAATTTATTCCAGTTAGTTCACTTTTAAGTATCAGGTATTAACAAAATTTTACAAATAATGAATAAAATTTAGTGAGGTTTGTAGAAAAGAATGTTAGAAGCCCATGCAATTAATGTATTAATTTAATTGAGTTTAATTGAACGGTTATTTACGTATAATATGCATAAAGCATGTAAAAATCCAATAATACCAAGGAGAAACGCATTGCTAACGAACGAAGATATCGGTGGGGTTGAAATACGTGGAAAATCCAACTCGTAGAAGTGTTATTTAAAACGCTCGTTAAGATTAAACACCTGCAGAATTTTAAATGTCAAGTTCCATTTATTGTATAGATAACAAACAAGGATTCTAAGGATTGTACAAAGGGTCGGATGTTTTCGCATGAAACGCTAATGAGCGGTTATTTAAAGCACGTAAGTTTGGGGTCCACGTGGGTTAGATAGCAGATGGTCTGGAATATCGCCTTGGATTTATTGATTTTTCATGCTTTTATGCGTATTAGACGTAATGATCCGTTTAATTAAACTCCATTAATTTAATAAATAAATTGCATTGGCTTCTAAACTTTATTTTCTTTACGAACCTAACTAAATTTTATTAATTAATTGTAAATTTTTGCTAATACTTGTTACTTTAAACTGAATTAAACGAAATAAATTTCGCACGTAAATTCTGGTTGTTTCCTCTATACAGGGTGTTTCAAATTGCTTTGTTTATAGTTAATTTAACCTTTTAAAAGCACTACAATATATATATATATATATATATATATATATATATATATAGTAATTAATAAGATGAAATAATAACTTAGACTTTTGAAGTAAAGTCCAAATGATAGTTTCAAATCGAGCTAGTAATTGAAAGAAGGAAAATATAAGGCCTTGGACAGGATTTGAACCTGCATCTCAGTTTTGCCGGAACTGTGCGTTTACCAATTACGCTACCGAGGCCGATGGCTATAATTGGGAAAATTACAAATCTAAATCGTGTACAGTACCATATATAAACCTAACTTTCAATTACGTTTAGCATTTTTGTCAATCATATCTGAAATTATCAAGTTTTTGACTTATGTCAGATATAGACAGGAAGCAACGCTCAAAATCACGGCTATAAGCCAAGTATAAATATATATATATATATATATATATATATATATATATATATATATATATATATATATATTATAAGTAGTTTTTTACACAAGGTAAGTTGATAAATACTAACGTATTGTAATTAATAAGATGAAATAATAACTTAGACTTTTTAAGTAAAGCCCAAATGATCATTTCAAATCGAGCTAGTAATTAGGTTTATATATGGTACTGTACACAATTTAGATTTGTAATTTTCCCAATTATAGCCTTCGGCCTCGGTAGCGTAATTGGTAAATGCATAGTTCCGGCAAAACCGAGATGCAGGTTCAAATCCTGCCCAAGGCCTTATATTTTTCTTCTTTCAAATACTAGCTCGATTTGAAATGATTATTTGGGCTTTACATAAAAAGTCTAAGTTATTATTTCATCTTATTAATTACAATACGTTAGTATTTATCAACTTACCTTGTGTAAAAAACTACTTATAATATATATATTGCTGTGAAATGAGCCTTTGGTCACGGGAACTGGTACTTTCTGCTGATTATTTGAGCCCCACAGATTGGGCGTCAAGGTTTGCTGTGATCCCCGTTACTACGGTGAAATCTCCTCTGATATTCGATTTCTTACCTGAATATCGCCTCTTGACTCTTTCCGCCTCGGCAGCTCACCTAGATAAAACTTTCATCCTCATTCATAAAAAAAACACATTCCTACCACAAACATCAACGTTAACTCTATTTACAGCAATATTCACAATACATTAAAATTTCAAAATTAAATTTCAGCATAAATTGCAGCATCATAAAATTTCAAGTTCAAATTTGTCATCATTTTAATTTGCATCCAGAATTGTCCTTGTAGGATGCATACTAATTAAATAAACAATATTTGCAGACCTGAGTCTGAATAAAAGGGAGCATCTCCCACCCCTTTACGTTAATTTAACAGGTTAGTCTAATTGAGCTCAAAGACAGACCCAAATTTTCATCATAATCAAAAACATAAACCTGATAAATACTCCTTTCTACTTATACAAGAAAATTTTACCTTAAAATTAAAAATTTGTTGTTTATACAAATTTACTACTGTCCATTTTTATCAAACAAATTATAAAGATATCCAACACACTTCAAAACATTTAAGATCGAACAACAAAGCATAAGTTACCTGAAGGTTACTGCACTCGTGGCTCCAATGTACATTGTCCTTGCTAATCCCACCATTCCAACTGGTTTATGTTTACGTCTTCGGAATTCTGACCGCCTTTAATATTTTTCTACACCACCATTCGTCTAAACGGTTTCAGCAACTCATCTAGATATATCGAAATCTTGTTTTGTGGATCCAATCACGTTTACGAATAACATTTGATTACTAACACTCCCGACAAATAGCAATGAAATTCATAATTCTTTCACGCTATACCAAAAACTGCATACTTCTATTTATTTATTTATCGTTATTAATTTGGATAATTGGTACAGTAATACCCGCAAATATAACTAGACTTTGTTACCTTTATTTATCTTCTCAAGTGTACTAATAACTTTTATTGTAGCACGTAATCACCACGTATTCTACTTAAAGTATCGAATAATCAAAAAATAAAGAGCAAAACTGTTTAAAGTATCGAATAAAATCAAAAATATAAGAGAGCAAAACTCCTATTAGCACGGGTTTATATAATGGCTTGCTTGCAAGTCGAATTTGTCCCGCGACGGCCGATTTTCAGAAATTCGCATTCTATTTTTCCTTCCGATGTCTCGGCACAATGATTCTACTGAAATTTGCACTCGTCCGAGTTGAAAATCTAAGAAATTTCCACACGGCTCGCAACACGTCCGAGAACAACTAATTAGTTTTACACACCAACTGATATGCTTTCCCCTCTCATGTTTGCATCTTATTTCAACCTTAATCGCCAATCTAGTCTGTTCGTTCTATCTAAAACCTGTGCGCTTGTTTTACATTTTCCGCCTCATTTAACTGCTAATGCATTCCATCTCGCTTGTCTTTATACCACAAACTCGCTTTCTTACTTGCACTCATATAGTTTGAAGCTTATCGACTAACATATACATCGTTATTCTTGCAAGTGTTCTGAGTTTTAATACGCCGAAGGCTCTTACTTGACTTTCCCATGTCTTTTATAATTTCTCAATAGTTTGAGTACTTGGAGCGATTAAATTAAATACAAATTGAACATTTTCAACTCTGCTTCTTTTTATAGAAAGCGTCCAGTAAATAATCTCAACCCCTTATTTTTAATGAAACGAATAAATTTTTATGCTCCACGGTTTTAATAACGCGTATTATCTAATTAAATTCTACATTACTTCCTTCTACATGTTGATTATGATTATATACAAACCCTACATTCTAATTGAATGATTTAAATCTACACAGTAGGCCTTTAATTAAGCGTTTTGTTTTCCACTGCTTTAATATACACGGTGTTTAACATTATCTAAACAATATAAACCCTATGTTTAGAAGAAAATGACGAATTTATTCAACATGCCTTTAAAATGAAGTGTATTATTACCCAAAACGTCCTTATACACGGTGATTAAAATTATTTGATGTCGTTAATTAATTTTCTACCCTGGTCTAAATCTGAGTAATAATATATATATATATATATATATATATATATATATATAAAAGTTCTATCGAGATTAATTTGAGTGTTTAAACAAGTGTTATTTCTTTGTAATTCTTGAAATTGAAAGAGAATTACTAAGAAATAAAATAATACTTATTTAAACACTCAAATTAACTTCAATAGAACTTTTACTCTAATATAAAAGAGTCTAAATTGATGGAACTCCATTGGCTTATAAATATAAAATACATATGATTCATCTTTCATTAATTTTACTGCGGTGATACACGTTTCGGATTGCACTCTTTATTCGTCATTACAGAAATATAATAATTTGTCCTTTTCAGCTTCATCCACGATGCAAACAAGATGTAATCCATATTGATTGGATCAATCAATTTGTTAACTAGTCTTTTACTATGTGATATTAGTTTAATAATTTAAATGGTCTCTATTTATTGAGTTAGTTTGATGGAATATGTTTTTAAAATAACTCGACAGTAAGTAACTATGTTTGTTAATTTTTGATCTGTATAACTTTCATTTGCTTACTTATAGTGGCACCGAATATGGCTAACGCCGAAAGCGCTCTGCTGTAATTTTTATATTTTTTAACTATTATATTATTTTTACATGAGAATACTCTCTGTTTTGGATTTTATTAGGCTGTTAGTTTAATAAAGTCTTTTACAGATTGGGCCGTACAACGATTTCAATAAAAATTAAAATCACAGATAATGCCAAAGTGTTTACAGTTTAATCTTAAGATGATTTCTTTTACACCGACAATTAGAAGTATAAAAATGTAGACTTGATAGCAAATACAGAATTGTAAGTAATTTGTACAATTTTAAACCTAAGTCTATGGTCTTATACATTACAAATAAGTGAAAAACAATAAAGATGGCGAAAGAAAATTTTAGTTCTGCATAATATCTATTCCAACTTCCTGCAAAGTTGGATTGTTTAATTTCACTCACACATATTCTACTCCATTATTTAGCAGAAATGTGTTTCTGGCAGTGCTCGACACAAACTGAGCACAAAGGACAGAAAATTTTTTAAAAAGTTCAATTCTTTATTGTGCTCATTCCAGCATCCTGCAAAATGGGATTGACCACTTTGAATCATTTATAACTTGTGCAGTTTTTGAAAATAAATGTTGAATTTTTGATTCTGTCTGGTACAAACGAAGGACAAAAAAAATGCAAAATTTTCAATTCATCTTGGTGTCCATTCTAGCTTCTTTTGAAGTTAAATTGATCACTTTCACTCTTATTTAACTTGCGCATTTTTTGAGCACTAATGCTAAATTTTAGCACTACCTGGCATAACTGAAGGAAATAAAGAAAATTAAAAATTTTCGATTTTTCATAGTGTCCATTTCAGTTTTCTGCAAAGTTGAGTTGTTTACTTTGGGTATTGTATACCTTGCCTAATTTTTGAGCACAAACACTGAATTTTGGCACTACCCTGCACATATGAAGCACAAACGCAGAACATAAAGTATGTTTAAAAATGTTCAATTCTTCGTGGTGTCTATCCCAGCTTCCTCTAAAGTTGAATTAGCGACTTTGACTCGCATATAACTTACACAATTTTTGAGCACAAATGTTGAATATTTAATACCGTCTGACACAAATAAAGAAAATAAAGAAAATTAAACAATGTCAAATTCATTCACTTTGGATATTGTATAACTTGCACAATTTTTTAGCACAGATACTGAATTTTTGGCACTGCCCGACACAAAAAAGAACAAGTCGAGCCATTTTTGTTAATACCAATTGAATATAGCAACTATTTATAATAATTTTTAAATGAACCTGTACTACTTGGATCAGTTTACTTTTTACATACTAACGTTGAGTTTATAATTATAGCACATTTTATATTGTACTCATTTTTATTTCAGTGCAGTTCATGCTGTTGTGAATGTTAAAGTTTGTTTTCTGTAAAAAAAAGTAATTTTGTAAAGGAAGTTGTAATATCTAATCTACCGGCCGGTAATCAAGTTGGAAATGCTTTCCTACTTGACATTGTAAAAACCATGTCCACCTTCGTTAGTACATGATGCTATCAGATCTGACTTTAAAAGACTAATCTGAACCCCTTATGCAGGTGGTGTCATTTATGGGCAAGCGGCCTTTTTGGCTGGAATTCATAAACTATTAGTCCCTGAAAAGAAATTTTATATAAGCTAGTGTTGCTGTTAAAACTGATTTGTTTTCGAATTTCATCCCATTTCAATAACCATTGTACAATTAAGTTAATCAAGTGGTTTATCTTAAAATGTTGTAACAAAGTTAAAACGAGATTTTATCGTGATATTTGCATTGACTACGCTAATAATTAGTGTAGTAATTTTTAACACGCTGCATTTATTTCTATTAGAAATAAATTTAGTAACACTATAGAAAACTTAACGTATGAGTAACCTTTGCTTTGCAAACAAAATATTTTGAGAGAAAAATTGTGTACTGTTTTATCTCTTCTGATAACCCTAGCTCTGCCTATTGTGTTTTATTTGTGGAGTGTAACTCATAAACAGCTTTTTAAAATTAAAACCGCTGATACCAAGGCTTCACCTTAAAAGTTTTTTTGAAAAAGATATTAATAAAATGTACTTGCACATTTGCAATACATTTATGCATTTATAAAGATTAATAATCAAGATTCTGCAGTTTGTGATTCAGAATTACAATTTTCTTTTCCAAAATTTTGGAGATTGAAGTCAATATTTCACTAATAGTAATTTTTGAGATCAAGATTAGGAAATGGTAAAATCGCCTCTCATCTCGCTTAACAGTAGCACTATTTACAACTTTGAGTGTGCATGTTGCATTTTTTCTTTAGTAATTGTTTTATATTATTTTTTCTAAAAAATAGTTTAAATGCCACTGACTATGATGTAATCAGTACTTCAACACCGGATATAAAAAACGATATATGAATTAGCATGGCAAAACAATTCGATATCTGAAGAATAATGCCCCATGATATAAAAAGAAATTGCACTTGAACGAGGGCACTGGTTAGAATTTGTTGTAACAAATACGCAGTTGGATTACCTATTTTAACAGGATTTTCCCTAACTCATTGTAAAAGTAAAAACGATGGTTATAATGTTTAATTTATGTAATCACTACATTAAAGGTGCCTACAAAATGTGTCTTGAGAGTTCAAGTAATAAATATTGTGAAATTTTTGAAATTTAAGGAAGTAATAAAAATATATTGTTTGTGTGTTTGTGCATATATTTTTTAGTTAGGTAAAGTTTTAAACCCAATTTACCTACTTACTTTATTTCAAAAGGAAGTATGTCAAATGGAACCCTTTTGTAACATAAATGAATTTTTAAGGTATGTAATTTAGCATCATCTGGTATTTAATTTGGAATAGCAAGTTTTATCATCGAAAATTGTATCATTTACGTCCTATTTATAAATAAAATATACTTTACTAATATCAAATTTAAATTTTACATGATAATCTTACATGCTTTCAAACTAAATTTGCTGGGTTTATCCAGGTTGCTACTGAAAACATAGATCGTTTAGAGTCGTGTAAATCACACCTGCGGCCCGAATGCCTTTTTTGGGTCGTCAGTCTCAAACGAACCGTCTAATCTGGACACTTCCACGCGGTTTGTTAAAGGAGTAAGATGGATTGTGGTCGAAAATTTGCGTGGAAATGCCGTAAGGCCAGATCTTCTTGTATTATGGCCAATACATAGGTTCTCCATCCCAGCTTTCAACGGTTAGTATAGATTAATTACTTACCAGACTAAAATTTTTGTATATTTTTTTGCAACAATTCAGGACTTAACTAACCCACTACCAGTTATAGTATTCACTAAATTTCTTGCGTTGGAATTAATTCCAAATAAAATTAATAAATTTTGCGAATTAAAATGTTATAAATCCTGAATGATAACATGTCTAATAATTATAATATAACTGAACTAAGGAATCCTCTGCCTAAAATTAAAGTTGTGGGTATAACTGAAAAACTTGATGCCACCTGTGTTGAGAAATTCCTAATAAATCAAAACGGCCACTTCTTAAGTCAGAAATTCAGCTACAAAGTTCTTAGGATATGGTCAACCAAAAAGAACCGCCAGGTCTATCAAGCTCTTGTGGAATTGGATATGCTTTCTTTTAATAATTTGATGGCTCTTGAAAAAAAAACTCTAATGGTTGGACTTGATAACTGTTCTGTCTTTGATGGAATTGAACCACGTAGATGTCTTAACTGCTGCTCTTATAATCATATAAACGGAGTCTGCAAGAGTAATCCCATTTGTCCTCTATGTGCACTTGAACATACGATTGATAAATGCACTGCCGATGAGGTAAAATGTATTAACTGCATTACTTACAAAAAAATGTATTCCGATAAGACAGAAATCAATGTTAATCACACAGTATGGAATACTGACTGCTCTGTGTATAAATTAAAGTTAGGTACAGTAAGGACTTCTATCTTCTCTAGGTAGCAATCACAGTTTATAACTCATTCTGTCAACATAGTTAATTCTAAGGCGTTGGCCAGTTAAATATACTACCAAAATGTTAGAGGTCTCCGTACCAAAATGGTTGAACTGTATAACTTCTCTTTAATGTGTGATTATGAAATCATATACTTAACTGAAACATGGTTGGGAGATGATATATATAACAATGAACTTTTTTGTAATACTTTCAATGTATTCAGAACAGATCGAAATACTAATTTGGGTGTTAGCAGGGGAGGAGGGGTACTTCTCGCTGTTCACAAAAAAATTCATCTCTCATCAAGTGCCCTACACTTGTACGAATATTAACTTTGATGTCTTAATTGTTGAAATTAAAGATCCCTATAGCCAGTCTATAATTATAATAACGGCCAAATCAAGTGAGGCATGCGTATGAACTTTTCTTTGATGGATTTATTTATTTATTTATTTATTTACCGACAGTACATAGTACCACAAGGGTAAAGACAATATAACACACACTATACTATAACTAAATTACAAATATAAGTAAGCTAAATATACAACATACACAGTCATATAGGACACTCCACTGATTGCGGCTGAAGAATTCTCCTAAACTCAGCAAGACTTAAATTAAAAATGTCTACATGCGAGTATTTGTTTACAATATGACATAGTTTATAAAGTGGACAATTCATATACGTATTTGAATAAGATTTAGGCAAATATAATACTTCTGTGCATCTACTATTAGTTCCTCTAGGTACTCTGAATTGTAACCTATTTAAGAGAGAAATATTATCAATCTTGTTATAGAGTAGTTTATGGGCTACGACTAATGTGACATGTTCCATCATAATTTTGATTGGATGCATATTAAACTTCTTTAACAGGGTATTGTGATCAAAACCAACTTCAGGATATATGCCATACTCTTTGAAATAACAGTATTTTAGCATTCTACGTTGAACTTTTTCTAATTTAATAATTTGATATTTAAGGTAGGGCTGCCATATTATACAGCAATAACTGAAAAGAGATTTTACAAATGCATTATATAGAACAATAGCGGTATTTACACTCCGTGCCTTTGAGTTTCTAATAATGAAAGGAAGTGAGTTGATTATTAAAAGAAACAATAAAGGTCCCAGGTTCGATCCTTGAGGGACTCCGGAAGTGGGACTAAAAGTATGAGATAGGAAATGTTTAATCTCAACATATAGTACTCTTTGGGATAAGTAGGAGAATATGAGTTTAGTTAAGATAGGTTCAATATGAAAATCATTAAGAACATTGATTAGCATCTCATGATTTACCGAGTCAAAGGCTTTGCACATATCCGTATATACTACATCAACCTGGAAACCTAGTTGCAGGTTATCATACACAAATTGAGAAAAGTTAAGAAGATTGGTTAAAGTACTTCGTTGAGGAAGAAAACCATGCTGTGCAGTTGAAATCATATGCTTGACTCTATCATATAATCTATTATATAGTATTCTTTCATAAAGTTTGGATAAAGCTGAGGTAATCACAATAGGCCTATAATTACTAATTTCAGATTTACTTCCAGCTTTGAACACTGGCACTATCTTTCCAAGTTTAAACTTATCAGGAAAAATTCCTTGACAATAAGATAAAATCAGCAAGTAATGTATAGGTTCCATTAGATACTGTATACATCCCTTAAGTATGTATCCAGGTAGTCCATCAGGCCCCACTGAGTCACGGTTCTTTAGTTGATTGACTGCCGCAGAAATTTCCTCCTTTGATATGGGATTATATGAAAAACAATGATTATCACTGCTGTTACTAAAAGCGGTCCTATGGACGTTATTGGTTGATTTAGTTGGATAAACGGATTGGAAATAGACAGCAAACATGTTTACTATATCTTGCATAGTTTTATGGGTAGTGCCCTTATAGGTCATTACTTCAGGAATATGAATATTATTTCTCTTGTTATTTACAAAAGTCCAAAAGTGTGCTGGATCCATTTTTATGTTTTCCTGTAATGTGGCCAAATAGTTAGAATATGCCAATTTTACCATCGCTTTAGTCCGTGCTCTAATCTCATTATGTTTTATTTTAAAACTAATATCGTTAGTTCTTTTAAAATTTTTTAGAAGCATGTTTTTCCACTTGATATTTGATATAATAGCTCGATTATACCATACAGGATACGTATTTTTAGCTGCAGAAGATTTTGGAACACATTTATTAAGAATTGAGTCAATCACACTGTAAAAGAGAGTAATGGACTCATCCAAGTTATGAGTTAAGAATAAGTTTTCCCAACTCAAGTTTTTAAAATGATTTATCAAATCTACAAAATTTGCATTTTTGAAATTATAATGCTATCTACGATTATATTTAGCCTCTCTAATAAAATTGACATTATTACACATAATATCAATATTAAGTGAAGGATGATACGGATCAACTTTCACAATTGTAAACATTTCTTGTACAACCTCAACAGCAAGATTAGATATTACTAGGTCTAGTGTGTTACCATGGCTATTTTTGATATTATTATGTTGTACAAAGCTATTAAAAGATAGGAAGTTCAACAATTCAGACAGCACGATGCTCGATTGACACATACGGCCGTTCGGAATATTAAAATCACCTAGTATAAGTATATCTTTGCCATGTAGATTGTTTTCAATAGTAAGAATAAAACAATTCATACACTTCACATGGACTACTTGGTGGAATGTACACAATAACTGCATACACTGACAGATTCCCCACATCAACTTTTATGCAAAGTCCCTCAATAGATTTATCAAATATTGTAATCTCGACGCATTTAAATATACCTTTCTTTACTAAGAGTAATACACCACCATTAATAAATCTTTATTTTATCTATGACAAAAATCTTATAATCATAGGAGACTTCAACCTACCTGAATTTGCATTTAGTGGCAACAACCTGCCCAGATTGGCACCCCTTAATAATCTTGTAGCTTTCTTTGATCTCATACAGTACAACTACATATACAATCTGAATCAAAGGCTACTGGACCTAGTTTTTTCTAATTTCGCTTGCAACATATCTGAACCAAAATGTGTTGACCTGCCTATTGACAATCATCATCCACCACTTTGCATTGAAGTACATAAATTACTTGTAAAAAACTATGCTAAAGCAACCAGTAAAGATACCTGCTACAATTTTAAAAATGTCAACTATACTGCTCTTTATGATGATTTAGCTACACTAGACTGGAACTTTCTGTACCACTTTGATGACATTGAAGCTGCTACAACTCGCTTTTATACTTTATTCTATGAAGTTATTGATTTGCATGTCCCTAGAACGAAAGCCTGTGGGAAGTCTTATCCATCATGGTTTACTAAGGAGATCGTCAATCTTACTACACAAAAAGAAATTTTATGGAAGCAATATAAATTAAGGAGTGATACATTAGTATACAACAATTTTAGAATCCTACGAACTAGCCTAAAAATGCTATGAATATTGCTCAAAATAATTTTTTAAGATCAATGAATGAGAAAATAAAATCCGATCCGAAGAGTTTCTGGCATTCGTGAATGATAAACGAAAGTCAACGAATCAACAAAGACAAATGATCTATGACAATGAGTCCTATTCTGATCCGTATGTTATAGCGAATAAGCTTGCTGAACTTTTCAAATCTGCCTATACTTCCAGCTCCCATACTTCTGATCCTGAACCAGTCTCCTCTTATAACAGTATTGGTGTACCTGTGATAGAGGAACAGGATGTACTCAAAGCTATGGACAAATTACAATCTAAATATACTGCAGGTCCAGACAACTTACCCTCTCTTGTGATTAAATATTGCAAGTTTTAACTTATCAAACCCGTAACCTTTCTGTTTAATCTCTCTCTCTCTCTCAAATATTCTCAATTTCCTAATATCTGGAAATCTTCTAAAGTACGACCTATCTATAAAAAAAGGGGCAGATTCTGTATAATAAATTATCGCCCTATTGTCATCCTTAATAACTTCAGTAAAATATTTGAATTGTTCTTTATGATTATATCTACTTTCACTCACATTCAAAAATATGTCTGCAACAACACGGCTTTATTTCTGGTAGATCTACTGCAACTAATTTAACCAGTATGGCACAATATCTTTCTAAATCTTTAGATGAGGGAATGCAGGTAGGCGTGATATATACAGATTTGTCAAAGGCATTTGATCGGCTAGATCACAATCTGTTACTTCGGAAACTGTCTTACATGGGCTTTACACCTCAGCTACTGACCTTTTTCTCCTCCTATTTAAATAATAGAAGACTTTATGCCGATTATTTAGGCTCTCATTCCAAGCACTTTATTGCTACCTCTGGAGTTCCACAAGGCTCTGTCCTTGGCCCCTACTTCTTTATCATTTTCATCAATGATGCTGTTGTTGATATTGATTGTGAATGTTTAATCTATGCAGATGACATAAAATTATTCAACACGATAAGTCAAATAGAAGATTGCTCAAAACTGCAGCAGAATCTAAATAATCTACATTTCTGGTATATTACAAACAACCTCCCAATTAATCCTGATAAATGTTCTGTTTCAAATTATTCTAGAAAACATAATATAATTAAATTCCCTTATAGCATTGAAGGTTTAGTACTTCAAATCACTGATAGTGTTTTTGATCTTGGTGTACTGTTTGATGCCAAGTTAACATTTAATTTGCATATCCTCAACACTATTAGGGCTGCACATAAATTGCTGGGTTTTGTTATTAGGATGGGTAAACACCTCACTATTGATACTCTAAAAATATTATTTTTTGCCTACGTTAGGTCGAAATTGGAATATTGTAGCATAGTCTGGAATTCTTCATATGCAGTCTATGTAAATATGATTGAGAAGGTACAACGTCACTTTCTTAAATACCTAGCATACAAGGAGGACTCGGTTTATTCATGTATAGGTTACGACCATAACCTACTTCTACGCAGATTCTCTGTAACTAGACTTAAATCGCGACGTGATTTAAGTGCTGTGGTATTTCGCTATAAAGTAGTTAATAACTTAATAGACACTCCCTATTTATTATCTGCTGTAAATTTCCGAGTGCCTACATCTACCAGGGGCGACGATATGTTTTATTTAAACACTCCAAGAACCAATGTGCTTAAGTTTCCCCTCTACACTTTATGTGCACAACATTTCAAAACAAATGTAAATCTCTTGATATCTTCCATGTTTCTTTGTCACACATTAAATCAATTTGTCTGTGCAAAGATTAACCAATTATTTTAGTGTTCCTTGCCTACCTATCCTCTGTCCTTTCTTGTGTTTTGACTGTATTCTCTTTCAGGTTATGTTTTACGGTTTTTGTTTTTTTCTTATTTAATTTTATACTTATTGTATTTACTTATTTGACATAATTCCTTTTTTAATTTTTGTATTAATGTTTTTGATTTGGTGCCTACTTTGTAATTGGGTCTAACCTGTTAAGTAGTGTATATATATATATATATATATATATATATATATATATAATAATATAAATAAATAAATAACTAAAGCGATATTATGGTTGGGTTCGATAGAAAATAATCATACGTTGTTGTGATATAATGTTAGAAAAGTAAACACCTGATTGGAGATTGGCATTGTTAATCAGGTCAACCATTCCGTAGCAGCAACAAGTGTTGCCAGTTGTCCACTTCTGAGTAGGTCGATTCGCTCTATATTGAATGTATAAAAAGGAGTAAGTGATTTATTTTCTTTTATGTTATTGGAAATCATGAGATTACACCTTGTACCTTGAAGCTAAACATTATAGTAAGGAGTAACTTTTTTTCTAATCTGATATGTCAATTTTTATAAAGTAAAAGAACTTATTTTTCATTTTTATTGTAAACAGAAAATATAAAATTTCTTGAGTGATTGTGAACACCAAATTGAAATTTTTTATTAACAAGAATTGATTTTTTTTTATTAAAATTATAATACGTTTCTTAGCTTGTTAATATCATAAATGTGAAGCCAATGAGATCTGAATGGAATAAAACAATTTTGTAATATTTGATTTCATTAGTACTGTCTGAGCATTAACTCACTTGGATAGTTTATATTTGTATATTGCTAATTCTCAAATAGCTTCATAGGAAATATTTGCCTGAACTTACTTTGTGTTGCAAAACTGATTATTATACTTTTTATTACACAGTTATCACTTTTTGTAAATACGATATTATTGAAATTTACAAATGGAGTTAAATACTTATTTAAAAAGAGTTGCTTATTTCAGAGGGGCTCACAACCTGGTCCTATGCCAAAGCAATGAAGTATGTTACAGTTAGTCGTTTACCTAAATACGAGTTTTCTTTTTCTCTTAGCCACTTACTAATCATCTTCACCCTGGGCTATCCTCATATTCAGGAAACTTCCGTACAATAGCGATTACCATAATCAAAAAATATATATTACGTGTTACATGTAGCACCAACAACGCGGGGCGTGCGAAAAAGCAATATAAAAACATTACACCGCCAACGTGAGGCTACAGATCAGAAGAAATTTCGTTAAAAGTTTTTGCAAGTTTTTTAGTCACTTTCAGAACAAAATTAAAAATCTGTCCTTTACCTTATACAGTTTTTGCCTTAATATCTGTCTCAACCCAAACTTTAAAAAAACTTTCATTTGTTTTCAAATAAGTAATAAAATTATTTATAATAATGAGAAATCATTTTAAGTAACTAACTTAAAAAATAAAGAACTTCATATTTGCAACTCAACTCAATTTGCTATTTAAATTGTAGGGATAAATTAGATCTTTTTCAGGACATTTAAAACTAAGAGAATAGTGAAAAAGTTTGGTTTTATATAAACAAAATCGACTGGTCTCAAGATATTTAATAGTTTTAACAATTTATCTAATAAGTATGTATAAAAGCTGTGTGATTTTCATCTGTCATTCTATAGAATTTAATTTCAAAAATGCAAAATGTTGCTCCTATAGCGACAAAATTTTAGGAATACAAAGGAATTGAAATTAAGTTTTGCCTTGGTTTGCCAAATTTTGTAGCGTGAATTACTGAAATAGAATAGACAATACTCTCTACAAAACATTTTGAAGTTAATAATAGGCGACTACTGTTACCTAACTGAAAAAAGGTCTTAATTCAAAAACAAGTTGAAGATTTACAAATTTATCTAAAAGATTCATTAAGGATGACAAACCAAAATCATCTGAAGCTGAATATTGAGTCTTCTTCCATACACATAAACCCAACTGGTGATATGTAACATCAATTTAATACCAGTGGTATCACTTGTTATTTATTCAACTTCTATCAGTCTTATATGAAGAAAACACGCGATTACAGCCAAATTATGAAATATTGTAGTTTATCAAATGAATATCTATAAAAGCTCTGTTGTTTTCTGGATCATCCATACTTTCATAGAACCTAATTTTAAAGACAAAAATGTTGCTCCTATGGTGATAGAATTTTAGAAATATAAAAGAAAGCAGAAGTTTTGCATAGGCTGGTGCAAATTTTGTAGAGTGAATTACTAAAATAGCATACGCAACATTCTCTAGAATACATTTCAAAATTAGTAACAGGCAACTCTTACTTAATTGCACTTTCTTAAACAGTTGAGTTCACTTTCCATAACATAATACACTAAGTTTCTAAGTCCTTTTTAGTTCAAGATTGCTGGCGTCTCTGAGGCAGTACTCCTGTACGTAGTCCATTAGTAAATTTCAATAACTGTAATCAGGATCACTTATCTTGGCATGTATATTCACTATACCTAACAAATTCTTTTGTTTAAAAAGTCTGTATTGACCAAAGCCAACAGGAACCAATGGCATTTTTTATTTTAATATATCACTTGGTGCAAAAGTCATTAGTGGATACAATTAAGTAATTTTTCTGAATATGTTGCCTATTATTCAAATATGAATTCCATAAACCGTCAGTGCCGTGAGAAAAACACTCCAATAGACCAGAGATATTGTGCTTTACGTGTTGAGTTTGTTATAACTGGATGAATGTGTTTGCAACTTAAAATGGGTGTCACATAAGAATAGTATATGTACTAAATTAGCTTGGAAACAGAGTTAAACTTCAGCAGATTGAACAAATTTTTAATCGGTTCTATTCCCTAGGATAACACTATCCATCACAAGACAAGATATGGGGTATTTGCAAATCAGTACATAGGGGCAAGATAGCTCAAATTTTTCCTTGTTGATAAAGATGACCCGCAGATTTATAAACAAATATCCTAGACAGGTTATGTGAGTGTAGTTTTATGTATATACTCTTATAAAGAAACTAGAGATGTGCTGGTGATGTGAACAATGAATGAGAATTTCTAACCCATATTGAGTGAATTATGATTATTTATGGTTTCGGGTTGGGACCGTGACATTTTATAAACTAAGATCGACGTTTCGCCCAATTTTGTAAGGGGCTACATCAGAACAAGAACAGAAAATAAATAATACAAATTATAATAATAACGATAAGAATGATAGTATTAAGTAGACAAGTTAAAGTGTAAAGAGTATGTAAAGTTACTTCTGAACTAGCAGACTCACCAGCCCATTTAAGTCAAAAGGTGTCTTTACACTTTAACTTGTCTACTTAATATTATCATTCTTATCGTTATTATTATTTTTATTTTTATTATTTTTTTTTCTTGTCTTGATGAAGCCCCTTACAAAAGTGGGTGATACGTCAACCTAGTTTATAAAATGACACGGTCTCAATCCGGAACCATAAATATTTATAATGACTCCAGCCGTGAAAGCCTCCGACAATATCATAATGAGTGAAGTAGTTTTGCCATAATAGGTCTTCAGTATTTTTGCTTTTGGCGATGCCCTAGTCATTCTGTATTATGCGAGTTTTTTTTTAATCTGAGTTTCTTATGCTTCTAATTAATATTGTTAGTTAAAAGAACACTGCAAGTGGATAGGTATTGGCAAACAATTGCTTAGCAAATAGTTTAATTGATATAAGTTTTATGAATTATAATGAAAACTGACTATAACATTTCCTTGCGTGTGTAAATACAAATGCACTAAATTTTAATTTAATTATTTATTGTGTAAACAGTGTTAATGTTCAATACTTAATGAATAAAGTAGTTGACATTTCAAATATCAAAATTTAAAGTTCTTAGTGACTAAGTTGCTAAGATGCGATCGTTCTTTAGTTGTTTTAAGTCAAAACTTTGCATTTTGCTTATTTTTTAAACTAATGGTAAATAATAAACAAACAGTTAAGGAGTATTTTGGGTTTTGGGTATTCTGAAGACAAATAAATTTGTCTAGAGAAATATCTTTCAAAAAAAGATGTATTTAAACTTTGGTGTTGGTATTTAGATTCGAAGTTCATTTTGGGATTAGAAAACATATTACTAAAAAGTTTTCAAATTAATTTTTCTGATTTTTCATATACACGTTTAGTAATTTTTTTTTTTATTTTCACCAGTAAAAAATACGACTCACACTAAATAGTTTTTAGATTAATCCTTATTTGTATATTCACAGGTTTTCCTGCACATTTAATTTTAAAATTATTCTCAATAATAATCATTCTACCTACAATATACAATAAGATAAGTGTAAAAAACAATTGTTTTAATGCACAAATTATAAATTAAATATTAAAAAAAGGTAGATCCTTTGTAGAACACATTCAAAGTAAGCACACATATGATGATCCTAATTTCAAATTTAAGACCCTGGTTAACTAACTAGTTAAATAGTCGATTGGCAAAGAACTTTCAAGTTTAATAGTTGAAAAAGGAGGCGAGGTAAAATTTGCAAAATGTGCCAGGACAGGCTTGTGGTAATGAATCCAATATGAAGGGGCAATAAGTTAAAAGTGTGATATAGAATTAGGGCACTAAATCTATAAGCACGTTACATGCTTTGTACCAGCCACCAATTAAATTTAGTCAATAACTAGTACTAGGGTATGATTGCAAGCGATCAGCAAGATCCAGAAATTTAGAATAGAATCCGTGAAATGATATTGAATTAAATTTTTATAATATACTCTGAACGTTTGAAAGTTTACTAAATCAACAATTTTATGATATACAAGGGCGGTATGATAATTTTTCAATACTACAACCGTTAGAAATTATCTGTTTTAATTTGGTATGTTTTTGTTGTACTGCGACGTAAATTTAGAAAACAAGTTACTGAAATTTCTCTATTAATTTAGTTCTGTATCTTGCAAGCTATGTTTAAAGTATGGTATGATAATTATATAGTCAGGATAGTTTTTTTGGCACTTATCAAAGCCACACTAATAAAAATCATCCATTATTAAACAACTCCTTCCTCGAGAAAACGAATTTGAGTATCTGGCCATGCATATTGAAAAATGCTTAACTTTTTTTTACTTATTTTGTTTTTGACGGATAATTTTACAAACAAACTTCTGGCACACCCATGGGCTCATTTCTGTCTCCTATTGTGGCTAATATATTCATGACTCCGTTATGTAGATGACATTTATCTAATTTAGTCCCATGGACACCAAATGCTCAATAATTTTCTAGATCACATAAACAATTAACATAAAGATATTAAGTTTACTATAGAAATTGAAAAGAATGGAACTCTGCCATTCTTTGATGCTCTGGTGAAGCGCCGACCCAACGGACGACTAGGTCATTCCATATATCGAAAACTTACACACACAGACAGATACCTACATGCGTCGTCACATCATTATCCGTCACAAAAATCATTGGTAATCAACTCTCTAGTCCACCGTGCAATTAACATTTTACAACCAGAACATTTATCTAATGAACTGACCAATCTGAAAACTAGTCTTATAAAAAAAGACTATCGCAACTCAGATATCGGCAGAGTAATAAGTTGGCATCTGCATCCAACACGAACCAGACCGAATTGGCAACATTCTACGTAAACACAACATCAGACAATCTATAAGTCCGCTAATAAAATTTCACAAATATTACCAACCCCAAATGATCTCAAAAACAGTCTTAAAGCCTCAGGTTTGTATAGTATACTTTGCTGCTGCGGTTTAATATACATGGCAGAAACAGAACGGTCAGCACAGACTATGTAATTTTGAATATTTACCTACCGCGTGAGGGTATCCAATTAATAATAAATAATAAATGGGAAGGACCTCTAACACTATAGTACCCTCACGTTTCGGGGCATTGCCTCTCAGCTGCTACAGTTGGTGAGAAGGGGAGGTTCATTAAACTACAACACACTAAGACAAAATTCCAATTGTTTTATTAAACGGCCTACTAACTAACTTAACCTAATTACATATGCATACAAAATTATACAATGATTAACAATATTTACAATAGGGCGCCACCATGGGAATTAAACGGCCCATGGACCGATCGCGGTAATAGCTTTCGTCGCACTTTGTTCGTGGCGATGAACTAAGATTGCAGGACAGAAAATACGTCACTTCACAGGGACAAATGTTATTAAGTTTCCGGCTAGCACAAACACAACTTAACTAAACAATTCTAAAGTCCTTATTTTATGAATATTAACAACAGTTCTGGGTGCCAACACCCCAATACATATAATTAATTAACGCTACCGTAGTCTAACTAACTTGCATACTGAAACGACCTTCCTTTAGTCACGGGGTCATCAATAACAGGAAAAACATGACCTTCACACGGGTCAAATAGTACAATAACGGAATTCGTGGCTTAGTTATTACAAGCCTCGGACTACGTCGAAACACAATAAAATAAGAAACCCTTCAAAAGATGCGGTCTTTAACAATAACCTAAAGGGATTAAATACTGGAACGGAGATTTAACCCGAGGTTGTATGTTATGAAAGTCGACAGATATTGTAATTAAACAAATAAATGACTTATGATGCATAACACAGCTTTGAGTTCATAGTAATACCATATATAATAATTACTTACTCAGAAAAATAATTAACTTAGAACATAACGGCACGCACTTGACTTCAGAGAAATAAAACACTTCACTCAGTCTGGAAATAAACAACCAGCTTTAACCTCTAACGTGTCTGGAAATAAACAACCCCGATTCCCCCCGGCTGGCATCCTTATATACATTTAAGTTAATTGAAAAATAACCCCTTTCTTGGCGCTCATACTCGGCTTAGGATACGCCAGTCGTAAATCTTTAAGATTAATTAAACTGTCCATTGCCTAAGATAGCCACACAAGTAGATCTCGGACCTAATTTTAGTTTAGTGCTCCGCTAATTGAAAAATTGCTTCAGACCACCCTGACATAAATAGGATCCTAAAGCATGATTGACATCTAATCATAGATAGCAACTAATCTGACAAGTTTAGTACCATTAAAGTAAGTGCCTTTAGAAAAATTGATTAACTCTTGGATTAGAACTTTCTGGGAACTTCGCTGGGAACCTACTTGGGTGATCCCGCAGCCGCTACAATTGCAGACCTTCATTCTAATAATTAGAATGCTAAAATTAAACTAGAAAATAACTATTTTTAGGATTCATAGAACTAATTAGAGCGATATTAAAACAGTATGTTACAACTATACTAAACAAGCAAAAGCGATGCTTAAGAACAAGTCAGTACAATCGCTCAGCAGTGGCCAAACACCAACATACCATTAACTTTGTCAAGACAAAAACGAAACTAATTGCCAGAATTCCATTTTTCTACAATAGAAAAATCATAGAATCCGTAGAAATCGCTAAAGATTCTAACAATCTAAACAAAGACGATGGCTACTACCTTTATCCCATTTGGAAAACCAGCCTATATTCACAAAAGCAAAACTGTGACGTTCACTGATCCGTTACAAAACTCGTCTCTATTCATGATCACTCATGCATCTAGTTCTCGCCCTATATAAACTAATACTTTTACCAGTCACTTTGTCACAAAACACCTTTTGGCTTAAATGGGCTGGTGAGTATACTACTTCAGAAGTAAGTTCCATACTCTTTACACTTTAACTTGTCTACTTAATATTATCATTCTTGTCTTTATTATTATTATTTTTATTATTTATTGGAAAACGAATAAAATAGGAGAAATAGAAGGACCGGATACATTCTAAGGTATTTCTGGTGAATAGTACGGGATATATTACAAGCCGAGATAGGAAAATAGAGGTAGACCGATATCGGACTTTTGCACACAGATAGTGATAGATGCAGACTGTGCAAATTTCAGGGAAATGTGTAGATTGGTTCAGACTAGGAAACAATGAGGGTATGCGTCCAACCAGTTCTAGGACTGAAGACCCAATGATGATGATTTATTTTCATTTTCTTTTCTTGTCCTGATGAAATCCCTTACAAAAGTAGGTGAAACGCCGACCTTATTTTATAAGATGACACAGTCTCAGCCTGGAACCATAATGACTGCGGCCAAGAAAGCCTCTGACAATATTGCAAAAATCATCATCTCCAATAGATCATCGTTAATGGTATAATGAATTTCAACAAAAAAAGATAAATATGGGCTGTGAGAGGAAGGTCAACTTAATGGCAGGTTTTCAGTTTTATAACCAAGTGAAATGTACCTAGTACTTCGTGTATCAAATGCTATCTTAGCATTCTTATAGTTTTTGAAATAATAGGAGAAACCATGCCAGAGGACCAACTTACTGGCCGATAGTTCTACATTATTGGTCCTGACTTCTCATAAATAGCCCTCTGCTTGTAGTACGTTACTTTCAGATATTTCTGAGACTAGAGAGTCTCTAACGTAATGCCTCTTTCCAGAAGGAATTTCAACATACAAGTCAACATATTTACATTGTAAGGATGAGAAATGTTTATTATATTTAGGTATTACCTAAATAAAAATACATTACATACTGTTTATTAGTATAACTGAAACATTTCAAATACGTTCATTTGTATTTATTGAATTATAGGAAAGCACCCGTCCTTATAATTGTGAGAAACTTTTAAAATGCCTTTGCAGTTTGAATTATTTGATGAGGATATTGGATTTCTGACAGTTGATTACTAACGCTGTTAAAGAAATGAAAATTCTTTGCAAAATTTTCTTGTTACAGATTATTGATTTTCTTTGCTACATATTAAAATTCTAAAGAAAGCTGATCGACATATAATAAAAATTGTAGACTGTGGTTTGTAATAATGCTCCACATCTAAGTATCTGCAATACCATGAACTGTCATAAAACTGTATACCACGCTTCAATTTATTGATTTTTTACTGCATATTACAAGAACTGGCATGGGGAGAATGTTATAGGGCAAGAACATTTGTTTTTGAAATAAAAACAGTGAAGTAGTTACACACTTACAATTTTGTAATGTAATTATGTATTTGAGCAATAATTGTCATATACAAGATGGACTAATCATTTTCTATTTTGTTCCTGCATGCAAATATTTTTGCTGGTACTTAATTAAAAATTTCATATGTCTTACTATGTTTACGGTTATTTGCGTATTTGTTAAACAATTCCGACTTTCCTCTCAAGTTAAACTGTCGCTTATTCAATATTTGAAATGGATTTTATTAAAATATTCAGCTATAAATTTAAAGTACTTAATTCTATTCCATTTCAATATAGCCTTAAAATCTGGTATTTTCCTTAAAGATATATATAAGCTTAAAACGTGATTTGATTATTAGAACATTTGTTTTCTGAAATGTTGTAATCATCTATGTGTGTGTGTTATACAAGATTATTTCTGGCCCGCTTATCTGTAAATTGCACTTAATATAATGATTTCTATAATTTTATACGAAAGATAGGCAACTTTTGCTACACGGCATGCATAAGTTCTTGGGTCGAATTATTTTTGTGTTGTTTCAGAACTATGTAAGGTTAACGTGGTTTTTCATATTATTGATGTCGCTTTGCTTGTTGAAACATGCAAGGTTACCAACGAGTTTTTCCAACATAAGTTCAATGCAATTAGTTTTAACGTTTCTCTTATCGGATTGTGGATGTTTTAGAAAATACCTTTCATGTAGTTGTTTATTGACAGAAAAATGTTTTGAAGAAAAGTTACGCAACAAAGGATGTGATTATGTGCCTTGTCTTCGTGAAAACAATACTGAATTATTTTTAGTTCTTACAGAGATAATAAGTGATGGTCTAATTAGAAGTATTCTTTGTCTTTTAATAAGGAGAAATGTGATTGTGTAATGTTCAGTGAACAGTTCGGTCTGTTAAGAGCAGTGAATAGCATGTGCTCTCTCATTTTATGCAAAAATGGTATTAAATTCTGGTTGGTAATAAGTAATGTGATCTGGAATATTTAGTCGGTTGTTTTGAGTTATTGTCTGGCACCTACTGAGGTCACTCATGTCTGATGTTAATGTGCAGCTTGCTGTCTTGTCCGCTTGGTTAGTTTGAACTTTACTCATGTTGTTAGCAATAATAAGAAATTCTCTAACAAGTATTTGTGACACAGATATGAAGGGTATGAAGGTGCATGGTATTTTTTAAAACGACGATGACAATGTTTGCTAATTTGTTGTTGGTATGAATTTTTATTTAATGAAGGACACTGACAGAATATTGAAATTTTAGCTGGAGGTAAATAAATTTGTGTGATGATGTCCTAACTTTATCAGTAATCACAGGTAAACAAGTGCTGTAAAAAATGTGCAAAGGTCTGCAAAATTAGAAACGCAGTGAAGCTCCTCCAGTTAATAAGTTTATAACACAGGATTCGGAAAAGTCATTTATACGAAGTTGTTTCTTTGAGATGGAATTTTTCTCACAACTAAATTATGGTAAGCAGAACATCATGCCCAGTTGTGGGGGATTGCTGTTTCTTCTTTGCGTCGCTTTGGTGGTCTTCTCTGGGAAGAATTGGGTGTGGATTTTTCAGGTTACTCATCGTGCAATGGGAGGTGTTGAAATTTGATTTACTTTACTCGGATCGTCGGAGTGTGCTTAAGACGTTGGCCGTGATGGTTTGGGTATTTATTTAGAAATTAATTATTTACATTGACTGACCCCAATAATTTTTTTTATAGCTACCCTATTGTTTAGGCGTGACATTAGCACATCATCCTGGACCACCTACAGCAAAAAAGCATTTCAGTATGTAAATGGCCTACTTTGGTGCTGTAACTATGTAAGTAAATAATGTTTTTCTATTATCTTTTAAAGGTTTTGGTAACTAAAGGATTGAAAACAGTTTATTATAGATTGTTGTTTAATTTTTTGCAATTGTATTGGTTAAAATTGAAGTGGAAAGTTTAGTTCTAGAAGCGTATACATTATTTTTGCGTTAAATTATTATTTTGCATAGATATCTTTTATACTGTATAAATTCTTCGGGATAGGTTTTGGATAAATGTTATTTTCTTGCAAGTTGATGTTCTTTTTTGTATCATGTTTTCTTAACTGGAGGTTTTTGAAATGTTCTTTTTGTATCATTTTTTTAACTAGAGGTGTTTTGTAAATAAAATTTTTTTAATGAGATTTCCTGTTTCTTTCTTTCTGACCCACCCCACTCTACAACCTTTTAGCTAGCATGGTATTACTTCTTTGGATTCCTTTTTTGTTGCAGTGCATGGTGCGGGCTAAATTCTTTCCTTATACGATGTTAGTTTATTTGTCTACAGAATGTGTGTACATTTATATAAAACAATATATGAATTATACCAAATATTAGTATTGTTTCACAGAATGTGTATGCATGAATAAAATTCATTTGTTACAATGGTTAGGTTTAACAGTAATTCAACCATTATCACAATTAAAATTGGATTTTTATCATAAAGGGGTATCACCCGTAACTATATAGTTAACTGCCTCTATTATAATAGTTTTCATAATAAGTCCCATAGAACTGTGAACAACTGAAAAACTGCTTAGGTAAATAGACATTTTGCTGTAATAATAATTTATAATGTAAAGTTAAACTTTTGAGAAATTAATCTTACTTAGGCTTGTAAATTAGTGGTCATTAGTTTTATAAAGGTCTGTCAATATTAGAAAGCCCAATATAATTTGCACGAGGTTGAATATGAAGTGCAGTAACCTTGTATCAACTATGAATGGTTTGCTTCAGTTAATAGTAGATTTGAGGAAGTAAAATAGAACTTAAAAAATTAATGTGATTTTTCTTTCCATTATGTTTCTTGATATGATACTGTTAAAAAAACACTGACACAATTCTGTAGGCCATAATTTGTCATCAGGACACTAAAAAAAATTATAGTGAATTGTTTTAGTTCAGCCTTAATAAAACTTTTATTACCATCATAGTCTAAGCAGAGTACCGTTTTATACAAATAACTACTTTATAGTTTATTTGAATGCAAAGTAACTTGTATTTTAAACATTTGTAAATTGAAGCTAATCAAACAGTATTTAAACACCTATTTATTAAACTTATTATTATAGCACCACTAAAAATAAATAGTAATGTAGTTTAACATATTAAGTACAGATTTATTCCTTAACTAAATGCTAGCATGGTTAAATAACTGTGTTGGTTACAAGAATCATAGGTATTTCTTCTTATATACTATTTATACGGTAATTGGTGTGCTTTTTATTATTCTAACTGGATACGATTTGGCATACACTGCAATTTGGTTGGCTTCTGATGATTCTGAGGATCTGGAATTAGAAGGACATCCTGTTAAATTTAATAAATCAGGAGCACTTATCCCTGTGGTAACATATATTGTTATAAACAATCTAAAGCTATTTTTTGGCATTTCAGACAAACATTTTGTATTTGGATGAAAGTGAACTTGTAAAAGACGATTTTAATCAAGAAGTTATATTAATTAGTCCATGGAGAAAGCGTGCTATTATATACATGGCTTTGATTAATACTGGTAAGATAAATAAAAGTATTTTTTGACAGGTGCCTATTTATTACTTTAGGAGTGCTGGTTGCATTAGCAGGCTTAACAACATGGCATAGCAAACTCATAGGCAAAGGTGAAACAAGTATAGAAGCAAATATTAACAAAGCCGAATCTGCAAGATTAAAAATAATCGGAAAGACTTATATTAATCCTTATAATTTTGGAACTAGAAAGAATTGGAAAATATTTCTTGGATTAGTTAAAGGAAGGTATGTTAAACGTATTTACATAATATTGCATACTAATAATATATTGTAGAACATGGTTTTGGCATGTTTTTTTACCTTCTTGGCATGCTCCTATTGGAAATGGACTAACTTGGCATACTGTTCATGATCAAGATATTGATGAATGGCCATAATTTCATTTATAGTCAGTTATATGTTTAAGAATTCCCAGCTTCAAAGTGGTTTTATTAATTGTTATTTGTCATTAAAGGTGAAGTGCTATTTTTTCAGTATCTTTTTATCTGCAAATGTAATTTAATTCTGAAAGTTTGTTGTGCCCACTTTATTTTATCTGGAGTCTTAGAATTTTGGTGAAACTTTTCATGCAATTTCTTTTGCATCTGTAGGTAGAAAAGTTAGTAAAACTAGAACTGATTTTTATTTATTTCTAGAAGAATAAAATAAACAGTTGTTTAATAGATAGTAGTAGATAAGGGATGTTTGTTCTGAATCAAAATTACTATTTTTATATGCAAATCTTGATAGAGAAATCTTAGGTCCCAAAAAGCAATTTTTGGTAAATACAAATGTCATTCATTTAAGGTCATCCATTACAAAGCATCACTTTCACATTGGCAACTAACCATATTCACATAGGCTAGTCTGAAGTATGCATGGTGATTGCAGCACTCGCCCACCCTCTACACCTTCCCTCCACCAACATCTCCAAATTTTTAAGCATGCAGTCTATCATTTTGCGTATAGGTAAGAAAAACATTTATATCCTTTCAGTTCTCATGTTTAGTTTACTTTTCAAGATCGTCAATACCGTATCTAGGAATCAGGCGATAATATTACTGATAAGTACAGTGAGCAATTTTTCAGTGAGTCATGAGCTATAAGACATAGAGAAAAGGATATAGCAGCATCAGGTTAATGATTCTTTTGTAAGAAAAATATCCAAGGAGAAAATTCAATAAAGTTAAAATGCTGGGTTAAATCTTAACCTTGCAATAAGAGTTCCATAACAACCACTAAGATTATACATGGAAGGTATTTTCTATTTGCATATTCAAAAGTATTTACAGGAGCATTGTTGTTTAAGCGGATAAAGATGTCTATGCTATGGACATATGATGGTGGCTGCAGTTTGTAATAGGAAGTATTTGTTAGGCTTTGTTATAATAACAAGCTTTCTTTGAATGATAAGAGATGCTAAAGCAGATGAATTTTTGAAAACTATTACATAGTAGTATCTATTTCTATTTGCTATATTATTCAAAAAGATAGTTTTGAAAATATTCACAAGAAGAATAACAAATGGAAAGTTCTCAAACTTTGCAGCAGCTAGACTTAAAAGCTTAACTTACTTTCCTACTACAAAGTTTTTTGATCCATGTCTAGCAGATGCAAATTTTGAAAACTTCCCAATTATTGTATAGGACTGTTGCACTTCTCGTTATTATTTTCCAAACTATCATTTATTAATAAATAGAGCAACAACTAGTATTGTATTATCTCAGGTAGCAATGGATACTATGGAGCAACAGTTTTCAACAACATATCTGCTTCTGCATCTCTAATCATGTAAATAAGGTTTACTATTCCAACATGACCTTGTATTTCCTTGTTAGAAACTGTAGTCACCAGCTTTTTGTCTATCGCATAATTACCTTCATCTGTTTAACAGCAGTGCTTCTGTTCGTTGTAGCAAATTTCGATTTTTATATAAATGGTGTTACTCATTTTGAGCCCCAAAGTGTTGAGCGTAAATGTAGCAAATTTATTTTTATTTATTCACATTATTAGGTCAATGTAGCAATATTAATTTTTGTAATAACCTGTTGTGATCTTGCCCATAGGGAGAAGATAGAACAACAATTTGGAATTTAAAAGAATTTGAATTTTTTTACGCATGCGAAGTGAAACTATAAAAACTTACCCTGGCGACTAGCTTGGCTATTATCTAATGGGAGATCATGGGGTAGGGTTGAAATATTCTTCGTGAAATGGAAAACTAAATAAAGTGAAGTTGGATGCCACTGTATCTGACAAAAAGATATGTTTTTAGGGTAAATACATAAACCCTATCGGAGTGGATCATTTAAAATTTTTTAATTTACCCTTTTTAGAAAATGGAACATACTAAAATCAGAAGGTATTTATTATGTAACAAATAACTTTTATCCAATAAAAAATTAAATAAATTCACATGTATTAGTGATATCAAAAAATAATTAAACAACATTTTGTTTCTTATGATTTATATGAGCATCAGATCTGATAATCACGTACAAACTTAGACAGATCTGTAATTCAAATTATTTTACAATTGCTATTATTGAAAATTTCAAAGATACTAGATTTAGAGCAAATATTACTTTCAAGAAAAAGTATGCTGTAAGTAAAAAAATTAAATAGTCAACATAAAATTACATTTATGACAGTGGGATGTTGGGTCTTACAGACAAAGAACGATTAAAACTTTTCTGGGCGACTCGAGACGTAGCCGTTGTAGAAAAGGAGGTTGCAAAAACAATTCATCTCTTTTTGGATACAGCAAAAATCACACCTTTAACCAATGGCTGCCGGAGGCTATCTTTAGACTGGTTATGTACAGGTTTTAGCTGGATTACAAAAGGCGATGGCCCCAGACTGATGTAGTACGTGATGAATATGCTTGAGGATGCCATCCTATTTTCTGACTGTTGCATGATTGTTGTTGATATTATAGGGTCTTTGTGGTTGTTAGCCCTACAGGGGTTTGAACATCAATGACTTTCCAACCTGCTTGACTCGATAATAATGTCAAAAATTACTTGCAAAGACAGTTTAAGTGGAGGAAGGCTTATCAGAACAAAGGTCTAAAATGTCCACGCAGCATGTGTATGAAACAAGTTGAAAACCATCAGGTATTTCTTGAACAATAATATGTTTACACTGACTTTTAGACGATTAAATTGCTATTTATGACTTTACAAACCAGGTTTCAAAACAGTTGAATTGTTTTCTACTTGATTGTGGGTACAAAATGTTGAACTTAGCCACATGCTTACATCGAATTAGAAAATAACAACTCACATGTTGTTCTCCATATGGAACCCAGGACTTATTAAAAATTGAGAATCTAATTAATTTTGCAAACGAATGTTCTTGGCGAATTTTTTCTATTTTTTTTTCTTTCTTGCTTTTATATATTATATATTTTGTGCACAGTCTTAGTGTTTATTATGTAACTCTTATTACTAAATAGGGATTTAACCCAGTGTACGCAACTTATCACATTTTCTCCTTAGACATTTTTTATTTTAAAAGACCCATCAATGCGACTCTTAGTATCAGTGTCTCTATTGCTTTAAACATTTCAGGGTTGGCCTTAATTCTTCTTATAAAGTTTCTATTATTTGACAGATTTAACCAACTGTTTGCAATCTAATTGCATCCTTTATTTTAGGCTTTTTTGTTTTAAAAGATTCATATGTCTTAGAACTCAGCATTCACCAAAAATTGCTCAATGTACCGGTTAATAATTTAATCGTCAAACCTCATTAGTTATTCTACTGTTGACCTAAGAAGGGTATATATGTTAAGGTATATAATATTAAAAATAAATGTAACATACTCAGAAATGTTAGGATGGGGATAGGAAAGTGGAAGATACTGCATATTCCATACAGACATATTATTCTATGCAGGTGTGATTAATCGCCGTCATGATTTTTAACAGATGACCTGGAATGAACAGCCACTGTATCTCATCAAAAAATGTCATCTTAGACTGTACATTTTTTTATAGAGAATTACATGTAAAAATAAATAATTTTGATCCAAAATCATCATATCTTATCTACTCATGTTGAGGTAAATTTCACCATAATATACATATTAAAAACAATTGTATCAACAAAATTTTGCAGTTCAGTATTTAATATGCTTTATTTCAAAACTGTTGATATACAACTACATCTTTTTAAGATCATATTCGGTTGAATTGAAATAGTAATTATGACAAAAAAAATGTGCATTTCAGAAGCAAGCAAAAATATTAATTGATATTTATATTAGAGGTTTTGTGTACTTGTTAAAATAATTTTGCAATTATATTGGATTTAAGAAAGTTGGAAAATTATATATTAAAATCAACTGGTGTTGATAAACTGAACAGACAAAAAATTATCCACAATGAAGAATTTCATTTGTTGATATTGCCATATACAGGATATTCTGTAAATAAGGGATAACGCGTTTACTACTGATGGGTCACCCTATGGTTTAGCTAATTATCACATTTTGAACTTATGAAAACCTAACGGTTTTTGAAATATTAACACTTTTTAAATTTTTTAAATAGTTTCAACTTGTGTTAGTCTCTTGAGTACCATTTTAATAACGGAAGAAAAATTTTCATTTTGGTTGATACATAATCATCTGGAGTACCTAGGTTCATAATGACATCCAAGTTATTCAGTATTAATTATGGTATTTTCATAATAAATTAACACTTTTCGGATTTATTTCTTGCTTTTATTTTAGTATCGACCTCTGATCTCCTTTAGTGTAAAAAATGTTACCAATCTAGTATGGATCATTTTCTTAAAAATCAGCTTAGGAAATCTAGTTTTCAAAAATGCATTATACCCATAGTTCTCTTATTCGAAATTATGTGATTGCAAAGATGCACATTTATCTAATTAAAATATGGCTGAGTTTAACTTTATGCTAGTAACTTTATCATAACTGACTCAATTTAAATCACATGTATGACATTCATAAAATGACAAAATAAATTTTTTAAATTTTTATATAAAATGTTTTCTATAACTTAGATGTTTAACGTGCCTTTTTTTTACTGTTATGTATGCTCCATATCTATGGATCAAGGAGCATTAGATGTGTCATATGTGTTTTGCCTCGCATATTTCTTGAGCTGCAGTTTGGACACAGTTGCACAATTCTGTGATCGAGTTGATGGGGCTGTGGTACCCACTATCCTTCAAGCATCCCGGTAAAAAAATGTAATGAATTTAAACGAAGGCAAAGATCTATTCAAATGATTATGTACTTGGACGGCATTGTGGGCAGGACACTAGTCATTTTGCAGTCACATAGTATCGCCTCAATTCTATAGCGACATCCTGCAATAGAATAACATGACCATTTTGTAGAAACTGCCTATTTGGTTTTCTGTATGACGTTTCAGCCAACTCAGAGTCTTACAATCTTCCTATTTAAGATGTCAGTGCAGTAATTTATTTTAAATCGAACTTGGAACCTATTCTATCATATTTGGTGGGGATTTTCAAATTCCCAGTTGTGTGTATTATGGAGATTTAAAATCCATCTTCTGACACGCAGATTCATCGCCCCATAAGGTTTTATTAAGAAAATTCGGAATCACCTTAATCTTTTGCAGTATCTGGCAGCAAAAGACTTACCTACTATGGTAGTCTCAGCTGCAATGTTTGCACCTGATGGACGTGATCAGGGTGAAGTTGATGGTTTTTCAACGCTCAATGGACTGTAGTTTTGAGATTCCGGTTCAGCAGAAAATGATTCATACTGATGTGAACTGATCTACATTGATTTCATCGAGCTCTTCGTGAATAATTTGCTGAGGTTTGCCTTCATTTGTACTGTCAACACCTTTTACAGGTAGTCTACCGTATGGTGTTCATTTGGGTACCTTTTATCATGCAATCGACTACTTTCATTTACATATCCACACATTCTCTGGATGCAAAATGCATGGTTGCATATTCGCATTGTGTGTACTGTGCCATTGTAGAATGATCTAAGCATGAAACGTCAGAGAGAGCAAAAAGAGCAGTTTTGATAATACTAGACAAACAGTTTAAATCACAAAACACAACATTTCTGAGTTCATGGCATTAATCTGATGACAATATAACCCAAATTAGGAGTAATGTAAATCATTGTGAACTAAGTAGAATATCAGTGACGAAAGTAACTGAAAAGTACAAAGGAACCAATCACACTAACATCAGTATGTGTTATGTTTCCTCTTCAAAACAAAACACTAGCTTATTGTAACTGCGATGGCTATTACAAAGGACATATGATGCTAGGTAATGATCCTTCGTCTAGAAGCATATTACCTATGTTACAAACTTTCAAGATATATTATTAAACTTAACGATATTTCAGCGCAATTCAAAATGTAAACATATTTAAAGAAAACTTAAAAATCGTGTGGGGGGGTGCGTGCGTGCGTGCGTGTGTGTGTGTGTATAGACACACACACACACACACACAAATATATAATACACATAAACAGTATGTAAATACTGAGTTGCTATTTTAGTGCAATTTTTTTATTTGCTACCTTGGCTAGAAGTTACAGGAATTCTTTTGTTTTTTGGAACATCATCATTACCTCTTTATTTGAAGGAGTATTGAAAAAATTAAAAATTTTCATAATTAGCATTTGGTTCCCTAAAACATTTACATTTGCAATTATTTTTTTCAATTAGCGATTGATCAAAAATTTCAAAACAAGATTATTTTTTTACAACCATTTGATCGATTTTCGAATGTTATCTACTGCAACACTTACCTTATACATTGTTTTCAATCTATCACAACCATGTTTTTAATCAGTTACTAATAAGTATTAACAAACTAAATAAAAACATTTAAAACAAAGTAGTCATTGAGTATTGGAACAAAAGGTTTGTTTGACAATTACATTAATTCAATACATTTTAAAAGTAACTATTTTTCGCAACCATGCAAGCCCAGTAGCCTGTTGTAATTTTGGTGGAAACCGTTGCAAGAACTGCTTGTTTTCTATTGTCATCTGCAGCAGCCACAATTGTAGCAACTAGCTCTAACTCAGTATTTACTGCTGGCAAGTTTGCTGAGGTCTTCATCTGACCCCCAGAAAAAGAAATCTAGCTGAAATAGGATCGGGGTTTCAGACTGGTCACACAACAGAACCTCTCCTCTCAATTCGCTTGGTTGGATATTTTCAATTTAGCAATGCAATGACTTCTCACGTCATGTGAGCTGGTCTCCCATCATTCTGAAACTAAAGGTTTCATCTAATGTTTAATGACAAGTTCTCAAAAAGCTCTGGTAGCAAGCTATATAAGAAAATTAAGTAATTTTCCCCGTTCAAGCGATAGTAGAGAAGAAAAAGCCCTATTGCATGCTCTCCTATGATTGCAGCCCATAATTTGCTACAAAATGCTGTTGATGTGTATGAATAAATGTTGCGTGGAGATTCTCATCAGCTCACAAATGTTTAAGAATTAAATACTCCATCTCTTGTTAAAACCCTCGTCTGTAAACAAAACAAATCTTTTAAACTACTTTTGATGATTACACCATCAAAGAAGCCAATGAAAGAAAAACTGAAAGAATAATCTGTTGGTGTTCCCACCAATTTTTAGGTAAAAACAAACCAGTCTCTGACAAACATTTAGATATTTATTACATTCAATTTTTACATTCCTAAATATTTTCATTCGATTTACGATGTTTTCAAATATTTTCACACTCCCACTTCGATATTTTGTATAACTACTTGTTATAGGAGACACCCGTTATCATATACTATAATTCAATTACTCAATTTGTTCCTATAAAACTTATTCTAATACAATTTCAAACGAATTTTTGTTGTATTTTTATGATGGGCGCCAGGGAAACTTAATTTTTTAAATGGGCGCCAGTGAACAACAATCTTCCGACATAGCTAGGGGTCTATTCCTGGGTAGAGCAATAAGAAGTGGGGGGAGTCGAATTTTGTTTGCAAACAAAAGCTAAACTAAGTTAAATAGGCGCCACCAAGTTTTGAGATAATCAAGATAAGAGCAAAGCACAATTCTAAGGGCGGACGTGGA